>VDFB02058242.1:301185945-301475925 GCA_007258455.2 Sequoia sempervirens | reverse complement strand
CCACCCACATTCCCTCTCTACTACTCTCTATCTAACCTATCTCTCTCTCCCTCCCTCCCTCCTCTCTATCAATCTCTCCACCTTCCTCCTTTTTTCTCTACTTCTCTCTCTATCATCTCTCTCATGTTTCCTCTCTACTCCCTCTCTCCCTCTCTCCCTCTCTCTCTCTCAATCTCTCAAACCCTATATTGAATATCATAAATCCTAATCCCTATACCCTGAACACTACATCCTCAACCCTCATCCCTATACCCTATACCCTCAACCTTATAACATAAACCTTGAACATTATCCCTTAACCATAAAATTAAACCCTAAACCCTACATTCAATCTTGTACCCAAAATCCTCAATCCTAAATCCAATACCCTCCACCCTATACCCAATATTCTAAACTCTAATCCTTATACCCTATACACTTAACCCTATACCCAAAACCTTGAACACTATACCTCAACCCTCAACCATATGCCTTAAACACTAAATCCTACACCCTCAACCCTCATCCCTATACCCTATACCCTAAACATTATCCCTCAACTCTATACTCTCAACCCTATACATAAACCATAAACTCTACACTCTCAACCCTTAACCCTATACCTTATACCCTCAACCCTATACCCTATACCCTATACCCTATACCCTATACCCTATACCCTATACCCTTACCCTATACCCAATATCCTAAAACCTAATCATTATACCCTATACACTTAACCTTGATCCTCAACCTTGAATATTATCCCTCAAATGTAAACCCACAACCCTAAATCCTATACTTAAACCCTAAACCCAACATTCATCCTTGTTCCCTAAAGCCTAAAACCTCAACCCTAAACCTAATACCCTCAACCCTCAAAATTAAACCCAATACTCTCAACCATATACCCAATATCCTAAACCCTAATCCCTATACCCTATACACTTAACCCTATACCTTGAACACTATCCCTCGACCCTCAACCCTATACCTTAAACCCTAAACCCTACACCCTCAATCCTCATCCCTATAACCTATACCATCAACCTTAAAACCTAAAACCTGAACACTATCCCTCAACCTATACTTAAACCCCAAACCCTACATTCAACCTTGTAACCTAAACCCTAAACCCTAAACCATCAATCCTAAACCCAATACCCTCAACCCTATACCTTAACCCTAAACCCTACACCCTCAACACTATACCCTCAACCTTATACCCTAAACCCTAAAAATTATCCCTCAACTCTATACTTAAACGCTAAACCTTACACTCTCAACCCTTAACCCTATACCTTATACCCTAAACCCTACACCCTAAACCCTATACCCACTATCCTAAACCCTAATACCTATATAATTAACCTTATATAATCAACCCTAAACCTTATACTTAAACCCTAAACCATACATTCAACTTTCTAACCTAAACCATAAACCCTAAACCCTCAACCTTAAACCTAATACCCAATATCCTAAACCTTAATCCCTATACCCTATACACTTAAATTTATACCCTCAATCCAATACCATAAACTCTAATCACTAAACCATACACCCTCAACCCTCAACCCTCATATGGGGAGAGAGAAAGAGAGGGGAGGGAGTGAGGAATGGATAAAGAGATTATAGATAGAGAGGAGAGAGAGAAGGAGAGAGTGAGAGACAAAGAGGCTGAGAGAGGGAGGGAGAAATGAAGAGAGAGAGAGAGAGAATGATGGATGGAGAGGTAGGTAGAGAGGGAAGGAGAGGGAGAGTTATGGATGTAGAGAGTGGGAGGTAAGAGAGAGGTGAGATAGAGAGCAATAGAGAGAGTGGTAAGAAGTGATGGATGAAGAGGTAGGTAGAGAAGGAGAGGGGAGATATAGATAAGTTGAGAGGCAGAGCGAGGTGAGATAAAGAGAAATAGAGAGAGTGATGGAGGGAGAGGTAGGTAGAGAGAGGGAGGGAGGAGATAAAGATAATTAGAGATGGAAGGAGAGGTAGAGAGATAGAGGAGAGATAGAGAGAAGTAGAGAGGGAATGAGGGAGGGAGAGGTAGGGAGGGAGAGAAAGGCCAGATAGAGAGGTGTAGAGAGAGAGTGGTAGGGTGTGATGGATGGAGAGGTATGTAGAGAGAGGGATTAGAAGATAGAGAGTAGAGAGAGAGAGAGAGGAGGGGCGGGAGCAAGGGAGGGAGGGAGAAGTGAGATAGAGAGAACTAGAGGAGGAGAGGGGGAATGAGAGAGAGAGATAGTTCTTGAGCTCAAGGGAGGGAGAGGTCTAAAGTGTAAGGGATAAACAATGAGTGAGATAAAGAAAGAAAAATAATACAACTTGTTGACTACTAAAATTTGACCTCCTGATTACTAAAATTTGGCATGCTGATCATTGAAATTTGACTAGGTCTAAAAATTTGTAAGATCTTCCAAAAAATAAAATTTGCATTATAACTCTTAGAGATTCAAAACCACTCTCAAGCATCCTAAAACTATATACATGAAATATAACTTAAAGTATAAGAAAGTAAATGTCCAAATGTAAATGTCAATGTATATAGTTTCCCTGAAAGATAACAAGAAGAAAGAGAAAAAAGAGAAGAAAAAATTTCAATATAGACCAAAATGTGAGTGCATTATAACATGCTCACATTTTCTTAATGCATTCACAAAATGTGAGCATGTTATAACACACTCACATTTTATCAATACAATCAATTAACATGAATACATTAGTGTTATCTTGCTTCAGGAATCCCCAAGCCTTTGGCTTGGAATTACTTTGGATTTCCAACCAACCCAAAGGCTTGGAGTGCCTTCCCAACATCTAAAGATGTGTTTTTCATATTCTACAAAATTTCACATAATCTCATTCATGCTAATCACTAGGTTTGTACATGTTCCAAGTTCAAGTAAATCAAACACTTGGGTAATGTTAGGCTCTGTCTTAACTATTTAACGATGTAATTTTTTTTACATTTTGACTATTTTAAGGATTTCATCTTTAATTTCTTTTGTTTCTGTGTCTATTTTTTGTAAAAAACCAATGTTTGGTATTTTTACTTTATCTTTTAGCCGTTCATTGAAATTTCTAATAAATTACATTTTTATAAACTAGAATCCATTCGACACATATTAAAAAAATGATTTTGGATTAGTTTTCAAAAATTATAGACGTAGCACAACCAAATGTTTTTTTTTAAAGATGTGTCCACTTTGAAAATTAGTAAAAAATCATATATTCATTAAAAAATTATTAGAAAAATTGGGCTTAAACTACATGTTAGCTAATTTCTCACCAAAGCGATTTGAAAAAAACAAAAAAAAAAGTTAAGCTTTTGGGGGAGCCACAATAGATGTTATATTATTTTTTTTGGACAAAAACAAGACCAATTTCTGTGGCTCCCTTTTTTGAACCCCTTAATCTCTACCATTTAAAAAAAAAATAGTATTTTAGAAAGTAGACTCAGAGCACTACAACCCATGTTTTTGTTGCATCTTAAAATTTTAAGTGTAACTATCCTCAGTTTCTCATCCAAGGTAAATATTTCCTTATTTTAGAAAAAAAGTGGCCACTTAAGACCCCTTTTTGGCCCCCCGTCTTTCTACACTTACCTATTTGGCCCAATTTTTTCTCAAATATCAAGTGTTTTATATAAAAATAGGGGTTTTTGGGCCTTTTGGACTGAATGGTGATTTCTAATTTCCCCTATGTATATCCAAAAAAATCTCATGGCTAAACTACCCTCAGATATGAGAAAGAGATTTACAGATCTTAAGCTTTGATACCATGTTAGATTCACTCAAGAACTCAAGCCTCTAAGATCACCCTCAAAACCAAAAAAAGCCTTCTACAAGAGAAAATCGAGAGCATAAATTTTCAATAATAAATGCAAGATAATATTAGATCAAATATGACCAATATGAAATACTCAATATTGCTATGAAATTTAATGGAATGACATGATTTACAAATGAGAAACCATTAGTTATATAGTCAAGGTGATACATAAGATTAGACAAGACCATGCTAAGTGTTTAAATCCTATGTCATGAGACAACTAACTCATCAAATATTAAATGAGTTAGGAAGAAAGAATTAAATGACATGATAAGATAATATAAGATCACATGACACCTAAGACTTCTAGAAAAATTTCTAGGACCTAAGTAAGCTTAACATGTAAATAGGACCCCTTAGTGAATTGGTTAGTTAAAACACCTATTTACACCAATCCTGATACCCTCCCTTACACAAAGCTTAGGTGCAATCAAATAAATATTGGGTCTCGACAACTAGGCCTAATGAGGTACCCATGTGCAATGCAATCTCTCATAAAGTGGAGAAAGGAAGAAAACCTTGTGAGAAAAAATTCCCTCTAAAAGAGAAAATAATGTGCAAGTGTACTAGACACAACACAAAAAAGAACTTGAAGATGATAGTCTTGAAATCCCTACAAGATAGGGCCCATGTGTGCCTCCAAAAAGAAGATAAATAAATTAAAAAAATGTCACATGGAAAATGCTATAGTAGGTTCCTCTACACCAAATGATACCTCTTCTTTTTAGAAGATAGAAAGCTTGACTTGTCAAATTGTTGAATCCCCACTCAATTGGAATGCATGAAGGAATCAATATGTATGTATTTGGAAGTTAATTATGCTTCCTAATGTTGATGCTAGAATGAGTCACAATCAAATAGATGTCCTAGACCTAACTAAAATTGTTGAACATCTAGAATACTAAGGCAGGGGAGTGAATTAGTATTCCACAAACCGATAATAAAATCCACTTAATCATTATTACTATTTTGATTAAAATCAATAAGAGAACATAAAAACAAGTCAATGCAATCACACACATGAACACCAAGATTTTTACATGGAAAACCTAGAATGAGAAAAACCATGGTGAGGGTTAACTCACAATATATTATATCTAGATACAAAATATTATGGGGCTCACTACCAGGACTCACTATCCTTAAAAGGCTCACAACTTGAGTACAAAAGATGGATCATTTCCAAGATACAATGATAGTGGCTCACTGCCAAAAGAATGGACTGATGGAATACACCTTTAATATATAGGGTTCAGTTCCATTGAAGCTCAAAATAAAAGGAATTGCATTGCTCAACAAATATGTACTACTGATAAAGAATTTAGGCTCTAATATTCCCCTTTGTTCACTTGATCGCAAACACACTCACACTTTTCATTTCTTGCTCTCTTCCGCCTTCACTTTAATCCTCAAAGAAAACACCTTCTAGATCTGAGAACACATTAATTTCCCATCATACTACTAGTGAAGAGACTTTGAGCACAACTACAGTATAAGAATGTTCACCTTAGTAGAACGCAGAGTCTCACACATAGTACACCATACACAGAACAATAGTAGGATAAAGAGTTGAACTCTATTAGGGATAAATTTCTATTCATAGTCATAAGAACGTCTCAAGATCTAAGAAAAAGTAGTCTAAATGAGTTAATATTTTTTTTTTAGGAGATTAGAGTCATATCAAATCTTGCAATGAGTTTCAGACTCAAATACCAACATATTGATCCATCACAAAGGAGTATTACCGGTAGAGAACAACTTTTGGTAAACCAAGAAAACTTCCCATATAGTCATCACCTTGTAGTTATTACCATGTTGATAATGACAACATAGAAACAACCAACACAACCATCCATACTTCATGCTCATGTTGCAACGCTTCCAAAAATCTCCCCCTTTGGCATTGATGGCAACATCCATGAATTTTTTTTTCCAAGTATATAATAATTGAATATTATAACTTACTCCCCCTATCAAAACTAATCTTCACAAAAAGTTTTTTCTTTGACTCTTCACCTCTTCACCTCTTTATCTCTCCCCCTTTGGCATCAATGACAAAGGAAGGGGTCTGGTATAAAAATGTATATAAAAAAATGTAGCTGAAAAGATACAAACATATATTTAACCTAAAGAAGAACCTCTGAGACTCTCCAAAATATCCTTCCATGACGTTTTACCTTCTTCCCATGAACTTTTGCATTGACAAAAGTCTTGTAAAATAGCTCAAGTTTAGTTAGAGACTCTATACCATTTGTTAAAGTATTGGGACTAAGATTGATCTCTGATATTTCACCAATACATCCAAGTGCACTAGAAATAAAATTATGTCTGAATTTAATCATGTCTTTGAGTGCCACAAACTTCCTGATGACATCTATTCTTTGATCCTTTAGAGAGAATTTGTTTTCCTGAAATTGCACAATATAGTACCACCTTTGATTATCTTTGTCTTCTGCTAACTTGTATGTATCTTCCTAAGTGCTCAATCGAGACTCACTCATCTTTATTTCATTTCTCATATCCAATGTATTGCTAGACCAATCTAGACAAAAGGAAAGTAGTTCATGTGGCTCTTTTTCACAACCTTGTACATTTTCCAATTCCTTCATTACTCAATTATATGCATTCACACATTTTCATTTGATATCATTCAAATCTTCTTCATCAAACCTAGTTCCAACAAACTCTTTAATTCTGGAGATGTAGAATTTTGAGGAATTAATCGTGCCACAAAGATTCTCCACAACAAAAATAGATCAATCAAAATTAGCATCAAGAATAACCTTCTGCAAATCTTCCAAAGCTCTCTGAATAATTATTCTTTCATGCTCATGTTCAAGCTTACTTTCCTCTGCATCTTCTAGCTTCACTACACTCTTCATTTTCTTTCTTGTTCTAGTCTCACTATCGGGGGTACTTTCATTGAGATGCTTAGGGCTTTCCAAGATAATTTTAGCATATTTATCTATTTCAGCCTCTTACACTTCATAATCCAATTCATATATCCAAACTAACCTTGATTCAACTACTTCCATGTGATAGAAATATGTAGAAACAAGAAAATATATGCTTTTGGAGTATCTTTCCACAACACTTACTAGAATCCTAGACCTTTTGTTCATCCTCATCTGAAATGTTCCAATGAATGCAACAAGGGAAGATTCTTGTGCATCCAAACTAACAATATTTATCATGAAATTCCTGATTTGATAGGCAATAGGATTTGAATTTTACAATTCTAACTTTCCTATTACCTGTAACTTTTTCAAAAAGTAAAAGAGTAGACAAACAACCAAATTGCCATACTGAAAATTATTCTTCCTGCTCTTGTTGATCTCCTTCAAAATCTTCAAAATATTTATGTGAAGTAGTTCACACAAGTCATATTCCATACCTCTTAACACCATGTCAACAACAATATTCACTACAATAGTAGAAACTGTAGAGTCATTTTTAGGGATACAAACATTATGACCAATGACCATAACAGCATACCTTATTACCAAATCAACAATCAATCTCAAAATAAAAATTATTTTCCTTTAGAACTCACAATTGTAACCTCAATTATTTCTTTCTCATTCATAGTCTTTAGTTTAGGAACTGGTCTAGAGGAACATAGACCAGTTACATCTTGAGTTGCTTCTCTAGTAACCAGATGTGCCTTATCAATCCACAAAGATTCATCATGAATTTTGTTCAACACCATTCAAATATACTTATTTTTAAATTCAAAGGAAATTTCCTCCAAACATCCAACTTTTTCTCAATTAATACTTTGTAGGCATCATGATTCTCTTTCAATTCATTTTCCCAAAGCATACTCAACTGAATTGATGACATTTCTTCAATCTTACTAAAAACAAATGCATATATATCTTCTGTAGGAAACACTCTTAGAGGGATGCAAGAGAATGCACCAACAATTTTTTTCCAATGCATTCGTCATATATCTCTTCAATCTATCTTTATCCGCACAATTCACAGTCTTTGAATTATCCATCAATAAAAATAAAAGATTGTGCAAATAGAAATACCTCTAAAAATGTATAGACATCTTGTTTTTTGGAGCTCACTTTGATTGTTACTTTCTTCTGTGAACCTAGATCCTAATACCTGCAAGAACACAACAAATGAACACATTAATAAGATCAAATGCAAGTTAGAATAGAGGTTCCCCATAAAATCCATTTAACCATATTCAAAATAGAAATAAAACAAGAACACAATGAAAGAAGATGAAAATAAGCTAAATCCTATTGAGATCATACAAAATCTTGATCTTATGGGGGAGTTGGTGCCAATTTGATGTGGAAATTGGCCCTTTCCCAACTCCTTTGCAAGCTTTTATGATGAATGGTGATGGTGATCCACTTTTTTGAAGATTCAAGTGTGCTCCATGATGAAAAAAGCTTCATAACCTAGCTATGGATTCAAAAGTATGGATGAAGATTGCTCTAAATTTAAATATAGTAAGTTTACTCAATTGGTGGATGGATAAAATGAAGGATAAGCTCTTCATTTATAGAATGCTAAGATGGATGAATGCCAAAAATGAAGCAATGTGGGACTAACATTCAACCAATGGCAAGGTGCCACTTGTCAACATTTGATAGGATGAAGGTTGAGCACATTTTGATCCATGTGCAAGCTTGAAATTTGAATTTGATGAGATGACATGTTTAGGGGGGATGAAACATGAGTTAAATGCCAAGTGGGAGACATGTAAGAGACAATGTAAGAGCTTTAAATGCTTTGTTGGATGGACAAGTCTATTTGGGGGGAGATTTCAAACTTGGAGGAATATTCCCTTTTTGATGCCATTTTGAAAGTAAATAGAGAATTATTAAATCAAATAAATGATTTAATTGTGCAAGTTACAAAATATAGAGGATTGGAGTGATTGGAATTAGCATTAATCATGATTTGATTAATTTAAATAATGTTAGTTGATTTGACAATTTTGACTTAGATTTTAGGATTTAAATAACTCAAAATGAGAAGAGAATGATTTAGACTTAGTTAAATAAATATTTTTGATTTATTTAACCAAAGGGGGTGATGTTAGATTAAATTAGATAAATGTTTGATTTATTTAATTTAATTAGATGAACTTTAGAGATTTAATCAAATAATATGGATTATTTAATTAAATCAAAGATAGGAAGATGAAGTGACCTAGCTAATTACATAGAGACAATGATTTAATTAAATCAAAGGATTTATTTAATTAAAAGGGGAATTATGACGAATTTAATCAAATAAGGCTATTCGATTAAATGGTTAGATAGAGGGATAATTCGGGATGAGGCGATGTTAGTAGATCAGGATCGAGTGTGTGATACCAATTTGTATATTTTCTATGTCTACATTTTTCCCCTCTTTGAAGCGATGCACTTGTTGCGTTGGTTCAAGGAAGAAACTTTCTTGATCAAAATTAAAAAAAATTCTGATTTTTCGGATGCCCCACTATTGCCCCAGCGAGAAGAATTATGCTGGTATACTGCCCCCTCAAGAGATCGAGCAAAGAGGTTTGATTTGAGGGTTGATCTCTCAAAAAAGAGGTTCAAGATCAGTTCAACTAAAATATTTGATGTAGACAGTCATCAGCCATGGCTAGCCTCATGCCAATATTGATATATTACGCACACTTGATCTTGATTTGTACCATGACAATGACATTATTGATGATGAGATGATTATGATGTTTATAGGTAATGGATGATATGATGATGAATGGATGATATGGATGCACATGATATGATATGATGATGCTTTTATGATTATGTGTATGGTGATAGATGTATGGTTTATGAGATGTTTAGAATAACCAATCTATATTATGCAATGATGGGGATGAATGCATGTGGTATTATTAATTCTTTGTATATGATATGATATGCATTATGTATTATGATGATGGTTTGTGGATGTAAGATAGATGCAATGGTGATGATTTATGATTAACTGTCATGGTACCATTTTAGCGTGAAAAGTAAGAGATAGAAGAAAACAAGAGATTCCAACAAGACATGAGATGATGATGATGATGATGATTACTTGCTGAGGAGTTGAGATTTTCAAAGGGCCAATTACCTTATGTTTGATAACACACGTAGGCACGATGCATCAGGGTATAAAGAACCAGGATGACGTTGTACCTAATGCGATGGATTTTGACTCGACAAATAGATGGGAGTATTCTTGTTCACACTTGACATATGGAAACCTTGCTAGGACGTACCTAACAAAGCAAGTATTAGCCAAGTTATATTACAAGAACATCCAACAATTGCAGTAGATAAAAAGATAATGATCATTTCCCCATTCCTATCTCTCTAAATCCCTTCATTGGTGACATCATTGAGAGGTCCTTGGAATGAGCATAATAAGATAAACCAAAAGAAAAGATCAAGTACACAAACAAGCCAATGTTCTTCATACCTTTAGCCAAAGGGATGTGTTTTGATAGGATAAGAATCCAAGGTGATATCCAAAATGATGCCCATTGTCAGAATGATATATCCTAGGACATTCATTGTATAGGATGATGATGGTTTGATAAGTTGATTGGTAGGCTGTTGATATAAGGCTGATTGACATGTTTGAAATGATCAAGATTTTGATTTTGTGTTTAACGGTTTGTTGCTTTGATTTTGATTTTATGTTTGAAGCTTGCTTTTTTTGATTGTTGTACTTGTTTTTGATTGTGTTGCCAAAGGATGAAGGTGCTGATCAGTTTATCATGGATGATTGATTATTTTGAGTGAAAGCGAGATGAGATGGATGGATTTTTTTAAATATTTGGATGTTTTTGATGTTTTGGAATGTTTTGAGGCTATTTTTGGTATGTTTTGATTATTTTGATTTTTCAAATGTTTTGGGGTTTTCTGAGATTTTATGAATGTTTTTAGATTTTGTGTTTTTTGAATGTTTTTAGATTTTGATGTCTTGGGGGCTGATCAAAGATTTAGCCTTGCCTACGTTTAAGCTCAGAGACGATGTAGTTCGAATTCCATGTTTTTGATGTTTTTCTAATTTTTTGAGTGTTTTTGGATTTTTCACATGATTTTGATGATTTAGATATGGATATGTGTGAAGATATTAGTTCTCTGTTTGGGATGTTTTTGAAGACCAAGCTAAGGTTGACTGATCGAATCGATGGATTGATGATGATGATAACATTGTTGAGGATACGCAACAATGCAAGGATAGTGTTAAGCAACACAAGGATTGGGATGGATATCCCAAGATGATGAAGGATTGATGATGATAACATTGTTGAGAACACACACCAATGCAAGGATTTGATTGGTCAGGGTTGATGATGATAAAATTGTTGAGGATGCACAACAATGCAAGTATAATGTTAAGTAACACAATGATCGGGAAGGATATCCCAAGATTATGGATTGATTGGATTCAATTGATCAAGATTGTTGAAGCTTGGTTTGGAACAAAAGATGTTTGGATGATTTTATGTGACATTTGAAGTGAAACTTAGATGCAATTGATAGTGATTACTCGGATTGATGCTCGATAAAAGATGAAGCTTGATAGGGAAGGTATTTTCATCAAAATGTGCCATGAGCTAGTGATTTGGATTTCAGATCACAAATGCTTTGACCATTTTGATTTCACATTTTCCAATGTCAGATCACCACATAAGTTGGAGGATATAGATCAAGATTTATTCTTGAAGCAATATGTAAATATTTTCCCCCAGTGTCTAGCAATGTATGGAATGTCATGGATGGATGCTTGGATAGGTGTATGGATGGATGAATATGGAAAGCATGCAAAGGATTCCAAGGATTATCTTGCAATAAGATAAGGCATTTAAATGGTGGAATGCTTCATGGCTCAAATAACATTGGATAGGATAAGATCAATGAAAATGACCCATGTCAATATGTTTACCATAAGCAAGTGTAAAGTGTGCACCAAACTTTTATCAAGATCAAGATAACTTGGATGATGGATGAAAATGGATGATGATGGATTGGATAAATGGTTCATGGATGAAAGGATTTATTATGGCTAAGATGGATGGAATGCTAGATTTATTATGGGTGGAATAAGATGCTTCCTCTTGAACTGGTGCACGTAGATGCTCAATTCTACTCATGACACCTGTTTACCAGGTTTTCATCATGGTACCTGCCCAAAGTGCCACCGTAGTGGTTTTCACTAGAGGAAATTTTTTATCTTTACTATTTCAATCCTTTTTCTAATTTTTTTGGATTTTCATATTTTTTGATTTTTTTGAAAAATTTTAAGCTCATGCTAAATCACAAGGTGTTGCTGATGTAGAAACTTCTATCATAATGTGCCATTGATATCATGTCTGAAGAAGTTTCTTTGCTAAGATACGTGCACTTGAATACAAATTTTGAGATTCTTGACCTGCTTTGTCGATACCGGAGTTGACTTTGTCTTTGTGAGCACATTGCGATAGCGTGCCTTTAGAATCCTTAGGATGAAGGGTCATTTCTAGTACATGGTCAATTTGAGAATTGGATATCATGCGTGGAGGCGTGGATGGAGTGTGGTTAGGGATAGAAGATGGATTGGTTGACAGTTTGGAACCTTTAACTCTCCAAACTTGGGAAGATGAGCAATGATGGGTGGATACAAAAGTGTGCATGGAATTAGGACCAATTGTTTGATACAATTTGTATGTTGCTTGAAAATCCTACTTTTTCTTTTGTGGATATCTATGATGGATACTTTTCCCTTTTTTGTTTTCCCCCATAGTTTCTTTGACTGATGGAGTTTGATAGGGATAATCTTTCTTTGTATTCTTTGGTATCAATGTGTATTTGATTTGTCCATTGTTCTCCTTGGATTGTTTTTCTTTGATAACATTCTTCGTACTTTGATTCAAAACTTTCTTTTGACGTTGGTCCCAATTCATGGATGGGGTGATGGGTGGATGAAGATTCATGACATGACTAGTTGTAGTATTAGCATTGGTTTCATCATAAGGATTCTTCATGCTCTTTATGTTGACATTTGCTTGAGACATAGTTTCCCCCAGTATTGTGGAAGAAGTACCTTCATGCTTTAATTTTGCTTGTTTCGAGAGTTCTTGTTTAGAGTGCATTCTCTGATAAATGACCATTGTAGATGATGTTATTTCGATTGGATGCTCTGCTAACTCCGGAACATCCTGTTCTATCTGACTAGTGTCCTTGAGTGGATAATGTTAGATATCTTCATACATGATGTCTTTAGTTTGGATTTTGGATATATCTAATCCTGATGTTGACAACTCAATTTGATTGTTGGAATCAATAATCTACTCTTTTTGTGTAACAATGTCAAGAATAAAGGGATCATGTTCTAAATGGTGTTCATCTATGTTTCCATCCAAAGAAAGCATCTCATGGGTAGATGGAGGAGTATGTTCTATGTGGATATGATCATCTTGCATAGATAGGAGAGTGTCCATTAGATCATTGTAATATCTTGTAGATACAAATTATTGATCTTGATTTATTTTGGGATTGCTTTTGACACACTTTGGATCAAGTTTTTGACATGGGTTAGTTTCAAAGGATCCTTGGATATTGTTAAGTGGATTTGGATCAAATGCTGAGTTGAAGATTCCTTCAATATCTGAAAACATGTCTTGGAAAGGACCATTGCTAGACCTTGGTGAAAGACGCTGATCATGCTTTGGAATAAATTCTTGAGATATGTCCTCTAATTTATTAGGTGATGTAGAGACATTTTAAACATGATCATTGGTCGATGGATTGTTGATTATAGGATCAAATAATGTTAACACTCTTTGAAATGGATCACTAAAAAGTGGTTCTTGATATATGGTGAGTTGATCTCCAGATGGGGGAGAAACTTCTTCAATGTGCTCATCAATGGATAGATTTTGAACATTGTTTTCAACATTTTTGGTAGAGAAATTGTCAATGTTTTCAACCATAGGGTTAAGTGATGTCAACATTTCTTAAATTGGGTCATTGTTGGGTATTGTTGGTGTATTTTGATCACGATTGAAAAGTGGTTCTTGATATATGTTAATTTGATCATTGGATGAGGTGGAAACATCTTCAATGTGCTCTTTGATGGATAGATCTGGATCATTGCTTTCAAAAATTGTGGTGGGGAGATTGTCAATGCTATCACAAGTGGTTGAATGTTCATTGTTATCCCCAATAGTTATCATTTTTCATGTTTGTGCTTGTGTTTTTTAGGTAGCTTGAGAGGCTTGGGTAGCTTGTTGAGCGTGTGTTGCTTGTTGTGTGGCTAGATATTGTTGGATGGCCTTTTGGTAGGCCTGGTGAGCTTTTAGCGCAATGTTATATTGTCTTGCTGCATTTGGTTTTGGTGGTAGTGGTGGTGGATTTGGAATTGTGTTGGATGTAGTGACAAGTCATTGAGATACGTTTGGAGTGATCGTGAGGGTTTGAGATATGATGGGATTGATTGAGGTGATAGGAATGGTCAAAATGACCAAGGTGATAGGTCTTTGGGAGACCATATTTTGATTTGTCAGGATTGATGTTGTCATTTGATTAGATACCATATGTTGGTGAGATGTTGATGGTATATTCAAATGATTTGATGTGATGGCTTGATTGGTGTTAGGTGGATTGATTTGGATGGAGTGATTGGTGCTAGGTAAAGGGGGAAGCCCTAAACCAAGGAATGATGTTGATATGGGTAATGGTGGTGGAGATGTCTCTTGGTGCAATGACTCAACTATTTTGCACTTAGAGTCATTCACATTATTTTTGCAGTACTTTGCTTTATGACCAAATTTCTCATAGGAATGACAAACACCATTGAAGTATAAATACCCTTTTACATCATGCCATTTTACAAGATTTTTTCTAGAGTTGCTTCTTTGCTGCTTGACTTGTTTATCCTTGTACCACATCTTCTTTTCAATGAATTGGTTCAATTTAGAACACTGATCTTTTTCAAACCCTAAACTACTCTTATCCCTTTCTAGTCTTTGAGAATTAATCAAGTCATCAAGCATCACAAAGCTTATCTTAAATTTGTCTTCAAAACTCTTTTCCTTTTCCAGATTAGATCTCAGGATTTCTACTTCTAATTCAAGATTCCCACATTCATCCATCTTCTTTTGAATTTCAATTTCCTGATATTCTTCAATTTTTTTAGGAGGCACTCCAGCTTGAAGAGGTTAAGCTCAATAGGGTTTTGGGGAGTATTACTTGGTTTGTATGACACATCCACACTCGTAATACTAGGATTTCCCTTAGGATTCACATTTATATAGCAGTCGGGGGTAGCTTGGCTTTAGCTCTATTGCTGGTTTGAGTCGCCTTGGGGTGAGTAATTTTTCCCACCAAGGAAGGCCCAAATTATAGATTCAATTTAACCATTTCTCTTACACCTAGGATCATACAAGTGTGGAAGGGGAGAGGATACTTTGATTATTGAATCAAGGTAAACAGAAAAAATGGATGGGTCTGGTTTTCTAATCACCTAGTTTGCAAAAGGTGAGAGCATAATCACCTACCACCCCAAACATAATCAAGCAAAGGACAAGCAATGTTCTTTTTAATGCACCAATTGAAGTGTTTTCTAATCTAGAAATCAACAAGCACAATGTTTCAAAATAAAAGCCTTAGACAATTGAACCTACAAAACCAAAAATTAGTAGTTTCAATGAGAAAGTAGACTTAGACCCATGAAAGACTCAAAGCCACATGCTGCCACAAATCATTAGCAACCAAAAAACACCTAAACTACAAATTGTAGAAAGGAAAAGCAAATTGCAAAAAGAAATTAAGCCAAATCTAGAAAAAATTCACTAGATGAATGCGTCGCAACAGAGTGATTGCATCGTTTTGTATAACAAATGCATTGTAGTTCTATGTTATGGAATCTATCAAACAAATGCAGCTCAATTTTTGTGTTTTGGAAGTTGATAGACAAATGCGGCGATATGCAGATCGAATGCATTGCAGCATGGAAAATGCATCACTTTGCATGGTGTATGCATCACAACAAAGTGAATGTAGCTTTCTAGACATCAAATTTGTCATGAAATATTGAATGCATTATTATGCAGAGAAAATGCATTAGGGCCATACCTGTAGCTGCAAAAAAAAAAATGCATGATTTTGGTGTCGGGTTCACCAATGTAACTAAGGGTATTTCTCCTAGGGTTAGCAGATCTAATGCATAAACATAAAAACCCAAAGTAATAATGAAGTGCAAAGCAGGAAAAAATAGAAAATGAAAGATCTCACCAAATGTCTTCAATCTCCATGGCTAACCTCCATTACACCTTCTCAACTTGTTGGAAATATGATTTTTCCCTCAGATTTATGATGAGCAATATGTTGACGATGACAAGCCCTAAGCAAATGTTAAAGGATTTAAGATGACAATATGCAACTCGTAAGCATGAAAACTATGTCTAAACTATGCCAAATGAAATTCTAGTATGCCTATGACAAATGAAAATAATGCAAGAGTATCTAGAATGTATGAGATGACAAAATGAGACCAAAATTGCCACTTTATAGAAAATGCAATTTTGAGTGAATTCCCAAGATTGAAGATTGACAAGTTCCCTAGAATCAATGGATAAGATTCAATTTGACAACCCACAATTAGGGTTAGGGCAACATTAGGTCAAATTTGAAATGAAGGGACAAGATTGATGTTTAGAAAATCAAATCAAGTATGGACAATGCATGTGATAAGAGATAAGATTGGCACAAAAAAAGAGGTGGCTAGAAAATCAATTAATAATAGAAATTAATTTGATTTTTGAGGAAAAAGACTATTTTGAATTAAAAATTAATTTTAATTCAAAAGGTGGGACCACATGACAGTAAATAATTGATTTTAATTATTTACTAAAAGGGAGAAATGCCAAATTAGATAATTAAATAATTAAAATAATTATTTAATTAGAGAGGGTGACCAATAATTAAATAAATTAAAGAATCTATTTAATTATGAGAAGAATTTCAGAATTTGTGACATATTAATTAAATAAATAAATAATTATTTATTTAATAATCAGGAAGACATAAGGGACAAGTATAATTAAATAAATTAAGAAATTTACTTAATTATGAGAAGACTTTAGATAATTAGTGACGTATTGAATAAATAAATAAAATTTATCTATTTAATAATTAGGAGGAATAAAAAGGACATGAATTAATTAAATAATTATGAATTAATTAATTAATAGAAAAAAGTGGACCAAGGACATAATTAAAATGTCTTAATTATGCTAGGAAGAATAAGGTGAAAAAGAGAGCTTGCAGGCCTAGGTCATTTTTATGTGTCTACATTTTTCCCCTCTTTGTCATAATGCAACCCATTGCATTGTGACAAAGAAAATAAGTCACAGTCATGCCCCAATGAAGGTATGGAGTATCTATGCCCCCTCGAATTTTTTTTACGGGGCTCACTACTAGGACTCACTATCCTTAAAAGGCTCACAACCTAAGTAGAAAAGATGGCTCACTTCCAAGATACAATGATAGTGGCTCACTGCCAAGAGAATGAACTGATGGAATACACCTTCAATGTGCATGGTTTAGTTCCACTGAAGCTCAAAATAAAAGCCACTACATTTATCAACAAATCTATACTACTGATAAAGTGTTTAAGCTCTGATATTCTCCTCTATTCAATTTCTCGCACACACACACTCACACTTTTTCTTTCTTGCTCTCTTTTGCCTTCACTTCAATCCTCAAAGCATCTTCTATATATACAAGCATATCTTATTCATCAATTAGGTCGACATCATATAATATTTAAACACTTTATCCATGTAGTGTATTATGCCAAGTCGACTATTAGTCTTCATAATATATTGCAAATTCACTGAGTCGACCAAGACTTAAAAACACAATTCTTCAAACCAGCAAATAATCCTCAAAGCAAACACCTTCCAGATCTAAGAGCACATTAATTTACCATCATACTACTAGTAAAGATATTTTCAACACAACCATAGTATAAGAATGTTCACCTTAGTAGAATGCAGAGTCTCCCACACAATACACCACACACAAAACAATAGTAGGATACAAAGTTGAACTCTATCGGAGATAAATTTCTATTCATAGTCAAAATAACATCTCAAGATCCAAGAAAAAGTAGTTTGAATGAGTCAATAAAACATGGTTAGGAGATTAGAGTCATATTAGTTCTTGCGATGAGTTTCATAATCAAATACCAGCATATTGATCCATCACAAAGGAGTATTACTGACAAAGAACAACTTTCGGTAAACCAAGAAAACTTCCCATATATTCTTCACCACGTAGTTATTACCATGTTGATGTCAATGAAAACATAGAAACAACCAATACAACCATCCATAATTCATGCTCATGTTGCAAGGCTTCCAACAAAAATAAGTTTCCTTTCAAAGTAATGTAAATTTGTAAAGAGAAAGATTCAAAGAAGTGATGTGTAGAAAGTCATTACATTCCATGTGGCTATAATGTAAATACCATGTGAATTGCTTCTAGAAAGAATCTCTTAAAGCCATTAATGGAGACTCTCTGAAAAACTATAGTAGGATAAGAAATGTCATCAAAGAGAGGATGCATGTCCTTAATATTGTCATCAAGATCCAAAAAGTGGGACTTTACAAATAAAAAAGACATGTCTATTAGAAATTGGTCCCAATAAGGTGAATGCAGAAGACACAAATGAACTTACTATAAAGAATCACTGTAAGCTCTTAAAGAAAAAAGTATAAAATTTGAAGTAATAATAGGTATTGTAGACGGTGTATCAATGTATGCCAACCAAATAGACTAATCAACCCATGAGGATGTGTCGATACAATATGGAGCAATATAAGTCTTAGTATCATCCACATGAGCTTGGTCATCTAAGGAAACATCACTGCCAGATGAAAATCCAAAGTCCCCATACAACTATTGGATGGTGGTACAAATAGTGAAAGAGCACTCACTGTGCTCTATGCAATGTAGAAAATCCTTAGAAATAGTAAGACATAATAGTCCTATTAGCATATTTCCCCTCTTTTGTTTAAATAGTCACATTAGATAATTGATGTTGTTTCAAGGAGGCATTGGTCTAGTTTTAGAACTTGTAAAGGTTTGAAAATTTCTCCAAAGGGAAAATATTGATAGTTTTTTTCCATGTTAATATCCTTAAGACATGTTTTTTTTTCCCTTTAGAAATGACTATTAGCATTTAAAAAGGTTTTCAAAACCTTAAAATTTATCAAAGGCTCACCTATACACCAAGGAGGAAATTTATTTTGAAAAGGTCTAAGTTTTTAGAGAAAATATTTGTTAGGGTTTAGGGATCTTAGGGTTTAGGGATCTTTGAAGACCACATTGAAAAAAATGAAGAGAGAAAATAATAAGGTTTATTTTCCTTTGAAATATTCACCCATGTAGCATAAGTTTAGGGTTTTTAGTTTGTCCTTATTTCTCTATTACTCTGCATGACATTAGCTCTAGAGAGAAAAATTGTATTGAAAGAGTCTTCCACCATTCTCTATGGAGGATGCACCTAGCTTCTTTGTCTATGGCACATTGCAGAACTTTAGGGAGGATGCATGAGAAAAGGGAAATATTTTGAGGGGCTATGAGAGTTCATTCTAGTATGCCCATGTGTCTCCTAAATGAAGCTCTACATGGGTGCACTCTATACTCTCTAGGTATGTTTTTGTTTCAAGGAGACCTTGACAAATAAACATAGACTTTAATAAATACTCATTCTTAAAGGGAGTTACAATCAGGAGTATGTTTTCATTTTTTTTATATCTTCCACATCTTATTACTAGTTGACCTGTTCCCTGTACAAAATCTATCAAATAGTCAAATGGTTCACAAAAAACTCCAGTAAAATGAAATATGAAGGCATGACTATCATTACTAACAAATGTTGTTATAAGATCATTACAATAGAAGTTAGTACTGTCTCATGTATTAGGTCTTAAAAAGTGTCTATTAGCATAGAGTGGTCCAATATGAATTGGTCATGAATGATATAGCACAATAATGCAAAAAATTCAAGAGATTAAACTAGAGTGCTAAAATATGAATACATCATGATCAAATAGGAGGGTATAGTCTAAAGTTGAAAAGGTGAAGGAGAGTGCATGCCATAAAAAAAGGATAGAACATAAAAATGGAAATCAATAGGGTTGGAGAACATTGTAAAATTGTGTGTGGAAAATAGGAGTTGAGCCATAGACAATAGGTAGCTCATTTTGAGAGAGATGTAAGTTAATGTGAGATCACAATGATAGATGGTATTCAAGAGGACAATTAGAGTGGTATTCATAGTTAATAATGTCTATAGTGAAAATGGTTGGTTATAGGGTTTAAATAGGGCTTTCATGAAGAAAAGTGTATATGACAATAATATTTATGTCATCTCATGACAAAGCCAAGGAAAAGCTTGATGAGAAAAGTGGTGTTTTAAAACCACATGAGATATGGGACCATCAATTAGAAAATAACGTGGTGGAGGAATTGCTTGAGCTTCTTTGTCATTCATCCTTGCTTGTATTAGATTCAACATTTTCCTTATCAGATTTGATACCTACAACATAAGAGAATATAAAAGAAGCAGTAGATTTTTACGAACATATAGTTTAGGTGTTTCTTCTAGTTTCAAATTAAATGGAATATCAGTCTTCTTATTTAAATGTTTGTGATACCATTTTCTCACAAAGAGGGTAGCCCACCTATTTCCTCATAATTATACATGTCTAGTTTCCTTCTGAATAATAGTAGTCTGATTTGGTCATGATGCCTTATTTGTGAATGCCTTGGATGACTACGTCTAGGGTTTTTAGTGGTAGGGCTGGGAAAAGTATTCACAGTTTTAATTGATTTACAGGTCGTGGATTCATGTCTCTTTTGCAGTGAGTTAGAACTTCCCAATTTCTAGAGTCGAGTTGATCTTTATGTGCAACCCCTAGGTTCTTATGATGTGATCTTAGGTATTAATTGGCTAACTAGCACAAGTCCATTGTGAACTTTGAGGACAAAATTGTTAGTTGTCTAGATGACTATGGGAACTCGATTGAGATTCATGGTTTGCAAAGACCACTAAAAAATAGACAGATCTTAGCCATGCAACTCAAGAGGGCTCAAAGGAAGGGGTGTACCATCTATGTTGTACATGTTAGTGAACCTAGTAATATGAAACCTTATTTGGATGATTACCCTATTCTTAAGGAGTTTTAAGATGTGTTTCTTGAAGAAATAACTAGTAGAATTTGACAAATAAATGATCATGTGACTAAAACCTTTAGTCACAACAATTAAAAATGACTAAATTCTACTCATTTTTTACAACATAACTATAAATGACTAATTTGATCATCAAATAAAATCACAACTATAAATGACAAAATAAATGACTAATTTTTTGCATCAAACTTTTTTTTGAGAGAAAATATTCAGAGCCATCAATTTAGGCTTTAGCCAACACTTATGCATACAAATATATATATATATATATATATATATATATATATATATATATATATATATATATATATATATATATATATATATATATATATATATATATATATATATATATATATATATATATTATGTATGTATGTATGTATGTATTATAAATGTAACAAAAATCAAATGATATAAAGACCACCATTTTCCTATAGTTTTTATCTACCACTTAGTTAGAAGAAAAAGTTTGGGAAAAAATAGAGGTTGAAGTGTTTTGAAGATGGAGATATTGAGTAGTAATAAAAGGGCTTTCTTAGTGGAGGAATCTCCTACCACCAGTGCTTCAAAGTACGGGTCTATAATGTGGCCAAATCTGTTCTTCTATTAGACAACTTCCCACCTGGAAGTATGTCTTGAGGATTTTGAGCTTTTTGCTATGGATTGTCTCAAAGGTAAGCAAATCATTCTTAATTTTTTTTAAAAGTTAGATGTATACGAACTATGCTTATTTAGGCATTTAAAAAATTTGATGTTGGGTGTTTTGGTGAAGTACTATTTGGCTAATTGAATTTTATGATGTTGGTTGTTTTGTTACTAGATATCTGGGTATGTTTAAAAACTAATGCTTGGTATTTTGGTTATTGGTTGTTTGGGTATTTCAATGTTTGGTTTTCACTTGAAATGGGTATTAAAAAAAGAGGGTAATGGATATTTTTAGCTATTGAGATAATGTTTTTTTCTGAGAAACAAATGAGGTCTCAACCTTTTCTGGTATTACACGTTTTCTAAATTTTTACTTTTTATCATTTTTCTTAGGCATTAAAATAAATTGATGTTTGGTGAACCCTTTGTTATTAAATATCTTCGTATTTAAAAAAAGGACTTTGGGTGTTTTTTTTCTATGGGTATTTAAAAAAAATGATATTGAGTATTTTTTTGCTGTCAAGTTAAAATTACAAACAAACAATGTCTCAATCTTTCTGGTATTGCAACCTCACTAATCCACTAGAGTTATGGTTTATGTTTCTGCGCAGGCGTAGGATTTATATGCTAGTCATGCTCTTACCAATGCTTCTATTGGTATTAAAAAATAACCTTATATCTTTGGTCAAAAAATTAGTTGTCTTGACAAGGTGTGGTATGATTTTGGATTGTATCCTAGAGTGTGTGGGAAGCTTGTGTTCGATCATTAAGGTATGCAAACCTGATTAGGGAAATGTATCCTATATAGCATGGGTCTTGCTTTAATACTTCCCATATTGGTTATTAGTAGATCACATTATTATAGTTTGTGGTAACCCAAGATTGCATTCAAGTATGTAACAAACATGGTCTATAGTTTAAGCTATACACTTTTAAGTAACATGCATAAGGTTTAGAAAATATTGATCACTCTCTAGAATAGCCCATTAAACATGGGTTGTGCTTGAATGCATTGCATAATTGATATAACATAACCACTTTGCATATCAACTAGAGTTATAGGCTCTTTATTGCAGCAATAGGTAATCACTCTTGGATCATGCTATCATTACATCATAACCTTTCAAACTTGAGTCAACCTGAATGCACCCCATAATTTTTATACCATAGGTGCACCAAATGTTTGTTGGAGTAATTGGACACCTAATTAAGATGATAGTGATTTGTACATGAATTGTGCTCATATGAGTTCCTCCATTTCTATCACATCATAGCCACATTAAACTTGGGTCACACATGAATGCATCCTGTAGTTTTTATTACACAACTGTGCCACGTGACCAATAGAGTCATGGATCACATAATTACAGTCACAAGAATTTGTTCCTCGGTTATGCTCTTATGGTGATTCCATTAACATTACAACATAACCCTTTAGACTTATATTGCTCAAATCCTTTCATTACTCATTTTCTCTTTGGATGGATGACAATTCAATGGTAGGGATTTGTATACAGGTCATGCTCATATAAGTGCCTTCATCACCATTACACAATAGTACATTGGAATTTCCTTTCTTGAACCTTTACTTCATTTTTTATTGTTAGGGTTTCTTAGTGATTATTCTATTTCCATGTGGTATATTGATAAAAGAAACCAAGCAAAAAAACATTATATTTTTAGTTAACAGCTTCTAACATACTTTTGGAATAAATATTTGACTGCAATACTTCAAGTGTGAAGATTTTTTTTTTGCTTATAATACATTCATTGAAAGTGTTGAATATGACAACTAAGAGGGGGGTGAATTAGTTGTCAGAGAATTAAACCTTTTAATCAATTACCAAAACTAATACTTAATACTTCTTAAATGATTAATCATCAAATACCAATGTAGAAAATCAAATCCAACACATAAGCACAATAACACCATATTTACGTGGAAAACCAAATGAGGGAAAAACCATGGTGAGGATTAACTCACACTTTAGAGAATATCAAAACCAATTACAAAAAGGCTCATTGCCTAAAATAAGGACTCACTGTCCAAAACAAGGACTCACTATCCAACATGACTACAACTCGAAGGGCTCATTTCCACAAAGATACAAAAATGGATTTCTGCCAGAATATAAAAGTTATGGCTCACTGCCTAAAGTGTGAACTAAAGGAATACACCTTCCTTGTGTAGGATTCAATTCCAAATGAAGTTGTATGAGTAGTACTCCATCACATGACAAATGCTCAACTAATCCACAATTATGATAAAGCATTTAGGCACTCGCACACTCACTCCTCTCTCGCTCTCTCACATTTTCTTCTCCACTTCAAAAATATTATATATAGTTCATGTAGTACATCATATTAAGTCAGTTAGGATCTATACTAAACAACCCCAAGGCAGATTCAATTCTCTTAATACATAACATGTGTCAAGTTGGCCAAGATTGGGACCCAAACATAAAAGCTTCAAATGATAAAACAACTTCTGAATTAGATTCTCATCATACTACCATCAGAGGGATAACCATAGGAACCATATCATTTGAATATTCTTCATAAGAAGGTGTGGATTCCTCACACAAATGTACCAAATAGAGAAATAGTTGTAGTGTAGTAGAGTTAAACTTTTTCATTGATAACTTATTGCTCCCAACACAAAACATCTCAAGATCCCAAATATAGCTATCTGAGTGAATCATAATGACATAGTTAAGATATCAAAGTCATATCTTGTCTTGCAGTAGAATCTAGACCCAAAACTAGCACACCAGTTCACTGATAAAGAATTTTTTTGATAGGGAATAGCTTCTGATAAATGCCTCATACATTTGGTACTATGTTGACATCAATGACAACCATTTGATGCAATCCAATTTCCAACAATCTCCCCCTTTTTCATTGATGGAAACACAAGATGTGAAAAGCCAACAACAACATCCTTTGTAGATTTCTCCTTTTGCTAAGCTGTAATGATTTTCATTTTTCACATTTTCTCTCTCTCCCTTTGACATCAATGGAAAATAATGGATGATTTATCTCACCCTTAGTTAAAAAAAATTCTACAAAAACAAAATTAAAAAAAGTGATATAAAAAATGGTTCTTTACCTCAATCCTTCCACTCCTAAAATATCTCTTTGTATTTTTCTTTTAATTTTGGAAGAAATGCTTTCCACGAATCCACTACCAATTTGATGTTTACACAAATACTGTTATTCAACACTATTGAATCAATTATTTCCAGAAGAGTATTTGGGATAATGGCATTTTGTTCATTTTTCTTAGCTTCCATTTAGAGATCAGAAAGCTGTTCCAATCTCAATTCAATTATCTCTTTGACTTTCTGAAATGCTTTCATAATACTATCCCTTTGTACTAGAATGTATGCAAGTTCAGACTATAAGGAATTGATCCTTTTCTTCTGTGCTCCATCCTTGTCATTAAGGATATTATATGTTTTTCCAATAGAATCTAGCTCAAGCTCAATAGCATCAATTTTTTCTTTGTAGTTTCTGATAGTAGTAGGCCACCAAAGACAATACCTATACACATTGTTTACACTTTTGATGCATTTTTTCAATTCATTTATGCTTTCAATCAATCTCTTCTATGCATTTCAACATCTTTCTTCCATAGCAAATTGAATCTCATCTTTTTCTTTTGTTCCCTAGGTGTTAGTACCTTTAGTCTATCTTCAATTTTCTCAATCAATACTTCTAGTAATACATTTGTCAATTTGCTCATATATATATCATTATGAATTATATAATTATCCAAGGCGTCTATGATCTCATCCTGTTCGTATGTTGGTCAGGACAACCAAATATCTCCAATCTTCTTTAGTCCATCAGATCACACAAGAATCTTCAACACCTTCTCTTTAGTAAAATCTTCTTCATCATCATATGTTGATACCATATCAATTTCCTTTGTAATCTTTACTTCCTTTTGTTCTTTCTTCTCCTTTGTTTTTAGCTTCTTTATTTCTAGAGGGGAACTTGAAATGATTCTTCTTGCTTTCCTCTTCCTGGAGGAAGATCCTACCTCAGATGTACCAACATGATTGGAAACCATACCAGAGCTCAATTCATTTTTTTTTTTCAAAGCATTCTTTACAAATCTTTTCCTTCTCTGCTAGAAATTCTAGATACCGATAGAGGTTCTTACCAACTGGTACGACTGATGTCCACACAACATTCTCTTTCAATGGTAACAAATTCAAAAAATACATCATCAAACATATAACCAAAGATCCAAAATGAAAAGGGTAATTAACTTCCTTTGTCATAGTAATTTTCTCCATTAATTGATTCCTCAATAACTCACACAAGTCAAAATCCTCATTCTTTCCATCCATTTGATGCACAATGTAAACAACAATCGCCGAAGGAGAACCTTCCTTATTTCTGAAATAAATCTTATATGAAATTCCATCTACCAAATACCTTATCACATGGTCGAATATAGTGTGAATTTGAAGTTCCCTTTGGTCTCCTATCACTCTAATTAGGGCTTTGACCTCTTTGTTCTTCACTGACTTCTTTATTGGAACAGGTCCATTATTACATAATCCTATAATTGTTGCAATTGCTTCCTTTGTAATCCCATAGGGTTTGTCAAAGATCATCTAATCACCTTGATTTCTACTTAGGACAAACCGAACAGTGTCTACATCCAAAAAGTATGGAAATTCTCTTCAAATGTCTAAACCCTTGTGCGCTAGATACTTGAACTTTTGTATTTGCTCAATTAAAAGCGAACCTTCAAAATTTCAAATTTTTTCATGGTTAAATTCATTAGTTTGTAACTTATTAATTTCTACAATTTGTCACTGCATGGATCAAATAACACCATTTGCTTTGACTCCATTGTTTCAGCTTTGTTCTTTGTACTTTTGCTTTCCAAAAACCCTAACTCCTTATCTCTTAGCTACACTTTAATCCTTAGTTCTTAAAGAATGACCAATCAAATTTCTTATTTAACTTGTCACTTTTAGGGTTTTATTGAAAAAAAGTAATTTATCACATATGACATCATCATCAGTACTTTATTCTATTAGTACCTTTCCCTTAGCCAAAGCTGCTGGATCAATTTTTAGATGAGAAAGCCTATGTGCTCGAACCTGGCACAATAGACTCATTTCCTTTACCTCCAAGTCATGGTGCTTTTCTTAAATTCATCTAGTTTTTCCCTAATTTTGCATTTGTTGTTTTTTAGCTTTTGAGTTTCTAGATACACTGTAAACCAAAAGGAGCTCTCAAATTTTCCTGATTTGCTTCTTTTCTATAGGAATTTTCTCCAATACCTTCAAAATAAATTTTTATATCACATACACTTATGTCATTGCATGACACCTCATATAGTAGGGGCTTGATATTTTTTTCTGACTGCTCCCTTTGAAACCACTACTAGGTTCAATACTTGGAAGAGGTATCTGCACCGGATGCATATACATGGTTGTTTGATTCATCCTTGTTCTCAGGTTCTTCCTTCTTCCTCCAATTTTTTTTCCAATTTTCTCCTTACTTCTTTGAGATCTATCGTGTTCCAGGCTTGATCTTCTATTCTAGATTAGTTTTCTTCCCAACTTTTCTCCTACAAATTTTTGAGATATGTCCTAGTTTGTTGCAGGTGTAGAATCCAACATATCCTTGGATCAAATGGATTTTCATTCATCCTTGACTTGCACTGATTTTCCTTGTGTCCAAAGATATTGCATGTGTAACAATAGCCTTGAAAATATTGAATCCCTCTGTTAGCATTAAACCTGTTCATCATCAATTGCCTTGTACATTCGGTAGCTCTATCTCCAAACTTATTACAAACATAACATTTTCCAATAAGGAATTCAATATTTTCACTCACTCTATTTTGGTTCATCCTACTTTTGCATTATGTTGCTCTATGTCCAAACCTACTGCATGAGAGAAAAAACCATTAAAAGATGGGTATCTTTGAGCATTAGGTTGTTGGATGGGGAAATTTTTGGTATTTTTCCTTTGGTTCTTGTTTTGATAAGTATTTCCTTAAAATTTCCTTTTATTGTCCACTTCATTGAAAACTAGTTTTGTCCTTGAGATTTGTCCTTCTTCAAGTCCTAGACCACCTTTAACCTTAGCAGGTTTCTGAGATGAAATCAACTCATCAAGCATTGTAGAAGTTGTCCTAAACCTTTCTTCATGAGACTTTTCTTTTTCTAGTTCAACTCTTGAGGTTACTAATTCTTGTTCCAACATATCACATTTTTCTATTTTCTGATTGATAAACTCTTTCAAGCATCCATCCTCTATCTTGATTTGTTCAATTGCCAATTTTAGATTTTCTTCCATACTTTTTCTTTCTTCAAGTTTCATTCTTAAATTCTCAATAGTCTCCTTTTCTTCATTTAGTTCATGGCTAACTTATTTATGTTTCAATCTAAACTTTTGGAGATGATTCCTTAGTTTCTAAATGTATTCATCTACTTTCTTGACATTTTCTCTTAGATTTTCACTTTCAGAATCTGAAATCTCTACTCTTAATTCTTCAACCAAGTCAGATCCCTTCACCATTTTGTTCAACCTACCAAGATCTCTATTGAGTTGTTAAACTCATTCCAAAGGACCAAGCTTTGATACCAATTGTTGAATAGGACAACTGAGAGTGGGGTGAATTAGTTGTCACAAAATTAAACCTTTTAATCAATCACTAGAACTAATACTTAATAATTCTTAAATGATTAATCATCAAATACCAATGCAAAAAATCAAATCCAACACATAAATATAGTAACACTATATTTATGTGGAAAACCTAATGAGGGAAAAACCATGGCAAGGATTAACTCACAATATAGAGAATATCAAAACCGATTACAAAAAGGCTCACTACCTCAAATAAGGAATCACTATCCAAAGCAAGGACTCACTATCCAACAAGGCTACAAACTAGAGGGCTCACTACCACAAAGATACAAAAATGGCTTTCTAATAGAATATTAAAGTTATGGCTTACTACCAAAAGTGTGAATTGATGGAATACACCTTCCTTGTGCAGGATTTAGTTCCAAATTAAGTTATGTATGAGTAGTACTACATCACATGATAGTCACTCAACTAATCCACAATTGATAAATAATTTAGGAACTTGTACACTCACTCCTCGCTCACTCTCTCACCTTTTCTTCTCCACTTCAAAACATCTTATATATAGTCCATGTAGTACATTATATTAAGTCGGCTAGGGTCTATACAAAAATTCCCCAAGGTAGATTCAATTCTCTTAATACATAACACATGTTAGGTCGGCCAAAACTAGGACCCAAACATAAAATCTTGAAATGGTCAATCAACTTTAGAATTATATTCTCATCATACTACCATTAGAGAGATAACCATAGGAACCATAACATCTGAATATTCTTCATAAGAAGATGTAGATTCTATCGCATGAATGTCCTAAACAGAGAAACAATTGTAGTATACAAAGTTAAAATTTGTCATTAATAACTTACTACTCCCAACAAAAAATATCTCAAGATCTCTAATATAGCTATTTGAGTTAATCATAATGACATAGTTAAGATATCAAAGTCATAGCTTGTCTTGCGGTAGAATCCAAACCCAAAAACCAACACACTGATTCATTGATAAAGAACATCTTTGATAGGGAATAAATTTTGGTAAACACCTCATACATTTGGTACTATTTTGACATCAATGACAACCATTTGATGCAATCCAATTTCCAATAGAGAGTTGTAGTAGAAATCTTCTTATGCTGAAACACATCCTTTAAACTTGCTTTAAGCTACATTTAGGAGTCTTCCTGGATTTTTTGTGATTTATATAGATTTTGTTTTGATAGTAAATAACATTAGATTATTTATAAAACTAAAATGATTTATTAATTATGGTTTTATAATGATCAAATGCTTTATTTAGAAAGGGTTAATAAGTGGCATTTTTATGTGCAGGAAGAACAAATTGTGAGGCAATGTTTGAGTATGGACAGGTAGGAAAACATGGATTGCAATCAGTGACTTAACCAGGTTGGGTGGTACACTCTGAGAGTTCATGTGAACGAGGATCTTGAGATAAAGAAGCATCAATAAATTGGGTATTAAACATGTTTTGAAGGAGAGTACCTTGTGCCGATGTGAAACACTTTTGGGTGTTTTGGATGGGAAGCAAAATCTAAGTGTAGGAATATAAACGTTGGTGGACTGAAATATTTGTTTCCACTTGTTTACATCTTAGGAGTCAATCAATTACTCCAGATTCCTTGTTGATAATTCTAAATATCCATCAAAGAAACTTCCTACATTCTAAAGATAAAATCATAAATCTACTTGGTTCAATTTGAGATCCTGATATTATTTTGAAAAGTCCTGAAAGTCAAAACTTCTAAGAAGGTCAAGTTTATTGACTTATTTAGAAGTATTTATGCCAGGTGTCATTTTCCACATGTATTATATTTATTCATCCTTTGATTTCTTCTCATGTGTCTATTAAATTTCCCAAGATTCTTGTTCTTATAAAAGATAGAGAGATGTTTCATTTTAGTTAAGTTCAAAATTTATGGATGTCAGAGAACCAAATTGTAAGGATTTATCTTTTCAATTATACTTTTTGACATTTGGCTTGATACAACTTGTTAATTTAGAATTATGGTATTTATTTTTTTCTAATGTTTTCAACCCTCATTTGAGGGAAGAGCTCTAAAGATGGTTCCTTCATATGGAGACTACATTTTTCTGCTATAGGTTTTGTCTAGAAATGCCAAAAGCTTAGGTACTATCATACTAAGAGCAAAAGAAGGATTCATGCAATGATGAGATTATCATTTTTGGAGCTTTGGTTAAGAAATTTAAATGTTTAGATATGTGCATAGAGAATGTTCATGGGGGAGTGCAAACTTCCTTATAACTTTTATCAATTACCACAACAGAGTTTGAGGTGAATTGAACTTACTATTTTATGTTGATATGGATATGTTATAACTAATAGTTAATTGTAGTAGCATAATAGATAGGCTAAGCAGTTGTTCAAATATCATTATTTCTAATTCAAAATTGCTATACCTTATTCTAGGAGAAAATCACAGGGGGATTCTATACAAAAGGCACTATTGTTTCAAATTCAAAATTGCTGGCTCTTTCACAATTGTTTGCTTCATTTATTTGATCTATGACAACCTACTGTATAGAAGATGCTCTCAAAATCACAGTAAAATTATTTATTCTCGGAAGACTATTCAAAATCTTCCCATCATAACAACGAAGAAAAGCATCAATCATTAACTTGAACTTTGCAAGAGTTTCATCAAATTCTACTTTTCTACTCTCTTTTCCATTTTGAATTTTATTCCCTATTTCATCCATGAAGAACTTCCTAAGCCTATAGATCATGCTATTAGCCATACTTTACCAGTTGTCGAGGATAGCTTCAAATTTTTACCCAAGCAACAATTGACAAAATTCAGCCTTACCAGATACAATGTGTTGAAAAGCTCTTTGAATTTATTTTGGAAAAGTTTTCCTCAGAGTATAATGCATAGTTTTGAATTAACCTTTTCACATGAATTCCATATCTTTTATTAGCTATTTTGAGCTTGATGACCTTCATCAAGAATGATAAGATTTGGGCTCTCTAAAAGAATTTTTCCAATATGCTTATCCTCTTTAGGAAGGCCCAAATTTTTTTCACAAGTTAGGTATACAAAAAGATTGTAGCCAATAAAAAGCACACTTTTTATTCTATTCCACTCATGAAGCATCACAAAATGCCTCAAATTTTTCATTTTTTCCCATGATCTAGTTGCTCTTAGCTAGTTTTATAATCTCTTCATATTCACAGTTTGAATGAATTTCATTCCAAAAGGTCCTTGATCTATTTAGCATGTCAACTAGAATGTTAATACTCCACTTCTTGAAATCTCTTTCCCAAGGGAAAAGTATGTTTTTTGGAGAAATAATCAAAGACCTTCTTCTAGGGAAGAAATCTAGTTAGGCCTTTAGAAAGCTTATTTCTCGTGCTCTAGGCGTAGGAAATAGAAAAATTATAATGAGAAATGCTTTGCTTGTGCCCGGAGTATGATAAATAAGTTTTTTAAAGACCTACCTAGAATTATTTCCTAGAAGTAGGCCTTTGATCATTGCTCCAAAAAACTTTCTTTTCCCTTGGAAAAGAGAGTTCAAGAAGTGGCGTATTGACATTCTCACATGTTAAACAGATCAAGGACCTTTTGGAATGAAATTCATTCAAACTATGAATATGAAGAGATTATAAAACTGGTTAAGAGCAACCATATCATGGGAAAAAATGAAAAAATTGAGGTGTTTGGTGATGCTTCATGAGTGGCATAGAATAAAAAGCGTGCTTGTTATTGGCTACAATATTTTTGTATACCTAACTTGTGAAACAAATGTGAACCTTCCTGAAGATGCTAAGCATATTGGAAAAAATATTTTAGAGAGAACAGGTCTGCTCATTCTTGATGAAGGCCATCAAGCTCGAAATAGTTGATCGAAGATATGGAATTCATGCAAAAATGTTAATTCAAAACTATGCATTATACTCTCAGGAACTCTTTTCTAGAATAACTTCAAAGAGCTTTTCAACACATTGTACTTGGTAAGGCCAATTTTTTTTAATTGTTGCTTGGGTAAAAACTTGAAGCTATCCTCAACACCTAGTAAATTTATGGCTAATAGTAGGATCTACAAGCTAAGGAAGTTCTTCATGGATGAAATTAGGGATAAAATTTACAATGGAAAAGAGAGTGGAAAAGTAGAATTTGATGAAATCTTCAAAATTTAGGTTAATGACTGATTCTTTTTTTCATTGTTATGATGGGAAGATTTTGAACAGTCTTCCCAGAACAAAGTATTTTACTATGATTTTGAGAACATCTTCTATACAACAGGTTATTTTAGATGAAATTAATGAAGCAAAAAATTGTGAAAGAGCCAAAAAAATTGAATTTGAAACAATCATGTCTTATGTATAGAATCCCCTTGTGATTTTCTCCTAGAATAAGGTATAGAAATTTTGAATTAGAAACAATGGTATATGAACAACTATTTATCCTATTTGTTATGCTACAATAATTAATGACATGTTAGAACATATCCATGTCGACATAAAATAGTAGGTGCAATTCACCTCAAAATTCATTGTGGTGATTGCTTTGTAAGGAAGTTTTCACTTCTCCATGAACATTCTCTAAGAACATTAGTATGTTGGTTATTATCTTGATCTCATTTGTGATCAAAAGAATAATGAATTTCATTGCATAATTCATGACCATTTTGTAGTGCTATGATCGAGTGATTTTTTACTTCTTACTCACTATGTTCTCAATCACCATGTGAAAATGACTTAGAGAATAAATCTTTGTCACCATTTGACAATAAATTTCATTGTTTTTGAACTATTTGTTATGATTCAATCACTGTTTGATAGTGTTCTTCCTTTCTCAGTCCTATAGGAAAGAGGAAAATTCATAGTTTGCAACTCTCTAACAATGATATTCCTTTAAATGATCTCAACCATCTAATTCAATGTGTTATCTTCTTCATTTCTCAATGCTAAAAATGCCTTCACAGTGTTTTCTCAGTCACAATTACAATGCTCCTTCATTTGAAGATATTATGTTGCTTAGATAGTAATTTTTCAGTGAATTCATATTTTATCTTGCAAACATCTTGTTGCACTTGTAGAGTTTTGTTGTACATAATATGTAGTCAAGATGCCTTCAAATGGATCTCTTTTGCAGATGTAGTAGCATAATGGTGTCAATAAAATAATACTATTAGTGAGAGTTATGACAGTAGATACAATGACAATGGAAGGTATAATGTTTTGACAGTAAAAGAATCATTTATCTACCACCATAGTGAAAAGTTAGCAATTTCATTTGGTTTGTTAAAAATGGCCCTTGGTACAACTATTAGAGTTGTTAAGAACTTTTGAGTATATTCTAATTTTCACATTGCATCTAAATTCATCTCCAAGATTGTTGCAAGAGAAATTGTTCTAAGGGATGTGAACCATTTCCATCATTTTAAATAGAGACAATGTTCTTGTGGAGAATATTGGTGATGCTAAATGAAACAATATGAAAAATAGGCTTACACTATAATAATGTGTACTACATCAAATATCCAATAATAGTGAAGGGACATCCATCAAAGCATAACAATAGGGATTTTTTTGTCATTTGTTGTAGTGACAAGTGCCCTGCTAGACATATATGAAAATGTGGAAGCATAGACAAGGCAAACAAACTGTTTCAAAAAATACCTCAAAGAAATTTAATATCATGGAATGTTGTGATTAAAGGCTATGCTCAAAATGGGTTTTTCTAAAAATTCCTTAGAAATTTTTAAGAAAATGCAACCAGTGGGTGTAAAGTGCAACTTCTCAACCTTTGAAAGCGTCACTATATTCCTCCACCATAACATCATACGGTTTGTTACTAGCCTTCACAGTGATGTGGGAAACCCTGAAGTTAGGCTTTCTTGCATCACCGCTAGCATGACTTGAAGATTTTGTGGGAGAGAGGGTGACTTCAATGATATCATTTTTCTTTGAGGTAGTTTTTGAAACAGTTCGCTTGCCTTATCTATGCTTCCACATTTTCATGTATGTCTAGCAGGGTACTTGTAACTATAACATATGATGAAAAAATCCCTATTGTTATGATTTTATGGATGTCCCTTTGTTATTACTAGATATTCGATGTAGTGCACATTATTATGAAATAATTCCTTTGTTATTAATGATAATATTATCAGTTTTGTTAATGATAATATAGATGAATTTATATGCAATGTGAAAATCATAACATACTTGAAGGTTCTTTAAAAATATTATAGCTTTACTAGGGGCCATGTTTAAAAAACCAAATGCAATTGCTAACTTTTCAATATGGTGGTAGATAAATGATTATTTTTTCTTCTATTCCACAACATTAAGTAAAAGTATTGAATTTGGAAATACCCCCCTGCCTTCATTTTCCAAGACAATTTCTTCAATTTTTCATAGCTCTCCCATGTTTGTGGATGTGATCTATCTCCTACAAAAAAAATCATGTACCATTTTATGCCCTTAAATCAAACTACATGTAGGTATCTTTTTAATTCCTTTATCTTCTATCAATCTCCTTACTATTTGAACCTCACCACACTTGCCTGCTTCTGCACAAATGGTTTAGAGAAGCATAAGTTGCAAAATTTTTATGATCCAACTAAAAAATTAGTGTTGTTAGAATAATTAGCCTATATTCATATATGATCCACATGCACCAAAGGTTTAATTGACATCTTAGTAATAATGTTTAGGGTGTCCTCAAGATAGCCAACACGGGTATGAAGGTCAACCATGCACGCCTAATGATCAACTATATATGTAATGCAATAAGGTTTATTGACCTTTAATATTATCATTAACAAAACTGATAATATTTAAAAGGGGATCTTCTTTAAAATATGCTTTCAAACTTGGAAATTTTTTTTGTTTGTTTTAGTTTTGTTTTACAATATTGGAGATGCACTAGGAACTCTTAATGTTGCATACTTTTTGGATTAAGTGCATTCTTCATTTCCATTGGCAATTCTTAGCCTCTAATTGACATTGATATCCATGTTATTTCAATTAAACTTGGGGTCTATAACTAGGATATTTACTAGGGAATTCAACTAGGAGTTGGGTGAATCAACAAGGTTTTGGACTTTTGAAATTATTGGAGGGTTAATGTATTCATTTGCAAGGGTCATGAGAAGAAGTGAAGTGGGAATTTTCTATGGTCGAGCAAGGGATGGCCTTCCAACTCCTAACAAAGTAGCCTAGTTGGTGAAGTCAATGTTTGTCAAGAAGATAAGAATTTATGACTCTAATGTGCAGGTTGTTACTTGAAACACATCAAACATTTTCCATAGTAGTTTAATGTAAATCAAAAGACCATTTCTTGGAAATTTGTGGTTCTAAATCCTAATTTCCTTATATTTAGTTCCTTCAAGAATTTTTGAACACTAGCATTGAGCTCATGATTGGGATACCCAATTCATATTTGTTGTGTTTTTCATAGTACCAGAGCACAAAATATACATGGGTGACCAAAAATTTATTACCATACTACCTTGACATAATGATCACTTCTGTAATTGTAGGGGAAGAGGTGGCTAAGAGCACCATCAATTTCTCATCCCTCGTTGTCCCAACAAGAAGACCTCTTGGGAGTGTAAAACAGGTTTCCCTATTTTTAAGAATGAGAACTTAGTCAATTTTAGTTCCTATATGCTCTCCCATGCTTGGGATGAGATATATGATCCTTAGGCTTTATTTTTCAAGTAGCTATTTCATGTTTTGGAGTTGTATAAGCAAAAAATAGAGCATTGTAACTTAGTTTTCTTAGTCAGAACACTAAGAAACACACTTTGTAACACATTTTTCAAAGAAAGGACACATATTTAAGTCATGTATCTACTATAAGAACACATTTTTCTCAATAAAATTTTAGTATTTTTCCTTCTTAATAGTTGTTTCATTATGTGAAAATGAATGATTATGTTTTTCTATTTTTTATGTTTCAACCTCAAAAGCATTGTCTCATTTCCAACACTTTTAGGCAGAAATTAGTGAACAAAAACAATTAAATAAACTACCAATTGACTAAATATACTACCAATTGACACAACAATGAGTAAATATGACTAAATATAATGATTATGCAATTAATAAACAATGTATCAATTTAGTACCGGTTGATAAAAATTAGCGAACAAAAATAATTAAATAAACTACCAAATTGATCAAAATGATGATTAATAAAATGACTAAATATTACCAATAAATGGAAACCAGTGAATAAAAATACCTAAATAAGTGACCAATTAACAACAATCAATGACTAAATTAACAATTACATATATTAGTGAATAAAAAAATGACTAAAAAAGTGACTAGTTTACAACAATCAATGACTAAATTAATGAATAAATATACTCTACCAAATCGATCAATCAAAACAACCAATAAATGACTAAAAATGATTGTCATCAATTCAGTCATGTTATAAATGACATGCAATAAACTACTAATGGTCACGTGACTATGTTTAGTCATTTATATGCAGTTTTTAGTAGTTTTTTAAATTATATATTGTTGTTTTTGTACTAGTGACTTATAGAGCTACCTCCCAAGTGAGAATTTTATTTCTCTATCGACTTAGTATTGAAGCCAAACCTCAATCCTAGGCCCCATACAAGATGATGAAAATTGAGTTATTTGAATTGAAGTCCTAATTGCAGGAACTATTGAGCAAGGGACTCATTCAACCTAGTGTGTCTCCTTAAGGTGTGCCAGTTATCTTTGTAAAGAAGAAGGATGGGACCTTGAATTTGTGCATCAACTACCAAATATTGAATGAGAAGACCATCAAGAATAGATATCCTCTCCCAAGAATTGATGAACTATTTGATCAGATGAAGGGAGTGACAATGTTCTCTAAAATAGATCTCTAGTCCAACTATCACCAGTTGAGAATAAAAGAAGAGGACATCCCTAAAACTACTTTTCAAACTTAGTATGGGAATTATGAATTCATTTTAGTCCTGTTTGGTTTGATCAATGCACTAGTAGCCTTTATGAATCTCATGAACAGTGTATTTAGGGATTTTTCTAGATGATTTTGTGTTGATCTTCATAGATGACATCTTGATTCATTCTAAAACCATTAAGGAGCACGATAGGAATTTGAGGATAGTATTTTAATGTTTGAGAGAGAAGAATCTTTTTGGTAAGCTATCCAAGTGCTCATTTTATTAGGAAAGGGTACACTACCTAGGTCATATCATATCAGTAGGAGTCTTTGTAGATCTTGAAAAGATAAAGATAATTGTACAATGGCCAACACCTCAAAGTGTGATAGAAGTTCAAAGCTTCATGGGTCTTGCGGGATACTATAGGAAGTACATAAAAGTATTCTCTCAAATCAAAACCCTAATCACATCCCTTCAAAGGAAAGGGAAAAAGTTTGAATGGACAAAAAAATGTGAGAAAGCCTTTCAACTCCTTAAGGATAAAATCATGACATCCCCAATGTTGACTATACCCAATCCCAATAATTAATTCAAAATGATCACAAATGCTTCAATAGATGGTGTAGGAGCCATATTAATGCAAGATGGGAAGTGGTGGTGTACGAATCAAGGAAATTTTAGCAACATGAAATGAATCATGTACCACATAATTTTCAATTAGTTGTGCAATAGTGCATGCTTTCTATATGTGGAGGCATTACCTATTAGGGAATCCATTTGAGCTTAAAATAGATCATTTGGGACTGAGATACATATTCACCCAGTACAATCTCAATGCACATCAAAGAAGGTGGTTGGAATTCCTTAGTGAATATGACTTTGGAATTGAGTACATTAAAGGAAAAGAGAGTAGAGTAACAAATTCTCTTAGTAGAAGAAGACATTTTTAAACTATAACCATGACAAGATCCAATCTAAGGCAACAAGTGATGCAACACTTGCGAGGGGATGGGCACTATGAAAGAGTAAAGAAAGCTCTAGAAGAGAATCCATTAGACCATCAATTTGATGGGTATGAGATTGAATCAGATGGAATCCTAAGATATCAAAGGAGGATGCATATTATAGATTCTAGAGATCTCAAGAATTTTTTCTTGGAGGAAAAACACAATGCATCTTATTCAGGGCACCCCGAAGTTGTCAAGATGATCGTAGAGTTGAAATATTTGTAGTTTTGGCCAAAACTTAGGAAAGATGTAGTTGAATATGTAGCCAAATTCTTGAAATGTCAACAAGTTAAGGTTGAACATGTGCATCTAGCATGAATTCTCTATCCTCATGAAATACCAGAGTACAAGTGGTAGGTGATCAACATGGAATTTATACTTGGGTTACCTCTGAGTAAAAATAAGCATGATGTCATCTTGGTAGTAGTCATTAAATTGACTAAGGTGGTAAATTTCATTTCATGGAACCTTAAGGATGGATTGTTGACCTTGGCCAAATTTTTTTTCCAAGAGATATTCCATTTGCATGGAGTGCCTGAGACTATCATATCTGACAGAGATACTTAGATGACGTCTAGATTTCGGACAACTTTGAATGTAGCTTTGGGAACTAGGCTGAATTTTAGTTTAGTGTATATCCTCAAACTGACGGTCAGATAGAGAAGGTCAATCGGGTTGTAGAGGATCTCCTTCAAATGCATTATATGGACCAATAATATAAATGGGAAGAGTACCTACCATTTGTATAATTTTCCTATAGTAACTCTTTTCATACATCATTAGGTATGACACCTTTTGAGGTTCTTTATGGGTGAAAGTGTCATACACCCATTAGTTGGGACAAGTTGGAAGACATGATTATAGTGGGTCCTAAAATACTTAAGGATATGGAAGAGAAAATGAGACTCATCAAGGGTAGATTGAAGGAAGTTGCAGACATACAAAAAAGCTATGATAACAAGAATAAAACTTTCAGATAGTTTGCAGAGGGGGATAATGTCTTTTTGAGAGTCAAGCCACACAAGAGCTCTATTACTTTTGGAAAATCTTCCATGTTGGCTTTGAGATATGTGGGTCCTTTTGATGTGCTGGAAGTGATTAAATTGATTGCATGCCAACTTGCTCTACAACCTGCTCTAGCTCGAATCCATAATGTATTTTATGTTTCTTTGCTTAAGCCATACCATCAAAATGAATCTCACATACTTAATTGGCATTCCTTAAAGGTTCAGAATCTAGGAGTGGTGCTGGTGGAGCCCATTAGAATTCTAGATAGATGTAGTGTCAAGTTGTGAAATAGAGATATTGTTAAATATAAGGTCCAATGGGATCAATATTCTAAGCACAGTGCCACCTAGGAGGATGCAAAGGAGATAGAATGCTCCTTTCCTCATTTGATTCCTAGATAGACTCTTAATGTTTCATTGAGATATTATTGCTCTAGCATTTTTGGATTTGGATGTTATGATATTTTGGCTTGAATATTAGTATGATTGGATGTTAAAATATACATATATGATTTAGTTTTGTCTGATAAGACATCAGAACGATGTCTCTTCCTAGTGGGGAAGGATGTCACATCTCAAATTTTGCTTACATTTAATAATGTTAAGTTATTTAAATATTTTTGGAAAAATGAAATTTATTAATTTTGACTTGTGATAAATTTAAAATTTCAACATCATTTTGAAAATTTTATCCATGTAAACTTTATGATTGAATATGAAGGATGAATGTTATGAAGTAATAATGAAATAATTTTGTTTTGAGCATTGGTTATTGGTTACTGATGAAACTCTACAAGTGCAAGTGTGTGAATGTAGGAATAGGTTGAAGAATGAGAACATGGTTGAGGTAGGTATATTTAGCTAGATGATAATGATAAGATTGTTGGAATTTGGATCACACACACCACTGAAAAATCTATAGAAATTATGGATGCTAAATCACCCTATGAAGTTGAAACTTTCAAAGGATCTTTACGAAGAAGAAAATCACCCACACAAAAGTGTTGCAACTTAGGCATACAAATTGAGATTTTATTACAAGATTGATATTAATTTAGAATTATTTAAAAATGTACAAATGCCTTGCTTAAATAGGAAAGAGTGAGATATAGTATGCTATATGATGTTACCATGTGTCATGATCTAAATGTGACAACTAACTAACTACCTAGAATGATGTGAAGTCTTGGATAAGGCTTCTAGAAGGAATCTTTATATTCCTAAATACATGTGAAGGGGGCTGACCCCATTATAAATAATTTCCTAGTAAATTCAACCTAAGAATTAATTAAATAATATGCCTAAGTAAACTTAAGCAAGTATAATTAAATATTAATTACACCAACACCCCCCATAAATGCAACTTAGGGATGAAATGATAATGCAATGATTATGAAATAATGGAATGATGGGTCCCTACTACATGATGGCCATTTTAGGCACCCATTTACAAATTAAGATGAATGCAACTAACCTCTTACAAATGAAGCAAAGGGAAAAACCTAGTGGGAAGAAAACCCCTCTCTAAAAAAGGAGATGAAATGCAAAAAAGAGATCAAGTGAGGAAGGATGAGGAAGGATGGAGGACCCCATGATAGCCCCCAAGTATACCATCTATCACATGGATACAATACAATCAATAGCCCCCACATAGGAGGTAAAGAGAGAGAATATGTAGCCCCCCACAATGTGTGATCACCTGTAAAAATGGTAAGTGCATGAAGACAAAAAATCATCCAATATTGACAAACAAATTGTCTCCCTTTTGGAATTAACAAAACCAAATATAAATGGAGGGATGCTTCCAAATTTGGATAGGAATTGAAGGAAGGAAGAATGAATGATGATGATGATGATGATATCTCTGAAAAAGTGCTCATGTGTCTCCTTGCCCAAGGAAGATGAAGATGCCACAATCAAATTAGGTACATGCCCAATCAATGAAGAAGGTGATAAACTAGGAAAATGCAGAAACTAATGCCTAACAAGATCCAAAGACAACAATACAATGATCCATCCACTGAAGGAATAGATGGAGACTAGATTTCCCCCCTAGATGAAGTGTCCTCAAAACCACTAAAAGAAGTCTGAAGCCAAAAGAGTGTCCAAACCACATGTCTCCCACTAGGAAGAAGAAAATCTAATGGTAGATGCTAAAGAAACTCCAAATTCATAATGAAATGATGGGAAAGAAGCCTCATATATGAAATCTATGAAGAGGAATGAAGTGCCTCAAAGATAGTCTCACCAAGATCAAGATCCCCAATCAAGGTCCAGCTAAATAAGTGTGGAGACTCAAGAAAACCATCCAAAGTAGTATCTACATAGAGGATAGATATTCCCTCAAGAATGTCCTCCAAATGTTTAGACATAGCCAAGTCTACAATACGTGAAACATATCCATCTTGAGATTCCAATTCTAGAAAACTAAATGTGTCCTAATGAATAGAAATGATGGAAGCCTCAATCAATGACTCTGGACAAGGAATCACTAAATGTGATGGTATATCAATTCTATGTGATGGAGAAGAAGGAGAATCTGAAGAAACCTTGTCAACCTCTTTGGAAGATTCAAAGCATTCCAAATTTTTAAGCTTTTGCATAAAATTATCACCATAGGGTATCCTATTTGAAGAATGAAGAGGCACATGACATTCTAAAGAATAATCATCGGGGAATGGTAGAGTATTAGGATATCCATATAGTTCCCAAATCTTAGTCCAAATAATGTGAGGACAATAACAATGATCAATAGCTTTCAAAACATCATCAACAACATGCATTGCAATAACCCCTAAAACATCATATCTTCTGCAACTCCAAGAAATTTTTTGGATATAGTTATCAGGAGGGGGAATTAAGCCATAAAAATGTGGCAAAAATTGAAGTGATTGAATATGGTTGATGATGCAATACCTCCATTGTCTATAGTTTCCCTTTACCAACATTATTAGTGAAGGATGAATTGAAAACCCCATAGTGAAATATGAAAAATATCCAATATACAAAGATATTGACCTTCAACAAAAAATAAAAACTTCCAAATAATGATATGCAACTAAAAGATGCTTCCCAAATCAAAGAATCCTTTTTCAAACTTCAAGATGTCTAAGTATTTGAATAAATGCACTAAATTACAAAAAACCAGTGCAAATAACTTGGAGCTGAAATTGAATAAAAGGAAAGGATTGATAAAAGAAAGTATTGAAATACCTTTGTGATGCCACTGGAATCACTAATTTTTGACAATTTGATTGGAAGATATGAGCTTTTTAGTCCAAATGAGGGTTTTAACTTCAGTTGACTGTATCTTTTTGTAGTAGATTTTTTTTGGAAAATAGGGTATACCACTAGATAGTGCTCTAAAATACCTTTCCAATGGTACATCTCATTTGCTAATTTTTGACATTGTGGTGGAAAAGATATGCCCCTCAGAAGATTTCTTCGCTATTAGGGCCTGGTAGGATAACTGGGTGCAAAAATTTAGCACCTGGGTGAAAAAATATTCCCAGGCTAGTCCTTTTATGTGACTATGAGCTACAGTGGAAGTTTAAAAAAATGCCTCCCTAGCGGTGGCAGAGTAGATAGCTTGGGTGGTGCCACTTGATGTAGCGGTGCCCTTAGTTATGGATGAAACCAAGGATTTGGTGGTAGGATCTTGTGGTTGCTAGCAATGGGAAGATGATGGCTAGGATGAGATCATCGGTCAAGTGGAGAGACAACATAGTAGATAGGGCCAATGATGGTGGTTGGTGATGTTGTGACAAGCCCATGTGGCTGACAACAATACCTCCCCCCTAAAAATGATTAATGCAATTGACAACAAATATCCTTGTAGACTATGTGATAGCTGATGGGTATGAAATTTGATTTTTAATATTGCCAAAGGAAATTAAAAATAAAAATAATTTTGAATATATGTTGACTGTTAGAAAAATATATCCACAAAAAATAAACCCTTATGTATGCCGACAAGAGAATATTAATATAGTCACTCCATATATATATATATTTTCCAAAGACTATTGAAACGAGTCCCAATTTTTTATGAAAGAAATAACTTGCAACTAAATTTTTTTCGCCACAGAGTACAACTAAGGGAGATAATTTTTTTTGTAGACTGTATGATTTGTATAGTACAAATTTGTAAACCCTAAAAAATACCCCTGATGGATCCTAGTTAGATGTCTTTGATTTTTATGAATGAATAGATGATCCTAGGGTTTTGAGGCCTTTTGAAGATAATGGCAATCTCAGATTGGACTCAATCTGCTCGAGAAATTAGCTTGGTCCCTGGGTTGAGCCAACTAGCCTACAATGAAAACCTGCAAGCTTTCAATATGAATCTCTCTATCCCAACTTTCTAATCTTGAGATGAATCTTTAATGGACAAGCTCTGATACCATGTAGAATTATGGATGCTAAATCACCTTATGAAGCTATATCCTTCAAAGGATCTTTTCCAATAAGAAAATCGCTCACATGAAAGTGTTGCAACTTAGGCATGCAAATTGAGATTATATTATGAGATTGATATTAATCTAGAATGATTTACAAATGTGCAAATGACTTGCTTAAATAGGAAAGAGTGAGATGTAGTATGCTATATGATGTTTCCATGTGTCATGATCTAACAACATGTGATAGCTAACTAACTACCTAGAATGATGTGAAGTCTTGGATAAGGCTTCTAGAAGGAATCTTTATATTCCTAAATACATGTGAAGTTGGATGACCCCATTATAACTAATTTCCTAGTAAATGCAATCTAGGAATTATTTAAATAATATTCCTAAGTAAACTTATGCAAGTGTAATTAAATATTAATTACACTAACAGAATCATAGTACTTGCATTTGAAATATGAATTTGATGTGAATGCCTTGTGTTTTCTTAAAAGACAATGGAAGTTGTGTTGATGATTAAATAGGTAAACTAATAGAAAATAAAAATCTATTAGTTCATTGGGATTGCCTTGTATATTTAATGTTTATTCTTGCCTCTAAATTCAAAAATAAAAGATGAATATGTAAACATAAACATATATATAAATATAAAAATACAAGTAATTATGTGAGTAGACTTAAGAATTATAAAATATATGATTTAAAATTAAAGGAACATGATGTTCCTTCCTCTACCTTATAAAGGATTTTAAACATGTAAGAATATATATATATATATATATATATATATATATATATATATATATATATATATATATGCTTTGAGCCACGAAATACATATATATAAATATACATGTAAGAAAGATAAAATAAATATTTTAATTAAAATATCTTTTATATAAAATGTCTTGAGTCATGACAAGTTGTTCAAATTGCATTGTTTTTAAATTTGAAAAAAAATGGAAAGTAAATATGAAGGGGGCCACCCATAACCCCTGTAAAATATATATATATTTTTTAAGATAGCAAATTAGGGTGGCTCATGAAGAGGAGAATGTGGGGAATTAATCATAATACCAATATGGAGAAAACAATTTTTTTTGGAAATAGAGAGAATCAAAAAGCAAAAGTGAAGGAGGCTCAGTGAAAAGTCAAGGAAGATTGGAGATTTTCTAAAAGAGAAGGGGAGGTGGTCAAGTTTCCAAAATGAGAGGATAAAAGGCCAAAACATTAAGGAAAAAGTATTGAATCCATCTCTCTACCAATCAGTCTAGTTGGATTTTTAGAAATTTTTTGAGATATGGACTATTTTTTAGTTTGAAACTTTCTTGAATTAATCGATGGTTGCTTTTCTCCTCATTCTTACTAGTGAACCTTTGGCTTCATCATTATGTGCAATCCACCCTTACATTTCTTTAGTCATTGTATTGCACTATACATCAGTGACGACCAAGCTCACTTTAGAGTCAAAATGCATCCCTCTTTCCTTTCTTTTGACGATGGCTTCTATCGTTTCCCTATTGTCTTTTTGGGTACCCCTTTTTTTGGTTTGTTCATAGCCTCTATACCGACTACATCTTCCCAATCAATAATGAATATCAATCTCATACACCTCTAGCCATGTAAAAAAGGTAAATGTTATGAATCATATGTGGGTTTGATGGACACGAACCCTCTTTTTCTTTGTTGTTTGCATTCATTCAAAACCCAATTTCATCATGATATGTTATCGTTTCACTGTTAATGTTAAACCAATTCATTATATTATGTTATCATTTCACTATTATTATAAACTTGATTCATTGTATTATGTTATTGTTCCACTATTAATGTGAAATCGATTCATTGTATTATGTTATCATTTCACTATTAATGTGAAACTAATTCATTGAATTGTGTTATCATTTCACTATTAATGTGAACCGATTCATTGTATTAGGTTATCATTTCACTATTAATATGAACTCGATTCATTATGATATGATATCATTTAGTAATTAATGTGAACTTGATTTATTATGATATGTTATTGTTTCATTGTTAATATGAAACCCAAATCATTGTGTTATGATTCATTTCACTGTTAATGTGGAACTTGATTTCATGGTGATATGTTGTCATTTCTCTATTAAATGTGAAACCCAATTTATTGTGCTATGATTTCATTGTTAATGTGAAATCCAATTTCATTGTGTTTTGATATCGCTTCTCTATTAATAAGAAACCAAATTGATTGTATTATGTTGTCATTTCACTACTACTATGAAGCTTACTCCATGCCATTAAATATCATTCTTTCAAAGAGTTTTAAGACTCTTAACAGGACTATTTGAATAAACACTCAAATGGTCTCAAGATTCTAAAACACTACAAATGCACTATTTTCTAGTCATTATATGCTTGAGTATAGTGTTGTTTATGACATTTTTCATATATTCAAACTATTACTATTCTATGAATTTCTCTCCAAAGATGAATGAGTGTCTTTCTAGAATAGATGAAATACACCTAGATTTTTTTCCAGGGTATGATGGAATGCTCTTACATTGTCTTAAATGGCTTCTTAGAAAAATGGTTAATAATTAATTGATTTTCTCTCTGAAATGATTAATCAAAATTAATGGAAGAGATGAAGATTTTAAAATAATTACAAGAATGTTCTTATAAATTATCTATGCAAACTTTTATGATAATCCTATAAGTACTTTTGGAAATAGAATAATACTTGTGGAATCCATAAAATTTTCTACTTGATTCAAGTTCTTTGTTTTGGGAAATGGTTTTTTGGTAAAAGATACAGCTTATTTTATGTACTTTACAAGAAAATGGAATTCATAATGAACTACCTTTAAAAGAAATGGATTTATATTCTTATTTTAAAAGAATGTATACACATACTTATTACTATAATGAAGGCTATATATGTCTATATAAATAAACCAATTATGTATATACACATAGATGTGATATACCTTCTTTAGAAAATTTATTTATTTTACTTAATTGAATATTATAAGTTTCATTCCATGTAGGAAGAATTAAGGAAATATTTGTAATCTATATGTTGATGCTTGTGTGAAGAAATGTGCATAAACGTATCTTTAAATTGATAAATGTAGAACATGTTACAATGACTAATTGTATAATGTATAATGTACAAAAGTAGTAAATCTAGTTAGTTTAATTTTCACAAAACTGTAGAATCCAAGATAGCCCAACTGAAACATACATAAATCATGTTTATAGAATGTTTTTGATTTAATATCATAAGAAGGTTGGTTAGAATAACCTATTATAAATCGAATTGTATATCTAAAAGCTTATTGATTAGAAGGGAAGGGTATTTCCTTTTGTATATAGAAAGTTACCTTCTAGGATGGGTGCCAAAAATGGATTACTAGAGTATAGGTTTTTCTTTTTCCAAAATCCATCATTTTGTAGTTGTCTACAACATATGCTTAGCCAAGCATTTGTAGCCCATAACATTGAATGGACTAATTTTATGATGTAACTCTCTACCATTTCCTAACATTGATATTGCATTTTCTATTTTTTTATAGAAATTATTGTAGTTATGTTAGGCATGCATCAGATTCCACCTTGCATATTGTTTTCTCTTGCTAAGTATTCCATGCAGGGTCGAGTATTCTTTGAGTTAGGAAGAATTTTGGGGAAGCACAACTTTGTGATTGGGTGGAAAAGTGCATAAACCATGTTCTCATCCACTAGTTATAGTGAAATTTGGAGTGGAATCACATGGAACTCCATCTTTGATTATTGTAATTTGTACTACTTGACGTAAAAATTGAGTTGACTAAGTGACGATGTTAGCCTAGTCAAACTATGTAATTCTGACAATTTGACATTTGAGAATGAACAAAATTCATTATTTTGGATATGATATGCTATGATAGAAAATAGATAATTGATTTATGTCTTGAATTTAAAATTCATAATGTCATATTTGTTTTATTTGGTGTTATTTATGAATGACACATTATAGGAGTTGGGAGGATAAAACTTGTTAATGTTGAAATTGTGGCACCTTGTCTTCAATCCAACCACAAAATATTTTGATGTGGCTCCAATTTGGGTAAGGCTTCCAAATATTCCTTTACATTTATAGTTTGAATCTTTCTTTCAAGCTATTGGAAACTCATTGGGAAAGTTTTTGGGGGTTGATGAGGGTTCACAATTTTTTTGCATACTACTTATGCTCGAATTTTGGTAGAAATGGATATCACTAAATATCTTATAGTAGATGTGATCCTTAAATTTTCAGGTGGGGTTTGGAAGAAGATGCTTGATTAAGAATTTTTTTCATTCCATTGAAATTGATGCTTTAGCATTGGTCATATTACTAATCACTATTCCAAATTTAAGAGGGTTAATCATGCAACTTGGTGGAAAGAGGTTTCTCCCCACCACTATTCGGTGGAGAAAGAGTTCTTGGATGGTAAGGCCCATGTTATGGTTCCAAATGATTCCACCAACATGGAACCCCCTCAGAAAGATCTTGTGCAGGTGTTAGGTAATTCATGTTATTTGGTGTAGGGCAACATCCCAAAGGATGAGAAGGATGGATAGGTTGAGTGTGCTAGCATAGCTTCATCTAAAGGTAAGAGTAGTCTAGAGGAGGATATGGGTGAGCCTTCATGGATATATGAACAATAAGGGATTTGGAATAAGGTTTAGTGTAGAAAGAAGAAGAAGGAAGCCATATTTAACATGCTTCTTTGTTCCCATGGCAAAGGAAATAAATAGCAAGCATTGATACACAATTTTGTAATGGTTTAAAATATTTAGCCATGTTATGGGGTATAAGTTGGGTAGAAATATGTTTAGGTTTGGGTGCATAGAAGGATTATCTGATTTATACATTTTAAGGTTCTATTTGATGGATGTAATGCTTTTTAGAGAATAAATATAAAATTTTGTAGGGTTTCCCTACCTTTACCTATCAAAAAAATTATTTGTGATACTATTACACCTAATTGTTTTATTGAGCTATAACATGGCTTGAAAGTGTGGAATTAAGCATTAGATGAAAATGTTCACATGCATATTCTTTCACATCCTCAAGGAAAGAGCTACCTTGCTTCATTGTTAGATATTCTTTCACATCTTAAAGATTCTTAGGGAATCAATGAAATCTTCAAACCTTGGACATTATTGAATCTAGACCATACAAAATAAATTTCTTATAATTTGAAAGATTGCATGGCTACTCAGGATGTGTAAATAAATAAAAAAAGCATTCAGTCATTATAGAGAAGAGGAATCAATGCAAACAACTACAATCCACAATCCTATACTCAAAGTGATCCAATTTAATGAATGGAAAACATACAACAATAGATAAAACTACATTCAAACAAATGATACCTTCACCTTTATTGTATTTCCATGGATTATTTTCATTGTTCCTTCTTTGTATGCTTTTTCTCTTAGAAATGGGTATACTACTCTTTCACTTCAAGCTTCAAGTGTGTGTGAGATTATCACAATGATGCAAATGTCAAAGTTTCAAGGTTTATGGTTAGCCATCTATGCGCTATGAAGGCTTGCTTTTATAGAAATGGCTATTTCAGATAAATGATCTAGATTCAAAGATCAAAGATGAAGATCATTAGTCAAGGTTTGTTGAGAGGAAATAGATTGGAGAGTTCACTTGCTTGATTGGCCAAATCAAGGGAATTGATTGGTTAATTAGTGGTATTTAATTTATTAATCACTGGGATTGATTGATTAATTAGTCGGATTGATTAATCAATGCAATTGATGGATTAATCGATGTGATTGATTGATTAGTCAATGTATGTGAGGATAATTAATTAATCATTGGAGAAATGTGCAAGTAAAGATTGATGAATCATTGGTAATGTTGGAGGTGAAATAGGGGAATTAAATAATTAATTTAATTATTTAATCTAGAAGTGGGAAAGTGTTTTAATTAAATAATTAGTAAAAATTATTTAATATAAGAAGGGTGTTTGATGTTAATTAAATAATTAATGATAACTATTTAATTAAAATAGTAGAATAACTGTAAGTAGTGACATAATTAAATAAATAAGCTTTATTTAATTAACCAGGAAGAGTAATGCTAATTAAGACATTATTAAATAAATAGGACTTATTTAATTAGTCAAAAAGGGTGAATTGGAATGAATTAATTAAATAATGTAAAGTCACTTAATTAATAGAAAAATATGATATTTTGATGATAATTAAATAGTGTATTATTTAATAATTAGGAGAAAAGGGTGAAAATTAGTAAAATGTGTTACTCATAGACAAGGAGAATTTTGGGTATCTACATTTTCCCCCTCTTTGATACAATGTATTTTTATGGTGGTGTCAAAGAAAATAAAAAAAATCAAGTTTAGGAGTTTCCTTGGTATGCCATGGTGATGATGAGATTGTATAGTTCCCCCTTGGAAAAAAATACAAATTTAAAAAAAAATTCAAAAAATTTGGGAAATTGTTCTGATAAGCTAGTTTTATAGTGGTAAATGCATTGATAGAAAAATATTTTAATTTTAGGACATTTAGGCTGTCCGTTTTTACATTTGAAGGTGAAAGTTGATGCCCCTAGTTATAAAGGGGGGTCTAAATTGCCACCTTAAGTTCTATAAATAGGCCCTAGAGGGTGCAAAAAGGGTCATTTCTACATTTTCTTTTTAGAGATTTGAGAACTCTAAGAGGAGATTTGGTGGAGGATCCCTATTGAGATGTCACCTGTTCTAGTCGTTCTACATTGTGGATATCAAGTTATGACCTTTCAATGGCCTGAGGGATTGGGCAACGTGGCATGTGACATTTCTTTCTCTATAATTTTGTCAAATTTTGGTAGATTTTAGGGGTCGAAGAAGGCCAAACAAATGCAGTGTAGCTTGTGCACCACATTTGTTATCGTATTCACCACATTCACTATTGTACAACACAAGTGAAAAATATTCACAATTGATTAGGCTAGTTGCAAGTTCGTCATGCACCACAACTATGGTGGTGCACTGCATGTGTGTCTTAGAAATCCACATTTGTATTCGTGCACTACATATGAATGACAATGCACCACAATTGCCTTATCCAACTCACAATTGCATGTAAGCCACCTAGGCAAGCCACATCTATATGATAATGCAATGCATCTGACTATTTAGCAAAATTGAGTCAGTTTTTGTTAATTTTTCTCTATGTAAAAGTCCTAATAAGATCATTTAAGCTTTCCAATCTGGATGCAATGTGATTTTCTTGTGATCACAGTTGAAATTCCCACCCATTTCCACGTAGGAGAATTTCTCTTCATCATTCAAATTGAGAGATCATCTGAATGATGAGGAGAGAGATATTCCTCATGTTGCAAGGTGTGCACCCTTGGTCTCCTTATACTGTGCAACTTAGTGCTCAAGTTAGTGAAATGGCTTAACCATCTCCCATGGATTCATTAACTCAGACAGTTATATTGGGCATTAATAGGTTGATATTTGGTGCAACAATTGGTATCAGATCCTGGGTCACGGGTTTGAACCCCTCGCTTGCACTAGGGGGATTATTGCAAGGTGTGTGCCTTGGTCTTCTTATGTTGTGTAACACAATGCTTGGGTTCGTGACATGGCTTAACCACTTCCCATGGATTCATTAACTTTGGTAGTTGTATCAGGCATTCACAGGTTGATCTTTTGGTGCAACGACAATCATCTGTGCAACACTTCATGCTATAGGATTTTATCATGTCACATTTATGCCTATTATTTGGGCTAAATGAGGTCTTTTAGCTACTTTTGGTAGAGAGATGGAACTCTAAGACTAGCTCATTCCACTTACCTGCTAGAGAGGTTACTGTTGTTGCAAGTATGAGTGAGTTTGGTGATGTTATCTTTAATGTTGTCATTGATGTCAACACAGTACAAAATGTTGTAGGTTGTGCATATATAATTGATATGCTATTGTGATGTTGTGAGTACATGGAGCTATCTTTATGGTTTTGTAGGTGTGTTGGTATGATGATTTTCCAAAGAAATAGTGAAGACAAAGTTGTGTGTGTTCAAAATGTGCTCTGATTTGTGCTCCACATTTCTTTTTTGGTGATCCTATGCTTGTACAGATCTGAATTGTTGTTAATGGGAATCTATTGGTGATATCTCCTAGATTGTGGCTTCTGATTTGATGGAGAGTGAAAGTTGTGTTCACCAGTGTGTGAACTAGTTTGGTAGAGTTGTTTGTCTATGACTTGTATATTTTTTTCCCTATGTAGTCCTCTGCTAGTTTGTTTTAGGTCTTGTGGATATGGTAGAAGGGTTGTAATGATATTTTCTTTGTTCTAGAAAAGGTGTTCATGGTTTGGTGCTCCAAAAGACAAGTTTCAGAATTTTTGTGTGTCTATGTAGTTTGGATGGACTAATGGAAGGTGTTCTGTGTTTGAAGTTTGTTGCATTTTCTGCAGATGAATCTGAAGGTATCCAAGATGTGTTCTCATGCATGGTGAAGTGTGTTATATGGTTGACATACTATCTTCTTGTTGCAGAAGCATGTACTTCAAAGTTTATTTGTGTTTTCATTAGGTTTGGCTAACTTGGTGTTTACACTTCATGCAAATGATTAAGTATCAATTAAGGAAGTGTGTGATTGATCCAAGACATTAATTTGGTTCTTGGTTAAGTTTTGGATTGGTTCATCCCTTCCACTGTAGGAATGTTGAGTTGCCAACTGAATTTGAATTTATAAAATGAAGCGTGTGTAGCCGACCTTGGAGAAAGTTTATAAGGTTGAAGATGGTATAAATACAAGTCAAGTTGTTATGTTTTGTATCAATAGATCAAGTATGCCCCAACTTTGAGAAGCAGAGTTGTGTGAAAGTGAGTTCAAGTAGTAGTACTTTAATGTGTTAGATTCCTGAAAGCAGTGAGCTGAAGGTGTCTATAATTCTTCTGATCAATTTGTGGATGTATACAATTTGCTGTGGAGGATATTTTCTATTATCTTTTTGTATCTGTATGTAGTGAGCCTCCTTGTTGGATAGTGAGTCATTTATGTAGGAAATGAGCCTTGTATTCAGGCAATGATCCCTTGGCAATGGGCCTCTTTGTATTTGGTTCTGGAATTACTTTATATTGTGAGTTAATCATCACCATGGTTTTTCCCTTATTGGGTTTTCCACGTAAAATCTAGTGTTTATTATGTTGATATTACTTTCTATTATTTGCATTTCATGTTCATACTTAATAACAAAATAAAGTGGTTGTGAAGTTGACAAGTGTTTTAGATTTGAGATTGAGTTTGAAGACAACTGATTCACCCCCCCTCAATTGTCTTGCCCCTTTCAACAACTGTTACATTAGAGAATGTATGGCATATACTTTAGATTCTAATCCATGGGAAGTGGGTTGTTTATAATCTTGACAATGGATTTTTTGTCATTCAAAGATACTTTGATACTAATGATCTAGCTCTGCTTGTTGTATAGGATTATGAGATTTGATGGGTCACATTGGCAGATAGATATGATAGACTTGTAACTATTATCTATAGTGTCATTAGAGGTGTTGTGATTCTTGATCATCGAGGAAACAAATTTCATATTGGATGGGGAGAGATGATTGTAGTCATAATGCAACATGCCACCATATATGCTTGGGGACCTTGTATGCTTTCCATGCTATATTTATAGCTCCATAATATTACATATAGAGAAGCTCAATTGATTAGTTGTAGTACTAATTTTCTCATGGGTGGTGCTTGGGAGAATATTATTATTGTTATACCACCAATAGAGAGGTATTTGCTAATAGGGCTGCAATATGTTTATTATATGGAGGTACAGTAACACAAACCCATGTTGGAGATGTGGGCTATTGGTGTAATGTGATGGATCTTCTTGATTCCTTTAAACTTGGAGGACATATTGTTAGTGTCCACCCCGGGAGGATGATGGTGAGCATCTACCATATTTTTGATAGACTCAATACTTTGTTGGTCGGATATTTTAGACACAACACATCATTGAGTGATAGTTATCCAAGAAGGTCCTTAGACAGTTCAGGGAGAGATAGGGATTACTTATTAGTGTCACAGAGTTCACCTAGTATTCTTGAGAGGTTCCTCAATAAGGACCTATGATCAGTTATTAGGTGGAAACGTAGAAGATTTACAATGGAATGTGATTCCTATCACTTCATGAAGAAATTCTGATAATTTCAAATCCATGACAACCTGGTATATGCAACAACATAGGGACTTCATCTAGTTACCTCACCTTGTCCTTTCTCCCAATGGGGTTTTGACCTCGGGAAGATTCACCCTACATCTCCTAATGGAGACAAGTTCATAATTACTACAATAGAATAATCCACTAAATGGATTGAAACCATAGTGATGACATATATCAATGACAAAATAATCTCAAATTTCATACTAAACTATATCATATGTCGGTATGGTGTTACTTTATCTATAGTAATAGATAATGGGTGTCCCTTCAAAAACCAAGGAATTAAGGAATTATGTGAAAGATACCAAATCTAACACCACTTCACCACTCCATATTATCCCTAGGGTAATGGTCAAACAAAGGCATCTAATATAACCATTGTAAAAATCCAAAAAAAGATTGTCAATGATGCTAGTCGAGACTAGCATATATAGCTAAATCTAGCCTTATGGGATTATCATACAATCATTCATACTCCTGCTAGTGCCACACCTTATTCCCTTATCTTTGGTTTTGAATCCATCCTACTGATTGAGGTCAAGAGCCCATCCTTGAGAGTTTCCATGCAAAATTTCATCGATGATGAAGATTATTGAATCTCTAGGTTACATAAGGTAGAAATATTAAACAAAAGAAGACAAACAACATTGGTCCACTTGTAGGAATATTGGAATCACCTCTGATGTAGTGACAAAAAAAATTCAACATCTAAAGCTTTGACATTGGTGATCTAGTTTTAAAAGAGAATCCTAAGAACCAATAAGAAAGACAGAAATTAGGCAAGTTTGAGCCTAACTGGTTGGGTCCTTATATAATCACCACAACATATGGATTTGGTGCCTATCAATTGGATACACTTAAGGGTGAATCACTATCTAACCAAATCAATAACATGCACCTTCAGAAGTACTATACATGACCTCTAATGATCCCATTATATTAAAAAATAAAAAAAGTGGAAAAATAGAAAAGAAAAGAGAAAGAGAAATAGTCTATTCTATGGTGAAAACCTGGCAGATAAGTGCCATGTGTAGTTGGCTACTGCTCTACCATCTATCACTACTTTGTTCAATTTTGTCCATAGTAACCCAAGAATTGGATCAGTTAATAATAAAAGCTTTCTCACCCTTGTCAAGGCATACAATTGATTAAACCTTTAGCATCAAACCGCTTATCATATCCATCCCTTTAGATTAACTAGTCCTATTCTAGATTGGGGGTAATCCTCAACCTATAGGTTTCAAAAGGATTTTACACATGGTATTTGAGGATGTTATCACCAAAAATTAAAAAAACATTGAAACATTCAACAAAACATCAAAACATTCAAATATCCTTGAAAAATCCAAAAATAATTGTAAAAAAAAAAAATGATGTCTGTTAGCTCTAAAAAATGCAGGTTTGAACCACGAGAGGTTGCCAGGCTCTCACAAAATTTTAGGGTAATAGACAAGACCAAATGAATTGGACCTTCTACTCTTCAAGTGCTGCCAGACCTAGGCGGGTGTACCTATGACAATGAAGCAGGCTTGAATTTTGTTTATTCCTTAGAGTAATTTACCCGTAATGGAAAATGGAAGTGGATAAATGAGTTTTATTTTGGTATAAATTGTATACGCAATATCAAGGCTGAAATCTAATATGTTCATATGTAAAAATGAATGAAATTACTAAACAGTGGAATGGTAGAGACTAGTGCCTTATTGGGTGTGTGGAGTCAAATGAAAGATTTGAAATAAGTAACTTCTTTCTGGCATATACTCTAATAGTTTGGCATATAAATTTAAGTTTATAACTGGTATAAACATGCAAGAATATGATTACCAAGCTCTTCTTAATAATCCAAATGAGATTTCCTAATTAATATGATTGATCAAAAGGATTTAATCTTTCCTTGAAGAACCAATCAATCCAACCATACAGATACAAGAAGTGTGCACTAATAAAATGAAAAATTTCCTTGACATATCAATTTAAATAATTAGAAAACATCAACCTTGGAGACAACTTCAACAATACTTTTAATTAACACAACAAACAATTGATACTAGAAAATACATCACCAAATCAAATGACTTTCATTGATATCTCCATAGTTTCATATGTGCATCATAGTATCAAAATTGTAACATATTGTGATCTACTATATTTTCAATTAGCTCTCTCTCCTCTATCCGCTATTAAAAATGGGTTTTTATACATCAGAAGCATGAAGGGTCGCATCCTTTCATATTCAAATATGGGGCAATTAGTTTATTCAATATTTTACCATGTTCATTAGATACTTGCTAAGACATCCTGTAGTCTCTCTAATGCTCCGAGTCCTCCCGATAATCAATAGATCATATATAACCATGGAGTCATGCAGTTTGACCGACATTCTAAGTCTCCCCGACTGTTCTATCCCTTAAGTCTTAAGTATCATTGGGACTCCCAATGACGCAAACGTGTCATTGAGACATTGTAAGTCGGGCAAACGTTCCTCTGCTCACATCGTGTCTTGCTGAAATATTTCCTTTGGTCTATTTTTTGATCTCCAAGACTCAACGATTTTCCTGTCGATGAAACAACACTCGATATGACTCTCATATCCCTCTTCGATGAAATTTTTCTCACTGATAACCATTCCCTCCAAATGTACGACCAAGTCTTTTACCAATGAAATCTTGTCACTATGACATAGGGGGTCAGAAAGACTCCCTAACTTCACCCTGATGACATCAACTGAATCCTTCTTTGCTTTATTGGAAAAACTAGATTAATGTTGTGGGACGTTACTTTGATGACCCAAGTCTCACCGACAATCAATTTATGCTTCGATCGGTAAGACACAAATGAGCTCAATATGACTTATTCCAATGAACATTATCTTTCCAATAGGATCACAATGTCGCTGAGACTATGAACTACATCATGTAGATATGAATCCTCAACTGAAATCTCATCAGTAAGACATTCCCGATCTCTTGCCGATAGACTACAAAAAGATAGACGTTAGTATAAAATGCTTTATGGTTCAGTGAGACCTACATCATGTTATGCCGATATGGTTTATAAATTGAAATGCTCAGGGATAAGTGAATTGTTATGGGACCAAATGATAAAATATGGGAAAATATGTTATGAAGAGGGGATTCTTATACTTATGGTATGGACTTCTTTGGAAACTCATGAGTACAGACAACCATAAAATTTTCAAAATTTTATAGTTCTAAGAGTGGCTCCATTTGGGGATGAATGATTGTGAGATCATTACAAGGATCTAGACCTCTAGGTGAGTAGACCAAAATTTCAAGGACATGGACCAGTGAGTAGGATGGAATGAATGGAAATGGGGATGCACATGATCCTATACTACTGTACATGGAAACAATTTATTTAGAATGAAGAAATGTCAAGATTGTCCATGTACTGGAAATTCCCGTTCCTTTTTATTTCCTAAACTATTGTGCATGGAAAATAAATTTTGAGAGGATTATCAAGAGTTTTCCATGCACTGAAAACCCTTAACCCTCAGTATTGTTCGAGAGAAAAGGTGCTTCAATAATTTCCCATGTACAGGAAACTCCTGTTCTTCACCAGTCATGTTTTGTAAATAATATGAGTCCTCACCTCCTTTACCAACAATAAAAAAGGGTCCAAGCCACAAGGCTTCAAAATTCTCGTGTTTTCCCCTCTCCTGACACCTTGCATTCCACATTAGCACCAGATCATTTTCTTCAAATTTTCTATCTTTTCCCTTTTATCAAACAAATACTTCATTTGTGCCTGCAACTTCACATTCTGGTTTTGAGCTACTTTTCTTATCTCATCAAGCTCTGTCAACTACTCTATTCTTTCCTCCATTAGTTATGGAATATCTATATCCTCCTGAAGGATAAATTTGTAAATTGGTAACAAATTTTGTAAAGGCATCCTAGCTTGTGTTCCATATACCAATTCAAATGGGGACTTTCCAATTTCCTTTTTCATAGTTATCCTATCATCCCACACAACCATCTTCAATTTCGAATCCCAAGCCTTCTTATTCTTGCCTAGCATTCTCCTTATGATTTTCAGAAGACTTTTGTTGCTGGACTCTGCCTGACCATTAGCTTGCAGATGGTAAGGAGCTACATAAGAAATAGTAATGCCATATGTGCTAAAAAAATCTTTGAACTCACTAGATCTGAAACACATCCCATTATCTATAATCAATCTTAAAGGTGTACCAAATATGGTATAATGTTGTCCATTAGAAAATTGATCACAACTTTACTGGTTACTTGCTTGGTTGGAACTTCCTCTACCCATTTGGTGAAGTAATCACTAGCTAATAGTATCCACTTAGGTCCTCCACTTGATTTCTCTTGTATCTCCCTAATAAAATCAATTCCCCATTGATGAAAAGGGGCTTCAACCTATAAAGGTCTGAGTGGTAAAGCTCCCTGCTACCTCATTTTCCCTAAGAACTTCTAGCATGCTTCACATTTTCTTATGTATGAAAAAGAATCATTAAAGACTTTTGGCCAGTAATAACCTGCCTTGAGAATCTTATGTGCAGTTGTCTTTGCAAAATAATGGCCTCCACAGACCCCTTCATGGATCTCTCTTAAGACATGCACCTAGCTTGTGACTTGTCTAGACATAACAACATCTCGTCCCTATTCTTCCAAAACAAATCACTTTCCATGAACACATATTTTGATGCTTGCAGCTTCAAAGTTCTTCTCTGATTATCACTTAATCTTTCAAGGCACTTCATTTATCTGAGGTAATACACAATGTCTGTATACCAAGAAGTGTGCTCAATGCTCACAATTGCATTTCCTTCACCTTCTACATTACAAATTTTATTTGCTTCAATATTTGTTTCTGCCATTAACTTGGCCAAACCCTAACCTCTTACTAATTTGGTAATTTGTATTTCCATATCAAACTCTTTAATCTTATTAATCCACTTGCATCTCTTCCCTATTACTTCTGACTATGTCAAGATATCTTTAACAACTATATGAGGGGCATAGGCAATCACCTTAGCTCCAACAAGATATGGTCTATAAGCTTTTGTGGCTTTCACCAATGCAAACACTTGCTTTTCCATTATATCATATTTCAATTATGACCCTTGCAATGACTTGATGAAAAAAGACATAGGTTGCTCATGACCTTCCTCATTCTTCTATACCATAACATCAGCTATAGTGTGCAATGAAGCAAATGAAAATATTTGAAAGGGTTTTGCAAAATCTGGAGATTTAAGGATAGGGGCTTCTTTGATGTCCTTTTTGATGGATATAAAAGCTTCAAGTGCTTCTCCAATCCAATCTATTTTTTGTCCCTTCCTTAGCATCTTTGATATGGGTTAATAATTTCAGAAAAATTAGACACAAGCCTCCTAACAAAGTTGATTTGTCCAAAAAATGACTGGATGGCCTTAACAGTTTTAGGAATAGGGATTTTGTCTATGGCCTCAACCCTCTCAGGATCTGTTCTAATTCCCTCCTTTGACACAATATATCCTAAGAGTTTTCCTATTGTGACTGCAAAATGACATTTTTTAGGGTTCAGACTAATACCATATTCTAAAGCTTTAATAAATATTTTTTCTAGATGTTCTACATGATCTTCAACCCTTTTTGAATAAGTAGTAAGATCATCTTGATATAATACCATTATAGCATTAATCAAGTCTGCAAATGCTACATCCATAGCTCTTTGAAAGGTTGCACCTGCATTTGTGAGACCGAATGGCATTCTTATATAAACATATGTTCCCCATGGGGTTGTAAAAGTTGTCTTGTACTACTCAGATTCTTTGACTTTGACCTGATTGTAACTAGAGAACCCATCCATCATAGATAATAGCTCACACCCTATTAATTTATGTAGTACAACTTTCATATTAGGTAAAGGATAATTATCCTTGAGAGATGCCACATTTAGATTTCTGAAGTCCACACATAATCTGATATCCCCATTCTTTTTCCTCACAGGAACCAGGTTTGAAACCCTAGTTGAATGCTTGATTGGTTTGATGATACCCCCATCTCTAATATTTTCCAATTCCTCCTACATTTTTGGTTCCAATGTTGGGTTAATAGGTCTTTGTGTCTGCCTAAATGGCTTTGCATCTAGTTTCAATAGGATTTCATGTTGAAACAAATCTTCCCTATATGCTTTGAGATCTTCATAAGACTATGCAAACACATGTTTATATTTTCTCAATAACGCAATCAACATTCTTTGAATTGTCGGGCTTATTTTCTTTCCTATGTACACCTTTTTTGGTGCCAGTTCAGTCCCTAAATTGACCTCTTCAATATCCTTCTTCTTGACTAGTGTCTACTTCATGAGGGACCGATCATTTCCATCATATACCCTCTCCAATGATACTGGCCATTTAGGAAGCTTATTAGTTCTAATCTGTAAGACCTCCTTCTCGAATGCTGTCTACTTTCCATCTACTTCTTCTACAAAGGCATTGAATTTAATTCCTTGAGCTTCATATTGATCTATACAGTGAAGAAATTTTAGGAGGTCAACATCATCATTAAAAACCTTTCAACTGTATATATTTTCAAGCACAGCGGGTCTTGTTTTGAACTCAATTTGAGACACTCTAGTCAATGTGATGTCATCTCTTCTTAATGCTACATTGGCTAAAAAGTATGCCATTATGTTTTTTGACCTATCGATCCACTCAATAGAGGAAGCATCAAATAACTCAATTGTGTCCCATACAACATTCCTGTATTGCTTCAACCTCTTGTGTTTTGCTACATATTTTGATTTAACTTGAGAAACAACTAGCAGCTTATCTTATGTTTTATAGCCATATTCAAACTTTTCAATAAAGCTTCATACTCTGCCACATTGTTTGTACATTCAAATGCTAACAAAAATGAATATTTAAATGTAACTCCTTCAAGTGAAACAAATACTATTCCTGCTCCATTACCTTCTCTACTACATGCTCCATCAAAGTAAATTTTCCACACACCATCATAGATTTTTGCACAATGCTTATCAATTGGATCAACATTGACTAATTCTAGTTGGGCTAGTTCTATCTTAAAATCTCCAAGATCCACATCACAAAATAAATTGACTTGATCTTGAGGTACACAATCTACAATTTGGTTCATCCTTGGCTCCCTGTACAACTTAAATTCTTGGCCATTCATTGGAATTGTCACATATGACAAATCAAATTGGATATTTCCTCCAACTGTTGTTGTCCACTGTCTTGATAAAAGCATCTGAAACTAAGGAGGGGTATCAATTATAGTTATATCTATATTGTAAGCCACCTAAGGATAAGCAACTAGTTTGACTTCAACATCTTTCATAACAACTACTACTAGAACAGGCATGTTATCCATTGCATAACACTTCCCTTCATTAGTATCCACCCACATGCCAAGCTATTTCATAACTCCCACTGGCATGATATTGATAGCAACACCAGAGTCTATCATGCAATTCTTCAACAGTTTGTTGTTTATAAGTAACGTGGTGAAAAATTGATCAACTTGTGGGGAATTTACCAATACATTATTTAGACACACTTTTGGGACAATCACTTTCTCTTGCTTGTTAACTATTTTAGTGGCCATCTGATTTTCAAAACTTGTACTTTTCTCATTTCCATTTGATATCAGTTGAATTGAACTATCCCTATAATCCTTAATTCTCATCATCTCGAGTAGTGGGAACTACATTGTTACCTGAGATAATTCATGAGAGAAGTCAAAAGAAGAACCCTTCACCTTAATTATTTTCTTTTGCTCTAATGTTTCTCCTTTGTTTTCTTCATCATGGACAAGCTTCTCATTTTCTCTGTATAGCTCTTTATTCTCCTCCTTTGGGAAAAGCATCTGTTCATTCTTTTCATGTTGCATATTTTCTATTTTCTTCAAAACTCTTTGTGTTACTTCTCTGTCTTTCATAAATATTCCCCTGGGAACACTTTCCTTTTCATTCACTATCCTATTTCTTAACCAATAATTTTTCTTTTCTTGTTCAACTGCAGCAATGGTTAACCTCTTTATTTCCTCATTAGTGGGTCTCCTTATATTACATTGAGCAGGCACCTCAATAGAGTGATGTTCTACAAGATTTTCTTCAGAATCAGAAAAAACTTGATGTTCAACCATGTGGACATTGCACCTTTGATTTGAAACATCATACTCACAACCTTCATCTTCTGAAGATGAATATCTCTCCTCAATAGGGTGAAAATTATTTGAGGTCAAATACACTGTGTGATCCTCTCCATTTTTATCTACTAACATTCCTTCTTCCTACATTTCTTGGGCTAGAACAGATTATTATTGACCATATACACTTCCTTCTTCGTTAATGGATTAGGTGTTTCTTTATTCCTAGGTCTATCTATTACAGGATTTCTATCCTTCCAATTCCTATGGTAAGGCATGTCATGTAACCTAGGCCTCTCATTTATATACGTGTTCTCTTATTTGTATTGATAATTATTGACTTGCTGAGGAACCCTAGGATTATCTCTCTTACTGACCATCCCAACAACTTTCCTATTGTTTTCAATGGTTAGTGCTATCTTTTGGGCTTCAACTAAATCTCTTGGAAACCTATTTCTTAATTCATACCTTGTTTTTGGATCGAATTCATTCAAATAAACACTCAATGCTGCAGAGTCTAGAAACTTTGACCTAGGTGGTATCTTATTCTGCAATTTGTTGAATCTCCAGTTAAAATCATAAATTGACTCATTCTGTTTTTTCTGAATCCATACTAATTCATGAAAAGTAGCATCTGGTGCACATAAATTTCCATACTGTTCGAGAAATCAATCATGAAATTCTTGGATAGAATCAACATAAGCTATTAGCAGGCTATTGAACCAATCCCTAGCTTCTTTGGTGAGTGACATCATGAACAACCTCATATGTAAATCTTCATATGGTATATCCAAATCTTGGACAAAAGCATTAAAATTCTTCAAACAATCTTCAACAGTAATTACACTACTCCCTATAAACTTAGGAACAAGACTTCTCCAACTGCTATCCATAGTGTAAGGATATAATTGAAACCCTATCAAATAAAACTGTCTAATCATTGTTGCATATTGCTGAGAGGGAGGGTTATGCAAGTGTTGATACTGGTACACTGGATTATTGTATTGTGTATGAAGATATGGCACATATTGTTGACCATGAGGTTGTTGGGCATTTGTATGTTGTGATGCGGTATATGGTGGATGGTTTGGCTGCATGTATTGATTTCCTATCTGACTTTGAGGAGCTTTTGGTTGATATGAATTCCTTGCATAATTGTTTCCTTGCTTATGAGGTGGTACATACTTTGAAAGGCTAGTTGTCTCAGCCTTAATTTGGGCTTCCTGAAATTTCATGTCTTGGAGTTCCTTTATCTTTTGAAGCCTCTGTTGTTCCAATTCTACTTTTTCTTTTTCTACTTGTCTCTGAAACTCCAACTATATGTCTAATTCTTTACCAATCAAGAACTCAAAATTTTATTGAGGGGTTACATTATCAATTAGTTCATTTTGATTACCATCCATTCTTTGATCATTTTCCTATTGATACTTGAATCTTGTAGCCTCGAGTCTAGCCTCAAATTCCACCTATTTCTAAGGATTATAAAAAGGATTTCTTTTTTCTTTAAGGGTACAAGGTTCTCCACCTGAACAATCTCTCCATGTATCATAACGGTCATATGTCTCACAATGTGGTCTAGATGCTTTGTCTTTATTTGTTATGCACATGTCATCAGCTATCTTCTTACCCTCATCATCCTTATGTAGCCACTTACTACTACCACTAGGACCTCCTTTGTATTGGAATCTTCTACCATTCATGTTGAATTGATGCAATGTTCTTGTCAGAGTCACCACTCACTTTGTTAAAAGTGAGAAAAAATGAAATTATTATTAATTTTATCCCTAGCAGAATCACTTTTTCTAAAACTTCTCAAATTATGAATCTTTCTTCAATGATTATATATGGTCTTCAACCAGATATTCTACAATAACTCCCCAACATAGTCGCCAATTTGTTAGCTCGAAAAATAGTAGGTTTGAACCATGAGAGCTTTCCGAGCTCTCGCAACATTTTAGGGTAACAGACAAGGCCAAATGAATAAGACCTTCTACTCTTTAGGTGCTGCCAAACCTAGGTGGGTGTACCTATGACAATGAAGTAGGATTGAATTTTGTTTATTCCTTAGAGTAATTTACCAGCAATGGAAAATGGAAGTGGATAAATGAGTTTTATTTTGGTATAAATTGTATAAGCAATATAGGGGTTGAAATCTAATATGTTCATATGTAAAAATTAATGAAATTACTAAATAGTGGAATGGTAGAAACTAGTGCCTTATTGGGTGTGTGGAGTCAAATGAAAGATCTAAAATAAGTAATTCTTTCTGGCATATACTCTAATTTTTTGACACATAAATTTAAGTTTATAACTAGTATAAACATGCAAGAATATGATTATCAAGCTCCTCTTAATGATCTTGTGCAAACCCTTTTCCTAGTACTTGCAAAACAACATGAGTAAATGAGTTAAAAAAGGATTTGAAAGCTAAGACAAGGATTCCCCATGAAATCCATTTACAAACTCAAACTAGGAATGAAAATAATGAACACAATGAAAATGATGAAATAAAGATTGAATCCTAATTTAAATGTGCAAACTCATGATTCCATGGGGGAATTGGTGCCAATTTGATGTGAAAATTGGCCTTTTCCCAATTCCTATGATGCAAGCTTTGAATGTTGAAGAGATTGATCCGCTTTGTTGGTGAAGAATGAAGACTCCAAGCCAAAAATCTGCAAAACCTAGCTATGACTCAATGATGATAGATGGAATTCAAGAGATATTTGAGCATGGTAACTTGGATTGTGGATGATCAAATGAGGATATGAGCTCTTTATTTATAGGATTTCAAGATGGATGAATGTCAAAATTTGAACAATGTGGGACTAACATTCATCCAATGATATGATGCCACTTGTCAAACTATGAATGGATGATGGATGTGTAAGATTTGGGGTTTGTACCAATAAATGCAAATATTTGAATTTCAAATTTGTTGAAATGACATGCAAGAGGGAAGGGAAAATGCAATAAATGCCACTTGGCTCAAGGAAAAGGACATGTAAGATGAAGTTATTGCCTTTTTGGATGTACACATTAAATTGGAATTTTTGAATTCAAATTGAGAGAATATTCCAAAAGATGCCTTGTGAGGAAAATAGAAATTTAATAAATGGATTAAATCTATTTTCATGTGCAATTTGCATTATCTAGAGGATGTGACATGAGATGAGGTTAAATTAATCAAGGGTTAATTAATTTAATAGGAGATTAAATGATGTGACTTATTTGACTTAGATTTATGGATTTATTTAAATCAAATAAGAGAGGAATATGATAAGAGGCTAATTAAATAAGGATTTTGATTTATTTAATTAAAAGGGATGGTGTTAGATTAAATGAAATAAGGTTTTAATTTATTTAATTTAATGAATAAAATTTAGAGATTTAATCAAATAAATTGATTATTTAATTAAATAGGGATAATTAGATTAGATGGATTGATTTAATTAACAAGAGAGATGACTTGATTAGATAAAATCATTTATTTAATTAAGAGATGAATATTGATGAATTTAATCAGATAGGGGAATTTGATTAAATGGTTAGACCGAGAGATGATTTAGGAAGAAATGATGTTAGTAAGTCAGGATTGAATGCATGATGTCAATCAGTATATTTTATGTGTCTACATTTTGCCCCTCTTTGAAGCACTGCACTCGTTGTGTTGGTTCAAAGAATAAACGATCTCGATCAAAGCCAATTTTTTTTGATATTTTAAAACTTGCCCCATTACTGCATGGTGAGAGAAAACATGCCATTATAATGCCCCCTCGAGAGATAAGATGAAAATTTTAATTAATTTTTTTTTTGGGTGATCTCGTGAAAAAAAGTGATAAAGTACCCGACAAGTCCGAAAGGGGTCCGGGAGGCTAAAAAAGTGTCTAAACACAATAAACAATGAGAAAAAAGCCTCAAACGGACAAGAATAGGTTCGGGGGTCCAAAACCCTAGCAGGAAATCCATTTAGGGTTAAAACACCCTAAATTTTTGGACTTAAAAGGGGCCCGAGGGGTTACTTTCAAGTCATTTTCACACACTTCCGCTAGCAAACCTTGAGATTTGAGCTCTGACCCTCTGGTGATATGGCACAATGACAGATTCCCTTACACATTGCATACCGAGTTCGGACCTACCAGCGGCCACCTGGCATCAGGGCACCGGTATGTGACCATTACTAAAGCCTCATTTTTTCATTTAATGCATTTATTACTGCTTTAAAAGGGAGCTCGCCTCCAGTGGCCAGCGGCGCTATTATAGTGCTACTCAACATTTGAACTGCACCAATAATTTCCTTTTTGGCCGCAGTGATGCTGTTTAGTGCCACAGCAGTGTAGTTTCGAGTTTAGAAACTCCACCACTAGGCTCGAGCTTAGCGGGCCGGTTTGGGAAAAGTGCGCTATGACAGCGCCCTTTTTATGCAAATTGTGACACTGGGGGATAAAGTGCACTATGGAGGCACCATTTGGCTCGATTTGGGCTCACACGGCGGAGTTTGAGAAAACTCAAATTGCGACGCCTTCACAAACTGCACCGCTGGGAACGAGTTTGGAGTGTTAGGCTAGGATTTTTTCAAAATTTTTAGCACGCTAATTTTCCATTGATGCAGGACGGGCCTAGGGAGCTCTACTCTCGAGATCACCAGTCACGAGACTTGGTGAGCATTTTACGAGATTTGAGCGACAGGGACCAGGATCGACAGGGAGCTGCAGGATTATGGCATATTGCGTATGCTGCACCCATGCACACCCACCTAGGGATGTTGTTAGCATTGGCCGAGAGGTGGCATAGTGAGACATCGTCATTTCATCTTCCCACTGACAAGGCAACCATCAGTTTGGAGGATGTATGGTGCATTCTATTATTGCCCATTCATGGACGATGGGTGATCTATGACATGAAGGAGGGATGTGAGGGTTGCGTCAGAGTCCTCGCTACACGAGACATTATCTATTGTGAGGGATAGATCGAGATCAAACGGTACAGGGTTATCGCACCTCCCTTCCGCTGGGTGATTATAGAGATCATTTTGGGTTTGGTTGCTCCAGAATGACAAGGGTGATATTTCAGTCCTAGCTAGGGTTATTGCTGGGAGAGGATGGTCTGAGATAGGCCAGTTTGGTTTGCATGGGGGCTTGTCCTTCTGGCTTCACTTTACAGGGACCTCCATGAGTATGTATACATGGACGACAGAGCACTAGGGGCTGGAGTCTCCATTCTTCATGTTTGAGCATGGGAGCACATCTTCGTGCTATGTCCATGGGTCATTCCAATTCTGATGGGAGCAGAGGATGCCCTCGTGGCACTATATAGAGGCGCTGTGTCCACACACACTGGTGAGCATGGGATCCCCTACTGGAGGCAGGTTCTAGATGAGAAGCTTGTTTTTACTTGGTGCCCATACCTTGGTTGGCCCGGATGGGCCGACAATGCTACTCAACTATTTTATTGCCACCAGGATTGATATATGCAGGGGCGGGAGCACACGATGATTGAGAGATACCTGCCCAGGTGCGTACAATGTTAGTTTGGAGAGCCATAGGATCGACCCAATGACGGTTATGTAGCTATCTTTGCATGCAACATGAAATAGGTGTCATGGGGGCTTAGTATTCCTACCTCTGAGGTAGTTGACAACTTTCGACAGTTGGTAGCTCGATCATGGGCTTGTGATCAGGGCTTAGTAGATCTAGGGACCACACAGGCCTACAGAGACTGGTTTAGACCTCCTCTTCGATTGACCATTCCAGGCGAGGATCCAGAGGTGTGCAGGGTCAGAGGCAGGGGGAGAGGACAAGGACAAGGGTGAGGATCAAGGGTCAAGATTTGATAGGATCCACCAAGTGTGCCCCCAGTCACACCAGGTCATAGGGATGTCCATATGTAGGATCAACAGCAGGATCTGCCAGTCCCACCACCACAAGCTAAGGGTGAGGATCAGGTTCATGTGCAGCCACGAGTACAACCACAAAGACATGTAGACAGTCAGGATGCATTGATTGCATAGCTACAAGCCCAGGTTCAGGTGTTGAGAATGGAGAGAGACCATGCAAGGGCTGAGAGAGAGTAGCTCAGAGCAGAGAGGGATTAGGTTGTGCAGTAGAGACAGGCTGCAGAGCTATAGGAAGCCATCGAGCTAGGCCGTAGGTAGCAGATTGATAGTATAACAACCTCCTCTTCCCAGGGTATAGTGCCAATACGATCTTACAAGGATGCTATTTGAGAGATAGAGTACTACCAATGGGCTTACCATGACACTGTACCTAGAGAAAATTGGGTCCCAGAGTACTCAGAGTAGGCCAGCCAGAGACCACCAGAGGGTCACGGTGATAGGGGTGAGGGCAACATTCATAGAGATCGGGCCTGATTCAGATGGTACATTTTTTGTGCCTTATGGGCTAGTTTTTGATAGCTCGATGGCTGTTTTGTACTAATTGACACATATGTACAATGATCCTATTTATTCTATGTACTATGATAGTGACATTGATGATATGATATATATGAGTTGATTTTGATGCGATGTACTATGTAATTTATTTATGCATGTATGATTCTTCTTTTATATGTTATGGATGCATTTATTTCTAATGATGTTTATGCAATGATTATGACTAATAGATCTATATTATGCTAACCTATTATATGATGTGCAATGATGTTAACTATATGATGGTTTATTTTATGCCAATGCAATATGTGAAATGATATGATTTATGGTATATGCAATGATGTGTAGAAAATGCTTATATATGAGATGATTTATGGATGGATGTAATATGAATGCGATGGTCATGATATGATGCAAATGAAATGGTTTTATGAGATGATTAGAATAACAAATGTTATTATCCTAAATGATCATGTATGTGATGCAATGATATGTTAATGCAAAGTGGTATGATGATGTGTAATGAGATGTGAACGTAATGTGATGACATGATGTCATGATGTTATACAATTATGAATGCCTAATGAATTCAATGCTTATATACCTATTGCTTTATGATTATGCAAAAATGACTATGGAATGCTTTTGAATGTTTATGCAATGATTGATATAATGTCATGAGATGCAATGTAATGGGTGAAATGCAATGACATGGATGCACCTATTTATGAAGAATGTTTATGATAAACTGCTTATGATGATTAAAATGCAATGTGTATGTTTTCTATATGATATGTTTATGCCATATGCTAATGATTTCTATATGATATGCTTATGCAATATGCTAATGATTTGTGGATGCAGGATCGATGGCGATGATGGTGATGATGATCAATTGTCATAGTACCTTGTTAGCGCAGTTAGTAAGAAAAGAAGAAGTCATTTCAACAAGACATAAGATGACACAAATGATGATGATGATGACTTGCTGAGGAATTGGGATTTTCAAAGGGCCATATTTTCTTATGTTTGATAACGCACGTGGTACGATGCATTGAGGTATAGAAAACCAAGATGGCATTTTACCCAGTGTGATGGACTTTGACTCGACAATCAGATAGGAGTATTCTTGTTCACACTTGACATACAAAAATCTTGCTAGGATGTATTTCAGAAGTTTCAAACACCTCAAACCAAAACATGGAAAGGTAAACCTATCCTTGTAATAGTCAACAAGTTTCCCTAGACCACTTCCATACATACCTAACAAAGCAAGTGTTCGTCGAGGTTATATTGCAAGTACGTCCAACAAGCACAACAGACAAAAGATAACGATCATTGCCCCATTCCTATTTCTCTAAATCCTTTATTTTGGGATATCATCGAGACATCCTTAGAATGAGCGCAAAATAAGATAAGTCAAAAGATAAAGACCAAGTAAACAAACAAATTGATGCTCCTCAATACCGCTAATAGAAAGAGGATTTGTTTTCTAAGGATCATAACCGAAACTTATTGCCAAAAGATTATGCCCATTGTAGGAAGGATTATCCTAGGACATGTTAGTGGATGGCGGCACATCATTTTGTTTATCCAAAGTGTTCTAAGGGATGATTGATATGAGACAAATTTAGATGATGTGTTAGCAATATAAAGACGTGACCAATTTGCTTACGCACTGACTTAGACTTAAGACCTGACATTTTGAGTTCTACTTTTAATTTGTTAGACTTGCTTCTAACTATTTCACCAAAGGTTGATAATGATGATCAGTTTCTTATGAGTGATGTTATTGCAGGTGCAAGTGAGATGAAATAGATGGATTTTTTTCAAATATTTGGATGTTTTTGGAGTTTTGCAATGTTTTTGAGGCTGTTTTTGGTATTTTTTGGGGTTTTACAAATGTTTTGATTTTTGATTTTTCAAATGTTTTTGGTATTTTATGGGATTTTGATCAAGAGACTAACCTAAAGACCTATCCTAGGGGTCTCGAGGGATGTTCAATAGACTCAGCTTGCCTACGTTATAAACGCAGAGACCATGTAGTTCGACTAATGACTTGACCGATTTACAGATGATGATATACATCATGAGATGTCAGTTTTTTATGATGGACTCCTATAAGACTTACCTAAATGTCTCGAGAGATAATCAAAGATCAACCTTGCCTACGTTCAAGCTCAGAGATGACATAGTTCGACAAGATGAGCTTGTTTTTGGCTTTTTGAATGAATTTTTGACTTGTTTGTGGATTTTGATATGTTTTGAATGTTTTTGGATTTTATAATTATCTAATGTTTTTGGATTTTATAGATTTCTAATGTTTTTGGATTTTCTGATTTGAGAACTTTAAGAATATACATGAATTCGATCTGATGAGAACGTTCCCCCAGTGTGATTCAATAGAATACTTTGATAAAGGTAGGACAAACTGACCTTGAGGATGGGTCGAGTAGTACTAGGAGGAATCATGATATGAACACAGGACCAAGCTATGGTGCGGATGTGAGTGGATGTGTGATGGATGGAGACCTGAATGCGATGGATGATGGAAGCAAAATGGATGGATGATGCAGATCAAGCCATAAAAATCCAGGTGGGTGGGAAGTGCTTATTTACACAAGGGGCCTATTTTCCAGGTTTTCATTGAGGTACTTGCCCAAAGTGCCACCAAAGTGGTTTTCACTAGAGGATGATTTTTTCTCTTTACTATTTTTTTTTATCCTTTTTCTAATTTTTTTTTGGATTTTTTTGTTGTTACCAAGATGCCTGTTTGCTATGTTTTCACCTAAGTCACCATTTTTTCAAGACTTTTTTTTTTTTTGGTTCTATACCTAGAAAGATTTAGGTATAAAACTTTTTGAGATGGGATCTATTCATTGGCTCCTACAAAGGTTCCCCTTCGAGTGTTGATAGCTGATATGCCCCTAATTTATAACTTGCTGTTATGAAAAACGGTCCTAACCAATTAGGTTCAAACTTGCCTTTGCTATTGGGATTCGAGACATTCTTCTAATTTTCTTTTAAGACCAATTCTTTGACTTGGAAAGTCCTGCTTCTAATTTTTTTGTTGTAGCTCCATTTGAGTCTATTTTGATAGACTTGCAAGTGATTTAAAGCATCTATTTGTCTCATCCAGTATCTCCAGCTCATTTAGTTTTGATACCTGATAGTCCTCATCCGTGATGAGGTTTTGTAATGATATTCTAAGGGATCGGAGCTCAATCTTGATGGGGAGTACGACTTCTGATCCGTAGACCAAGGAGAATGGGGTGGTGCTAGTGGGTGTGCAAATGCTAGTTCGATAAGCCCACGGGGTGGGATTAAGCTGTAGATGCCAGTCATGACCTGCGTCATTGACTGTTTTCTTGAGGATTTTGAGGATGGTTTTGTTTGTGGCTTCTGCTTGGCCATTGCCTTGGGGATAATATGGGGTGGAGACGTGATGCTAGATTTTGAATTTCTCACACAAGTCGTGAACCTCCTGGTTCTTGAATGGTGTCTCATTATCTGAGCTAATGGCTTATCGGACACTGTAACGACAAATGAGATAGTTTAGGACAAATTTTGAGATCTGCTTCCCAGTGATATACATCATGGGTATGGCTTTCACCCACTTTGTGAAGGACTTAGTTGTAGTTATAATGAATTTAATGCCATTGAATGAGGTGGGTGTGATTTTTCCAATGACATCGAGTCCCCACTATGAGAAGGGCCATGGTGTGATGATTGGGTGAAGCTCTTGAGCTAGAGCATGGATGAGGTCCCCATGCTGCTGACATTGTAAATTTTTTTTAGAATTATCATGTGCTTCTCTTTCCATTGTGGACCAATAATACCCCATCCTTAGTAGTTTCTTGGTGATGGTCATTCCACTCTGAGTGTGAGCCACAGATACTATTATGAACCTCGGTTAGAGCGGTTAATGCCTCCTCAACATTTAGGCAGTGTAGCAAGGTAACTTCTATGCTTCTACAGTATAAGGTAGCACCTAGGATGACTAATCTTGATGCCTTTTTTTTAAAGGTTCATGTTAGGTTTGATGGGAGGTCAGTTGGTATGACTCCTATGCGAAGATATGTGTAGATGTCATGGTACCAAGGATCACCAGGACCAACGATTTCACACACATATTCTGATTCTGGTACCTCGAATGTGGGAATGAGAATTTTCTCAATCAAAAATTCATATTTCAGTGCATTGTGAGGGATTTCTAATAGGGACCCAATTGTAGCCATGGCGTCTGCTGCTCTGTTGTTGGTTCTTGGAATCTGCTCAAATGTTATGTTAATGAAAGATTCTTTAAGAGTCTCCACCAAATTCTTGTATGGAGTGAGCTTATCATCTTTAGTCTGATATTCATTATTGACCTAATTTATGATCAACTGAGAGTCCCCATACACCTTGAGAGCTATGATTTTCCATTGCATTGCTATCCTGAGGCCTATAGTCAAAGCCTCATATTCTGCTAGGTTGTATGTGCAAGGAAATGCCAATTTGTATGACTTCAGTATGCAATCCCCTTGTGGGGTGATGAAGAAGACACTAGCTCTTGATCCATGTTGTGTGTATGAACCATCGAAGTATAGTTTCCAATGGTTAGTTATATTGAGGTTAAAGATGGATTCATCTAGGAATTCTGAGACAAGAGGGTTCTCAGAATAAATGGGTGCTTCTACTAGTTGATCTGCAATAACTTGTACCTTAATGGATTTCCGCTCCACATACTCGATGTCATACTCTGATAATATCATCACCCATTCTTCCTATGAGCATTGCCTTTGATAGTAGATAATTGAGGGGATCAATTTTCGCAATGAGCTTTATCTTGTGTGCCAACATGTAATGTCTAAATTTTTGGGATGCAAACACTACTGCAAGGCAAGCTTTCTTGATGAATGAGTAATTTAGCTCATGACCAACCATTGTCCTGCTGATGTAGTAGATGGCCCTTTCCATTCCATTTTCATCATGCTGAGCTAGTAGAGTTCCAAGGGCTACTAGTGTTGCTAACACATATAAGATCAATGGATTTCTTGGGATGGGTGGCATTAAAATTCATGTTGTCAGTAGATGTTCTTTGATTTTGTTAAATACCTCTTCACATTTTTTATCCCATTTGTATGCTACCCCCTTGTGGAGTAGGTGAGAGTATGGGTTCTGCTTGTCTGCCAGTTGTGCTATGAACCGTTGAATGGATTGAAGTCAGCCTTGGATGCCTCTCAATTGTTTTAATGTCTTTGGTGCTTCCATCTCAAGGATTTCTTTCACTCTTTTTGGATCCACCTTGATACCCCTCATGGAGACTATGTATCCTAGCAATTTACTTGATTGTACGCTAAAGATGCACTTCTTGGGATTTAGCCTAACTTTTTATTCCTCCAGTCTGTCAAAGATAGCACTTAGGGTTATTATATGATCTTGTCTTTTTCTTTACTTAACTAGAATGTCATCGACATAGTCTTCGACTGTTTTATGAATCATGCCATGGACTATCAATTTCATGGTCCTTTGATAGGTTGCTCCTGCATTCTTTAGGCTGAATGGCATCATGTTCCAATAGTAGGTCCCCCATGGACAAGTGAAAGCCGTGTTATGTTGATCTTATTTTGCAATCATAATCTTGTTGTATCCTTGAAATCCGTCTACTAGTGATAGCATCTCATGTCCTACTGTCATGTCTACTATCATGTCGATGTTGGGAAGTGAGAAATCATCCTTGGGACATGCCTTGTTCAAATCTCTGAAGTTCGTACAGATTCTAATGGCTTCATCAGGTTTTGAAATAGGTACCAAATTTGACACCCATTCTGGATAATCAATTGGTCAGATAAATCCTGCATCTAACAACTTTTTGAGGTCCATTTTGATCAATAAGGAAATTTGAGGATGCATTTTCCTAAGCTTTTGTTTGACCAGCTTTGTTTCTAGATACTCTGCTAAGTGATGAACCATAGTCTCTGGATCAAGCCCTAGCATGTCAGCATAAATCCATGCAAAGTTGATTTTCCTTTCCCTTAGGAATGCTGCTAGGAGTTCTTGCTCTTTTGATAATAGTGATTCCACATAGAATGTGATATGCGGGGCCTCCTCTGTTCCTAGGTTGACTGGATTGTATTTTTCGGCCAAGACTGTTGACTTCTCTTGATGAATAGCTCTTAGAGGAAGATTGAATCCTTCATCCTCAAGTGCCTCAAAGAGGTTTTCACCATTGGATACGTCCTTTATTTTTACTTTTTTCTTGTCCGAGAGTGCGACAGTGTGGTTTTCACTCAAGGACTTGGATATGATTCTTAGTTTCTCACTTTTGTGACTAAAGGATTCAATCATTTCCCCATAATAGGCATGTGTGTCCAATTCCATTATAAACCCTACCTTGTGATCTCCATCTGGAATGTTATCCTTCAATCCCATGAATTCTAAGAGTGCCTCATCATTTTTGAATGTATCGAGAACTGGTGGTCCTCGTTGGTCATAGTCGATTAGTTAGGGGTACACTAAATGAATCTCATGATTTGGATGGTCTGTTTCAAAGGAGAGGGTGCTAATCATACACAGGGTGGTGTCCTCAAATAACCTAGGTAGATTGGTCATGGTATTTTTGTCATCGCTACTAATATAGGGCTCAGTTATAAAATTATGTGTGTCTGTACCTGTGACTATTGGTGAGTGTACTTGTACTTGCACTAGTTGAGGAGAAATATTAACTGTTCTAACTAGAGGAATTCGACCACATATGGTTATTCTCATAGTGGTACATCCAAGACCAATATTTGTTATGGGTTGCATCTCTGACATGATAGGTATTATGAGTCCATTGTCATTTTGTCCCAGTCTTTCATTTCTATCGTAGCCCATTGCAAGCATCATTTGTAGGCCCTTGATTGTCTCATCCATTGGTAAATTAGCTTCTGGTCTTTCATCTTAATACAACATGTGAGATGGATCTGCTTCAATAACCTCATGGCCAAGGTCTCCCCATCTTGTGAATTAGGGATAGTTTTCAAGATATGTTTGTGATGTGGAAGCTTGGTTTTCTTGTGGGCATCCCCCTGATCTAGGAGATTGTGGTAACTCTCCTATCATAAAAGAATTGTTAGGGAGTTTGTAGCTTCCACAACCATCCTCCTGGAGGATGAGCTTGATATCGGAGATGGTGGGGATGGTGGGAATGGCGAGTGTCTCTATCGCAGAAGTGGATGGGAGAGTGGCAGGGTCAATCTATGGGGTGGATGGGCCCTCATCATTCGTTGGCACTTGGGGGATTTTATAATACTTGGCTTCAAGATTTTTGCAATATGAAAACGGTTCAGGATCTCCATGCACAGTGACCTCTTGTCCATTATGTGTAAATTTCACACATTGGTGGAATGTTGATGCTACAGCTTTCATCACATGGATCCATGGGAATCCTAGGAGGTTATTATATGGCAAGTCGAGGTCCAAGACTTGACAAATGGTTTCCATGAGCGTTAGCCCTACTTGGATAGGGAGTTTGATTGTGCCCTAGGACACTAATTCTTAGTCATCATATGCTCTTTTCATGATGCCATTACCTTTGTCAATGGAATCTTCTGATATTTTCAATTGCTTGATGAGGCTGAGAGAACAAATGTTCAAACCCACACCTCCATCCACCAAGACCCTTTTGATTTTTCTCTTGTGTAAAATGGCTTCCAAGTGAAGTGCACGATTGTGAGATGGTTGGGCGGGGAAATCTTGGTCAGAGAATGTAAGGAGATTAGGTGTAATGATATTTCTAACCATAACTTGGAATTGCTCCGCATCGAGATCTGAGGGGACAGTGGATGAGGCTAATGTTTCCTCAAGAATCTTATTATGGGATGATTATATTTTTAACAACTCCATGATGGAGATGTCTATTAACATTCTCTTGAGTTGGTCCAGGACATTATAGCCATTAGGAATGGATCTAGATGTAGGGACTCTATTTGGTTGGGATGATCCTACAATAGTTATTTTTCCGCCTCTTGTGGTGACTCCACAATCTTCGGCATGGGTGCCCTTGATGGTGGTGACCATGCAGTCCTCATTTATGGAGGCAACAACCATTTCATACACATGATTTACACTACCCTTCCCTTTATCATTTTTATTCCCTTTGTTGCCATGATTCGACATCGGATTCATGTAGATTTTAAGATCCTGATTTCTAATAGGTTGTTCCACATTTATTATTTTCTTGTCAACGAGATCTTGGATGATATTTTTGAGTCTCATGGAATTGTTTGTGACCGGTGTGGCCTTTGATTTTATGAAATTCACAAATTTGATTTTAATTATAGCAAGTGGGTTTGATGTTAGGTTCTTGGTAATTCTTGAATGTAGGAGGCTTGATGAGTTTTTCGTCGATCAAATTTTTCATTATGTCCTCCAGTGGTTCCCCCAAAATATCGTATTTTCGTTTGGGATAAGTTTTGCATTGGGGTGGTCCCCTTTGGTCATTGAGGTTATTGATGGTTGGATTATTGTTGGGTTGGTATGTTGTGTGATGAGTGTTTTGGTGTTGATTTTGGTTTTGTGGTGTGGGTGTATTTTGGCATGGACTACTAATGACCAACTTGGCATCAACGATACCATCATTAGTAACATTCTTGTTCTTTTCCCATGTGCGAGGTTTATTGTTGTAATTGGATGATGGGTGGTTGTTTTGTTTTTCATGATATGATGTTGATTCTACGGGTTGAGTCACAAGGGCTCTTTTGATGCTAAGTGATTTGGAGATCAATTGCTCATATGTGGTGATGCCCTGAACCTTGAGATGAAATTCTAGGTGGCTTTCAAGGTTGGCTATGATGGTGCACACTTTTTGTTGTTCTGCATGGTCCACTTGCTTCAATTGGCCTTGGATCGCCATCATTGAAGGAATGAAGCAAAATATTAATTCTTTCCTTCTTTTAGAGTGTATAGTTGTTTGAGACTAATATCCATTGCAATGTTACATGTGTAGTTCTTAATGAATATGTCCCTAATTTCTTGGAATGTTCTAATGCCTGAAGGTAAGTGAGAGAACCATTCTATAGCGGGGCTTGCCAAGCTCCTAGGAAATAGCCGCATCAGATAAATATAATCATATGTGACCTCCATACAATGAACCTAGAATTCCCTGATGTGATCTTCAGGGTTTCCCATCCCTTGATAGCTATCAAATTTTTTGATTTCAAATCCCTTGGGGAATGGTTTCATCTCTAAGCTCCTATCAAATGGATAGGGACACAAGCTGCTTGGTGTTTTGGTTGTTCTCCCTAAATGAAGGTCGAGCACTTGTTGCGAGAGCAACCTAAGTTGTGTTGTTACATCATTTTGTAGATTAGGGGGTGGGTTGAAGGTGTTTTGGGGTGTTGCAATCATGGTTTGGATGGGTGGGTTGGTCGGCATGTTGTTTGATTGTATCTGTATGTTTTGGCGAGTGAGGTAGGCTTCCACCTATTTTTGTATGAACAATGCTTGTTGTTGTTGCGCTAAGATTTGTGCTTGTTGTTGCACTTGTTGCTATTCCAACAATGCTTGTTGTTGTGCTTGTTTTTGTTCTAACAATGCTTGTTGTTGAGCTTCCAATTCTGCTGCTTCTTGTTGCTGTTGGTATTTATTTAGTGGTTGTTGATATGCTTGCACTTACGCTACTTGTGCAAGAAGTTGTGCTTGTGCTTGTGCTTGCTGTGCTTGATATTGAGCTTTCGCTTGGGCTTGCGCTTGTGCTGCTTGTGCTTGTGCGGCTTGGGAAGTTTTTTGTTGTTGTTGTTGTTGTTGCAATAATGCTTGGGCTTGCGCGGCTTGCGCGGCTTGTGCAGCTTGGGCAGCTTGCACAACTTTAGCAGCTTGTTTTATGGCTTTTTGTTTTTGCACTTGTTGGTATCCCCTTTGAAAAGCATCCTGCAATGCTACATCGGATTGGCTTGAGGTGGTGGAAGTTGGTGGTGGTGGATTTGGAATAGTGTTTTTGAAGGTGGTGTTGACGTTTTGCATGATGGGTGGTGATGTTGATGTGATTGTTGGTCCTTGAGAGACCATGCTTTGTGATGTTAGGGGTGTGTTTGGTGATGTTTCCATTGCTTGTGTGTTTTTCGTTTGTTGTTGCGATATCAACAAAAAATTTTGGGTGCTTGGTGCAATGTTTTGATTGATGGTTGGGATGTAAGTTTGATTGATACTTGGTAGGGGAGGAAGCCCTAAACCAAGGAGTGGTGCAGATGATAATGGTAATGGTGGAGGAGGTGGAAAGGTGAGGGTTGTAAATTTTTGTGAAGATATTGTGGTGTCGAATAGGTCCCCCAGTCCGAACATATCTCCCTCTTCTTGTGAATTTGTGAGGAGAGGTGTTTGGGGTGTTGCGTGAAAAAATGATGATGATGGATCGTGATGGAAAGTGAGAGAAAATTTTTTGTGTAATGGATTTTGGGGTATATTTTGTTCCAATGTGGTGTTTGCATCCAAGTTTTGATTATTAATAAGCAAATGTGATTGAAGAGCATTGAGAAATGTATTTCCCTTGTTGACATTGGGTTGGGTTGGAGCAAATGACATTGTGATTTGCGGAATGTTTTACATGATGTTTTGGGATGGAGATGTAGATGAAATGGGGATGGTGGATGAGATAGGTGGAAAGGATGTCTCCACTATAGAACTTACATCAAAATATTAAGGTAACTTGGCCCCTTCTTTTGCTTGTTCAAGCATGTATAACAAAGGGTTGAGTCTCATCATGATGTTGATGATTTTATGATTCTCTGGATTTTGAAGCATTTCAGTCATTTCTTCATGAGACATTCCAAAGGTAAGATCCTCTCCTTGATTTTCTTCTTGCGGATTTTGTGATGATGAGAGGGTCAACGAATTACTTGATTCAACTGGATTCATTTCTGCATTTGTTTAGCTAAGATTGCTTGAAGCGGGTGTTTCTTTGTTATCTTCCATACTCTTCTTGTATTGAGATCTTGTTTGAACCATAAAACAAGGATCAAGAATATGGGAGATGAATCTCTTGATTCTTTGGATTGATCTCTATTTTATGTCCCAAAGTAGAAGGTTTTAGGATGCCTTGAGGATCAAAGGTGATAATGTGATGATGATGCTTAAGGATGGATGATATGAATGGTTTTGGTTTTTGATAAATCTTGAATGAGATACTAGGCTTTTAGGACTTGCAGATTTTGATCTTGGTTTTGGATTTGGGATTTTGAGATTTTGTCCTTGATTTTGATTTTGATTTTGATTTGGGTTTTGAACAAAAATACCCTAAGATGTTGGATGATGATATAAGGGATAACTTTGTTCAAAGGATGATGATTTTGAATATGTGTGAGAAGGATGCATCTACCCACACCTTTTCAAACAAGATGATTGTTTTACTAAGCATATGAAGAAGGATTCATCTACATACACTAAGCTAGACAAGATGATTTTGATAATTTTGACTAAGTATATGCAAAAGGATGCATCTACATATACCTATCCAAAGTTTTTTGATAAATGTTTTCAAGGATTTAGTCTCAATGATTTTGATTTTTCCATAAAGCCTAGCATTGAGGATGATTTCAAGATTTTCCAAAAGGTGATGATTGTGAGATAGAATTGTTTTGATGTTTTAGAGGATGGACGAAAAGGATTTTGATATGTTTTGATCCTATGGTGAACCTAAAAAGGTATACTTTGTTTGCTTAGACCTAGGTATTGAAGAGCATGCAAATGCTTCCTAATGAGCTTTGTGACCACAAAATGATTTCATTTGAACATTCATTTTCGGATTTCCAACCAATGATTTGTTTTTCTTTTGGGATGGTGGGTCTTCAACACATATGAAAGTTACTTTTTCTTAGCTTTGCTTAGTGTCTTTATTTTACCCAAAACACTTTCTTCAATTAGGTTTTCAAACTAAGATGTCCAATGTCTTAATTTATTCAAACCCCACAAGATATGTTATGTGGGAATTCAATGAACATCAAGGCAAGGGTTTTCCTATAGTTTACTTAAGGAGACAAATTGATATATAATCCAATGTTTAGAAACCTCTAAGGATGTGAATCCCAAGGGAAAGCAATAACATATGGATTGAGTCAATTGTATTTGTCTTCAAAAGGGTTTGAATTTTGGATAAGGTTCAAGTGTTTGTTTTCATGATGTTTTCACTCAAGCAATGTATTTTGTAACCCAAGAATAAGTACAATCCTATGGATGTGTAAGACAATATTTGTTGGATTCCCACTTGGACAAGTCCAACTACGTTTATCTCTAGTGAATGGTTAGATTCTTGACCCCATTGGCTCCCCTCCATGACACTCACATATATGGGGCAGCCAAGCATCAACATCCATGAAACTCCCATGGCATGTTTTCCATTTCTACTAGAAGATCGTAAAAGTGTGGGGTGGCTTGAGAATGACCGTTCTTGCACCAACAAATAGATAAAAGTATTTTGGAAAATTCTAGCACATGGGTTTTAGTAAGGAATTTCCATTCGTGGAGATTGACCCATATGGCAAGAGTCCCCTTTTTGATCCATCTTGTCATAATCAACTGTGTGATATTGACGTTTCTTCCAATATCCACATTTATATCCCGATTGGAAATACTCTTGGCTTTAGAGTGTTACTAGTTGAGCCATTCCCTTGGGTGAGTACTTTTCCCCAAGGTAGGTCCTCTAGGATAAACAAAAGCGAATGAAGAACAATATTCGTAACTTGATCAATCCTTGTTGGCAACAAGGAGAGAGAATATATGCAAAAAAGCCCCCACTCACACTCGCACAAGATTTTGTTCAATTTTAAGCCCAAATCGAAGTGTGGAGGTTATTGCTTTGTCTTAACCCAAAGTCATGAAAAAGGCCTTTTGATTCTCAAGATCGCTATAAAGTGTGAGGGAAGTGCATACGTCATTTTTTTATGGATTTAGTCTAAGTAATCCCTCACAAAAACAAAGATACACTTGTTCTTTTTAAATCCTCAAAGCAATATGTGATTTCGTTTTAAAGCACCAAATCACAAGTGAAAAACATTTGTTCAATTTGTTAATCCAATAAACAAAATCTAGTAAGTTGTTGATCCTATTGTTCATTTTAACCTTTACAAGAAGAAATTGAAAGGTTATTTTTAAGCCCAAATGAAAAATAGTGTTCTAAGAATGAAAAGATAACAAATTCTTAAAGAATTGTTAAACAAACACTTAAGTGTTTTAAAAAAAATTTATTGGACAAAATATCATCACCATACTCCTTCCTTTGTTTTCAATTTCCAATTGTCTCCTAGTGTCGCAACTCGTGAAGGCATCACATTTTGTTCTCCTAGCGTCACCCTCACAGCGCCAGTTACCAATCAGTGGCACTCTGTGTCAGGACAAAGAGCTCTATTGCATCACAATTTTGTGTCTAGCATCACTTTTTTCAAAACTTTCAAAAAGTCCTGCAAGTAAATGAGTCTAACAAAAAAGTTAAAAATTTAAATTTTTTTGGTAGGATGAGTCTAGTGGTACAGTGTGTGTTTTATGCAGTGCCATATAGTGACACTGATGAGCCCGCAGTGCCAAAATAGTGACCTTGACGAGCCCGCAGTGCCAAAACAGCGACACTGACGAGCCTGCATTGGAATTTCTTGTGTGAAGAAAAAACGCAGAAATTTCAAGAAAAAGTTAGAATTAATGATATCCAACCCTCCTTCTAGTGCCAAATGTACGAACCATTTTCCTAGTACCTGCAAAAAAACATGAGTAAATGAGTTAAACAAGGATTTGCAAGCTAAAACAAGGATTCCCCATGAACTCCATTTACAACCTCAAACTAGGAATGAAAATAATGAACACAATGAAAATGATGAAATAAAGATTGAATCCTAATTTAAAAGTGTAAACTCATGATCCCAAGGGGGAATTGGTGCCAATTTGATGTGAAAATTGGCCTTTTCCCAATTCCTATGATGCAAGCTTTGAATGTTGAAGAGATTGATCCACTTTGTTGGTGAAGAATGAAGAATCCAAGCCAAAAATCTGAAAAACCTAGCTATGACTCAATGATGATAGATGGAATTCAAGAGATATTTGAGCATGGTAACTTTACTTGGATTGTAGATGATCAAATGAGGTTATGAGCTCTTTATTTATAGATTCCAAGATGGATGAATGCCCAAATTTGAACAATGTGGGACTAACATTCATCCAATGATATGATGCCACTTGTCAAGCTATGAATGGATGATGGATGTGTAAGATTTGGGGTTTGTACCAATAAATGCAAATATTTGAAGTTCAAATTTGTTGAAATGACATGCAAGAAGAAGGGAAAATGCAATAAATGGAAATTGGCTCAAGGCAAAGGACATGTAAGATGAAGTTATTTCCTTTTTGGATGTACATGTTGACTTGGAATTTTTGAATTCAAATTGAGAGAATATTCCAAAAGATGCCTTGTGAGGAAAATAGAAATTTAATAAATGGATTAAATCTATTTTCATGTGCAACTTGCATTATCTAGAGGATGTGACATGAGCTGAGGTTAAATTAATCAAGGGTTAATTAATTTAACAGGAGATTAGATGATGTGACTTACTTGACTTAGATTTATGGATTTATTTAAATCAAATAAGAGATGAATATGATAAGAGGCTAATTAAATAAGGATTTTGATTTATTTAATTAAAAGGGATGGTGTTAGATTAAATGAAATAAGGTTTTAATTTATTTAATTTAATGAATAGACTTTAGAGATTTAATCAAGTAAATTGATTATTTAATTAAATAGGGATAATTTGATCAGATGGATTGATTTAATTAACAAGAGAGATGACTTGATTAGATAAAATTATTTATTTAATTAAGAGACGAATATTGATGAATTTAATCAGATAGGGGAATTTGATTAAATGGTTAGACCGAGGGATGATTCAGGAAGAAACGATGTTAGTAAGTCAGGATCGAATGCACTATGTCAATCAGTATATTTTACATGTCTACATATCCAAATGAGATTTCCTAATTACTCTGATTGATCAAAAGGATTTAATATTTCCTTGAAAAAACCAATTAATCCAACCATACAGATACAACAAGTGTGCACTAATAAACTGAAAAAGTTCCTTGACATATCAGTTTAAATAATTAGAAAACATCAACCTTGGAGACAACTTCAATAATAATTTTAATTAACACAACAAACAATTGATACCAAAAAATACATCACCAAATCAAATGACTTTCATTGATATCTCCATAGTTTCATACGTGCATCATATTCAAAAAATTGTAAGATATTGTGATCTACTGTATTTTCAATTATCTCTCTCTCCTCTATCCGCTGTCAAAAATGGGTTTTTATACATTAGCAGCACGAAGGGTCGTGTCCTTTCATATTCAAATATGGGGCATTCAGTTTATTCAAGATTTTACCACATTCATTAGATACCCACTAAGACATCCTGTAGTCTCTCCGACACTCCGAGTCCTCCCGATAGTCAATAGATCATATATGGCCATGGTGTCATGCAATTTGACTGACATTCTGAGTCTCCCCGACTATTATATCACTTAACTATTACGTATTGTTATAACTCCCACCGATGCAAACCTGTCGCTGAGACATTGTAAGTTGGGAAAATGTTACGCTACTTACATCGTGTCTTGCCAAAATATTTCCTTTGGTCTATTTTCTGATTGCCAAGACTAAATGATTTTCCTACCAATGAAACAATACTCAGTATGACTCTCATATCCCTATCTAATGAAGTCTGTCTCGACAATAACCATTCTCTCCAAATATACTGCCAAGTCTTTTACCAATGAAATCTTGTCATTGTGACATAGGGGATTAGAAAGACTCCTTGACTTCACCCTGATCACATCAACTGAATCCTTATTTGCTTTATCAGAAAAATTGGATTAATGTTGTGGGATGTTACTCTGATGACCCAAGTCTCACTGACAGTCAATTTATGCTTCGATCGGTAACACACAAATGAGCTTGAGATGACTTATTTCGATGAACATTATCTTGCTGATAGGATCACATTGTTGCTGAGATTGTGAACTACATCATGCCGATATGAATCCTCAACTGAAATCTCATCGGTAAGACATTCTTGATCTCTTGCTAATAGACTGCAAAAAGAAATACGTTAGTATAAAATGCTTTATGGATTAGTGAGACCTACATCATGTTATGTCGATATGGTTTATAAACTCAAATGCTCAGGGACAAGTGAACTCTTATGGGACCAAATGATAAAAAATGGGAAAATATGTTATGAAGAGGGGATTCTTATACTTATGGTATGTAATTCTTTGGAAACTCATGAGTACAGATGCCATAAAATTTTCAAAATTTTACAGTTCTAACAATGTCAATTCATGGTATCGAACTACGTTGTCTTTGCATGTGTATGTAGGCAAGGTGAGTCACTGATGAGACCTTGATGCATAGGTCTATTATTTAGTGTCTATATTAGTCAAATCTTCATCATATTCCATATTTCTAGAGTAAACTATCACTTACCATGGTCAATCGAACTACGTGTTCTCTTCATTTGTCACATAGGCAAGGCCATCATCAATGAGCCCCTAAGGCATAGGCCAGTCCCCTTAGGGTACATTACAATAAACTTTTCATCACAATACAAATTCCATAATAAAACTATCCATTGCAGAGAATGAACATGTTTGACACAGAAAAATTATCATACATAGGAACTAACCTTAACAAATCAAGAAACAAAAGATAACACTACCCAAACTGGTCCTCAACTAGGTTGATCAATTGTTTAAAAATGTTACCTATCTTATCAAAAATCATTTGTCTTTTGGGATTTTCCATTATTGAAACCAAACCAGGCATCTTACACAAATTTTATCACTCCTTAAAATGGACACAATATTTTGAAAACATATCAAACACTTATCAGTGGACAAAAATATCTACATAGTTGTTGACCCATTTGGTCTAATATTAGTCTTATCTTATCCGATTTATTGTGTCATATTCCTAAGCTACTTGATGATATCCACTATGAACATGATTATGAATTAGATCAAATACAATTGAAATAAATTATTAATCAATCAATTGAACTAACTAAACCATATTCCCAATGAAATATTTGAAATGAACTAATTAGAAGCCATGAAAAAATGAAATAAACTCAAATTGATAAAGGAAACTAATTAGAAACTTGGAAACCTGATCCCATTAGGGGTTTGGTGTTGAACTGACATGGAATGATTATCCCTTTCCTGATCCCATTGATGAAACAAGATTTTAATGATTCTCCAATTGAGAAAATGACTAAAATTGATGCTAAATGACTAAATTCTCTCAATAATTTCTCTAAAAAATGACTATAGTTTAATTGCTCTCAATGAATGTGGATGAATTGCTCATGAAATGGAGAATATTTATAGGAATTCTAGATGAACCAATGGCTAGGATCAATTTGGTTAATCAATGGATGCAAATTGATGAGAAGAATTGGCATGGATCAAGGATTAAATCCATGGAGGAGATTGAATAATCACATGGATTGATGCAATTAATCAAGGGTTGAAATTGATTCAAACAAACACAAATCCATAATTTTAAGAGGAATGTGCAAGATACTTCCATTTTGGAGGGAAACAATTTGAATTTGAATTGGAGGAATATTTCATGGGAATATTCCTTTGCAAGTGGGAGAAATTGAAGGGATTAAAGAAATTAGTCAATTAAATAATTAAAATATTATTTAATTATGCAAGATGGAGGAATTTAAAGATGTAATTAAACAATTAGCTCATTTAATAAAAAGGGGAATTGATGACATTTAATTAGATAATTCACATTATTTAATCAAATAGGATGAAAATTAGTATGAAAGAGGTGAATTAACCTAATAATGTTCATTATTTGATTAATAGGAGAAAATAATGAATTTAATTAAACAATTAAAATTATTTAATTAAACAGTCAAAAAGGGTCGAATCAGGACAAAAATGGTGTTAGTAATCAAATTCAAATGCATCATATCAAATGGGACAATTTTAAGTGTCTACATTTTCCCCCTCTTTGAAGTGAAGTACTTGTTACATTGGCTCAAATACTGACACTTTTTAGATCAACGCTATTGCTCAAATAAAAAATTTAAAAAAAATCATGATTTTTTGAATGCCCCACTATGTCCCAATGGAAGGAATTATGCTAGTATAATGACCCCTCAAGAGATCGAGCAAAATATTTGATTTTTTAGGTCGAGATCACGACAAAAATATAGGATTAGTTCAGCCATGAAGAGGATGAAAAAAAATTCTTAGAAAGATTAGATGTTTGATGTAGACAAATTTTACACTGTATAAATAGTCACCAACCATGCATAGCCTCATGTATAGTTTGTTATATATCTCATAGATTCAATACTTGGATAAAACTATTAGTAAATATATAAGAATAATATAGAATGAGAATGAATGTTGATTAAGCATTTTTTTTGAGATTGATTCAGAAGTCTAATAAGCCTTTGATTATTTGAAATGTTATTTGATATGGTGATAAAAAATATGATATTGCTTGCTTGTTAGATTAGGAAAAATTCCTCATATCATTCCTTATTTTTGATATAAAAAATACACATGATGCATCAAGGTATTGATAAGAAAGATGACATTGTATTTAATGCAATGGATTTTGACTCTACCAATAGATAGGAGTATCCTTGTTCATACTTGACATACATAAACCTTGTTTGACGATGTGAAAGAGTGAGCCATCGAAGTAGTGAGACTAACACGCAAAAGGTATTAAGAACTTGATATGTCCTAGACATTGTTTTACTTAGGACCATCCCCATACATGCAAGGAAAGTATTCACCAAGGTCATATTACAAGAACATCCAACAAGCACAACAAATGAAAGAAATGATCAATACCCCATTCCTTTCTCTCTAAATCATTTTGATAGAAATCATTGAGAGATCATCAAAATGGAACAATAATATAAATCAAAGGAAATGATCAAAATGAACAAATAGTTAATGTTATTCATCTCTTGCCAAAGTAACGTAAACTAAGATGATTTCTGATGATGATGTCCATTGTAGGGAAGATGTATCCTAGGACATGTTTATCAGATGTTTTAGCTAAAACTAACTATTGGATAGGTCATTGATACAAATGTTAACCAACTTGTTTACTCATGATCAATACTTGAGATTTTTATGTTTAGGTTTATAACTTATTGATTTTCATACTTGTTTGTTCTTGTTTTATCAAAGATTGATGATGATGATTGATTTATTATGAATGGGATTTTATTGTCTGTGAAAGAAAAATGGGATGGGTGATTTTGGGATTTTTAAAATATTTCAATGTTTTTGACATTTTTAACATGTTTTGAGATTATTTTTTGTCTTTTGAGATTAAGTGAATGCCTATGTTTTCTAGTTATTTGAGGATTTTTAGGGTTTTTGAATGTTTCAAATTTTTTTTGGTTTTCAAAAATTTCCAAATGTTTTTGTGTTTTCTAAGATTAGACCAAGACCTAAGGGGAAACTACCTAGTGCCTTGGGGCCTCATCAGTGATGAACTTGCCTATGTAAGCACATAGATCGCATAGTTCAAATGACTCTAACCAATAACCATTTATTGATGAGGTATGAATATTGGTAGATTGCGAGTTTATTATGAAGGAATCCTAAAGACTGACCTAATGCATTGGGGGATTATCGATATGGCCTTGCCTACATTCATGCTTAGATACAATGTAGTTCAATTTTTTTTTTTGAATTTTTATCTTTTAGACCTGTTTAGGGGTTTTGATGTGTTTTCAATATTTTTGGATTTTAGAATTTACTTTTTGAATGTTTTTGGATTTTCAACTTTTACAAGTTTTTGATGTTTTTGTATTTTTTAACTTTATAAGTTTTTCAGATGTTTTTGGATGTTTCAAGCTATACAGATGTTTTGGATGGTTTTGAGATTTTGACTTTACAAATTTTTGGATGTTTTGGATTTTGATGATTTGGATGTTTTTGAAGTTTTGAGATTTTACAAATGTTTTTGGGATTTAATATGTTTATGACTCTTTTTGGCTTTTGAGAGTTTATGACTGTTTCTAGCTATTGAGATTTTACAATTGTTTTTGGATTTTTATAATAAACGATACCTAGATCATGATGTTGATGTCACATTGTGTGATACATGACATGGATCAAGATTTATTTAAAAACAAGAGTGCAATAACTTTACCCTATATTCTAGCAATGTTTCATATTTTAATGAGAAAATCAAGATAGGTAATGTATATGTGAAGAGTTAAGTAGAGTTTTAGTGTGCACTACAATCAATACTATAGATAGGAAATCAAACTTCATGGGATAAAAATAGAATAAAAAATACCATATCAATAATTTTCCACAAGTAGAGTTGAAGTATAGTTGAACCTTTGCCAATATCAAGATATACTAGAAGATCTGAATATAGATGGATTGGATGGAGGGAGGGAGTGTTGGATTTATTATGAAGGGGATGAGATACCTCCATCTGAAAAGTATCATATAAATCCTCAATTCTACTCATGACACCTATTTTCCAAGTTTGCATCATAGTACTTGCCCAAAGTGCCACCATAGTGGTTTTCACTAGAGGACAATTTTTTATATTTACTATTTTCTTTATTTTTGAATTTTTGAATTTTTGAAAACTTATGCTCATGTTGAACCAATGGGTGGTGCTGATGTAGAAACTATTGCCATAACATGGCAATGATATCTTTCCTGAAGAAGCTGCTTTGCTAAGATATGAGTGCTTGAATGCAACTTTTGAGAATTTTGATCTACCTTGTTGATACCAGAATTAACCTCATCTATGTGCCCACATCATGATAGAGTTCCTTTATAATCCTTATGATGAAGAGTAGTTTAAAACACACATTCAATATGAGAGTTGGATATCATGATTGAGGTAGTAGATGACGAAATGCATGAAGGGATATGAGATGGATTGGTTGATAGTTTGGAACCTTTGACTCTCCAAAATTGGGTAGATGAGAAATGATGCATGGAGATAGAGTTTGGAGTGGAATTAGGACCAACTGCTTGATTTAATTTGTATGCCACCTAAGAAGCCTATTTTTTTTATGTACAAACATGTTTGATGGATATATTTCCCCTTTTGATTTTTCCACATAGTTTCTTTGACTGATGGAGTGTGATAGGGATGATCTTCTTTTGTATGCTTTGGTATCCATTTGTATTGGCTTTGTCCTTTTTTTTTTACTACTTCATTTTCCTCGATGATCTTCTCCTTTCTTTGATTAAAATCCTTCTTTCCATTTTGTTCCCAATTTGTGGATGGGATGATGGGTGGATGACGATTCATGATACAACTAGTTGTAGTGCTGGAAATATTTTCATCATAAGTATCCTTTATGCCCCCTATGTTGATGTTTGCATAAGAAAAAATTACCCCTGGTATTGTGGAGGTCTTACCAATATGCTTTGAGTTTGCTGGTTTCAAGATGCCATTTTTAACAAGACATGAATTTTTTCTTTGGTAATGTACCCTTTGACAAACAACCATTGAATATGACTTGTTGTGAACACATGATATTGCTATTGGCTCCCATTGTTCAGGAATATTAACTATGTGATTTGATTCCAAGATATGGACTATTGATGTAAACATATTCTGTTGCTTGAATAACATTGAATATCTTCATACTCAATGTCTTAGGATAGAACTAGGGATGTTTCCTTTGTTAATTCTACCCGAAAATATGTTAATGCCACACAATCAGTATAAGAATCAAGAATCTCTACCATTACTTGTTCTTGTGTGATAATGTCAAGAGTGCGAGACCCTTTTTTTGGATGAAGAACATCCATATGTCCATCTGAATTCTGAAGGAAACATCTCATGGGTGATATCAGGGATACCTTTAAAGTTTTGAATGGATTGGAAGATGTTTATCAACTCATGATAATACTTTGTGGAAGTGAACTCTTCATATTGACTTATAGTAGAGCAACTATTACTCATGAATTAGAATATTTTATGCAAATCATGACAATGTTGTGGGGATATGGGTTCTTGATCTTGACTCAATTCATAGTTACTTTCATTATATTTTGAAGCCTCCTCTTGACATGATCCTTGGATGGGTGGCATAGTATCAAAAAAATACTCTTCACAACTTGTAGTAGGTATGGGTGAAATAAGGGATGCTTTTTATTTCTTCAGAACTTATTCAGTATTATCCATCATGAACTCATATGAGGGAGAGATATTATCATCTGATATATATTTGATGCCATCTTGATATGAAAAACTACTAGACACTGTTGATTAATTTGGACTTTGTTTTAAGACAATATCTTGATGCATGTCTAATTGCTCATGTTGTGATGAATGAGTAACATGAAAACGTCCTACCATGTTATCATAAGTATGGTTTACACCATTTGAGATGGATGCCTCTTCCAAGTCTTTTTCCTTTCCATGATTAGGAATAGGATCTTTATAAATTTTCAGATCTTCAATCCCTAATTTTTGATCAACATTGTTTTCTCCTTGTTCAATAAGATATTGGATTAGGTGGTTGAGTTTGAAGTAGTTTTGTGTGTTATGACCTTTGTATCAGTAAAGTTCACAATAATGATCATCTCTATACCTAGTGGGTTTGACTTGTGGTTCTTGGTAGTTTTTGAACTTTGGGAGTGTGATGAGATTTGATTGTATCAATTTATTCAATACATTTTCCATGGGTTCCCCTAAGGGAGTGAGTTGGTGTTTAGGAGCATTTTTTAGTCTTTGTGGTATGTAGTTCTATTTTGGTGGATTTCCTCTTGGAGGGTTGACATTGCTGACATTTTGTTGGTTATTTTGTTACATGTTTTGTTGAATATTCTATTGCATGGTTTTTTTTTCTTGATGGTTCCTTAATCACAACATTTGCATCTACCACATTTTCATTACTAATGTTCTTTTCTGTAGTCCAAAATTGGGGTTTTTCATTGAAACTATACGGTTGTTTTTTGATTTTTTGTTGTTCCTTTTGTGATGAGGACTCTTTCAATGTTAAGACCCCTAGGGTTGAGTTCTTAATATGTTGAGGAACATTGCATTTTTAGCTAGAAGCATAAGTATGTTTCCACATTTGCAATAATCATTTCTATTTGTTGTTTCTTGAGAATTGGCCATTTACATTTACTAACTTTATGCCTCCATCATTGAATAAAATTTGCTAATGATTCACCCTTTTTCTATTTAAGGATATATAGTTCCTCCAAACTTACATCCATATCAATATTGGAGGAGAAGTGTGCTACAAACTGATTTATTATTTCTTGAAAAGTTTGAATTCTTGGTGGTAGGTGTGAGAACCATTCTATGGCTTGGCCTCCAAATCTACACGGGAAGAGATGCATCAAATAAGAGTCATTGTATGCTCCTTCCATACATGAAACATAAAATTTCTTAATGCGATCTTCTGGATTTCCACACCACTTGTATTTTTCAAATTTTGGGATCTCGAATCTTGGTGGGAATGGTATCATTGTAATGTTATGATCAAAAGGATATGGACACAAGTCTCATACAACATACAATTTCTTTGTTTTCCTAGCTTGGATATCTTGAATCTGATGTGTAAGTGTTCTAATTTATCAAGAAAGGTCATCTTGAAGATTGTTTGGTAGTGGAGCTTATGTATTGTATTGAGGAATGGTAGATGAATTGTATGCAGGATTTTGGTATAGTGGTGTGTTTGTGTTGATTGTATTGTATGGTGTGTATGGTGGATTGTTTTGATATTGTTGATTTAATGGTTATAAGGGTGTTGGTGTATTGTATTCTCCATGTGAATTTTGGTTGAGGATAATTTGCTGTGAGTTTGTATATTGTTGTTGTTTATTGTAGTACAAGCCTTGTTGTTGTTGTACAAAAAATTGCTGTTGTTGGGAATATAGTTGTTGTTGTGCTTGTAATTATTGTTGGGATTGCAATTTTTGTTGCAAATTTTTTGCTTGCAATTGGACTTGTTGTGCTTGTTGTCCTTACAATGTTGGAACACAATGATCTACTAAGAAGGGGGGTGAATTAGTAGATATTAAAAATTTAGCTCTTAAAACCTTTTTGTGCATACTAATTTCTTTAACCTTTAATGTATAGATATTAATCATGTGATATAGAAATATGCATACACACAAAAAAATCACATAACACCAGATATACATGGAAAACCCAATATGGGAAAAACCACGGTGACTAAGTCTGCTTGAGTCTATTGCTCAAATCTAGCATCACAATCCAAATCTCAATTACAATGTGTGACTAAGGTTGCTTGAGTCTACTGCTCAAATCTAACTTCACAATCCAAATCTTTGTTAAAATGTTTTAGGGATACAACCCAAGGAAGCATCAACTACCTAATATAGAAACAACCAATTCAAGGATGCAACAAAACCCTAATTTAGAAGCCACAACTTCAAGGAGACTACAATCCCTTGTTCTGAGCCACAACTCAGTACAATAAGAACAATCTCAAATATGAGTAGACTTGGTTCTACAAAACTTGAGATACATCAATACATACAATACATTGTTGCACTTACTGCAACTTACTTTATGTTGTTGAAGCTTCACTCTTAAGAACACACAACTATTGTACACTCTCCTCAGTACATAAAACAATCAATGTTATATCTTGTTGCTCTTCTCTTCTTTCCCCTTGTGCAATATCTCATACATCTGCACTATACACTCTCTTCTCTCTTTGCCTCTGCTACACACATAGTGAACATACTTCTATTTAGAACCCTATACACTTGCTGACATCACACACACAATAGATGCAACAACTAAGGAAATCTTCAGATTATTTTCCTTTTTCCTTAACTCCATCAATTTGCACTCTCTTCCTTGAGATTCTCACCACTATTCAGATCTCCTCGATCCTTCTGCTAGGGTTTCCTTAGCTAACAACCTTCACCAACAAGCTACTTATGCCCCAAGCCACACACACACACTGTTTTCCAGCTCATCATAAAGACATCTAATCAAATATCACCATATCTTGCATCGAGCCACACACCATTAAATCTGCTATAGAGAATTTTCCTTCATTCTCTCCTTGTCAAACCCTAAGAATAAAATAATACAATTAATTCTCTCTACTATCCATTTGATCTAATTCAATCTTGATATCATCTATAGCTTGTTTCACTACCTACAAGATAAAATATTCATATTTTGGTCACTAAGGCAGTTGGACCAGTTAACTCTCTGCTCTGTGTCAGTTTCTAGTTCAAACCCTATTTACACAGACTTAGCCGTTGAGATCATTGCTTGTGAATTCTAGCTATCGATCTTCACCTTTCGTGCCCTGATCCTATGATTTCCATTCATTTTCATAAATTTAAGTCACAACCATTCGATAAATGGTCTTCAAATCTCCATCATCAATCTCCACTGTCGGATGATCACCATTGAATCAATAGCTAAACAGTTAGTGCCATTGATCTAACAAATCGCTCCATCGGGGGGACACCCATTTTAGTCTCACCGATGTCAACAATACCCATCGATATGGATCATATGGACCCACATGCAAACTATATTCCATTTTATCACCACATCATTCACAACACCAACATGAAATAACATATTGAGCAATCGTTCATTGCCATATGTTAGCCATCATCACACTCGGGTCCCACACATTGCTACCATTCACCATGGATAGAATTCCACCAATCACAGTTGCCACCTAATGTAATACCTTCATTGTCATCATGCTCTAACATCATTCACATTGTTAGTCTATTAGAGGGACACCAGATCACCTCCCGCTGATGTAGCATTGTCATACCGATGCCACATGTCAACCTTCCATTTGTTCTCGCATGTCATCATTACCTTATCACTCTGTCATTGGGATATCCATGAATGTCCTATTGATGCACCCCTGTCACATCAATGAAGCACATACACTCAACCATCACTCCATCATTGGGACACACTACAAGGTCCTAGCGATACCATTCAATCACACCGATGAGAGTGTCATTGGTTTGTTAGGGGGACAACCTTCCATGTTCTGCTGAAATCACTCTATCTCACCAATGGGCTAGCCATTGTCAAATGATCCTCTTAACTGAATGTTGATTTTTCAAGAAGGATCCAAAATCATTGAACTAGTGATTGGAATGTGTCACCATTTCATTCATCCACCATATGCTTGTCATCCTTATGTTTTCAGTCCGTCGTTGACATCATTACTTCCTTCCATCAACATATCAGAGAGACTAACTTCAAAGTCTTGTGACATCACATTGTCTATTTGATAAAGTTATCATCATTGCATCAAAGGGACAACCTTGAGAGTCCTACCAATAATGGTAGATCACATCAATGAAATCCCTTGATGACATCACGTGTCCACCTCATCATCATGTCAGTACATCATAATCCACAATAGGAATGTGGATTACCATTCACCCAATCATTCCATGCCATGTGCTAGCTTTTTCATCACTGTTAGCAACATCATTATAACTAGGTCCCACTACGAAATGCTACCTTCTCATCATTGTGTTGAGGGGATAAGATCTTAGGTCCTGCCAATGACATTCACTCTCATTGATGAAGCTTCCATAATCCACCTATCATCCTTGTGTCTACTCCATCATGCCACATCACTACATCATCACCTTCCATGTCAGCATCTTTGAATCCCATACATCATGCTCCGTCACCAGGATGTCTTGGCTAGTCTCATCGAAAACAACCTGTCACTTTGATGAGTGTAAGTCGTTAGAAATCTCAACTTTAGAACCTCTTGTTTGAGGTTATGAATTTTTGTAAACCCGCAATAAGCTGACATACAACTATTTCTATGCACCATCAAAACACCACCGATGCACTAGTGTCCCACCAATGGCATGGTCATCGAGCTATTAGAGAGACACTAATGTAGGTCCCACTGAAAAACACTCGTCATTCTGATGAAAACCTCAGACCTCGTCAATCGGTTGCCAACAAGTGAGCGGCTGGTCATTGGATGAACAAGATTGGTTAATTCATTACTTAAGTTCCCTGCAATTGAAAAAAACAAGTCACCATTAAAATATAACATTTTGAGGATGCCATGACTATAAATACTTTAGGGTTTACCTGTAAACCCTAGAATCACCCGAGAGCACATTTAAATCAGTTTTGAGCACATCCTTCACTTTCTTGACCTACACAATACGTTTATGGAAAGCTCTCGAGAAACCCATTTGGAATCTAGTACCTATTTAGCATCAAACATCTGGAAGAAACTATTGTAGAGAGGTGAAAATTTTTTGTCAACTATGCAACCTATTGAGTAACTTTCTCTTCTACACCAACAACCAATCCACATACTTCCAAACCCAAATTCACTACATCTTTGAACTATCATCATGCTAACAATCTATTTTTCCTGATTTTCCCTTTTTGACATCAGTGATAGTATTATATGCTTCTTCATAGGATCAACACACTTCTCCTTTGATCCCCTTTTTACATCAATGACATCATATTCCAACATGCAATTGGTATTGTTGTGTTTTTTGTGCTTGGAATTGGGCCTATTGTGCTATGAGTTACTATAAAATTTGGGATTGTGATGGAGGAATATAAATTTGAGGAGCCATTTGAATTTTCATTGTTTGAGGGATTCCTTGATATTGATACAAAGGTTGGATACTTGATATGATGCTAGTTGGTGTTGCGATGTTTGTGGAAAACCTTCATTTGGAACCAATTGATTTTGAGGGTTAGCTTGCTTAACTTGATTTTGAGTCAATGCATTTCCTTGATGTTGAGGCACTTGTTGTGTAACCATTTTACTTTGGAGATAAATTGGATATTGTGATGATTGAACTTACAATGTTGTGTTCATTTGTCTTTGGAGATTGACTTGGGGTTTTTGGACACTAGCGACATTAGTTTGAACATTTTGGGTATTTGTTGTGATTGAGGAATATGGTTGTGCATGAAATGTTGGTGCCATGTTTGTGTTGTGGATATGTAAGTGGATTTTTTGGATGTTGAGGGTGTTGTGGAATGAAGATGTTTTGGGGAATTCTTTTGTTTTGAGTACCAAAATTTGTGTTGTTCCCTAGACTTTGAGTGTTACCAAGTTGAGTTCCTTGTTGATTTGCAAGACTAGATGAATCCATCCTAGAAGTTAAAGGTTGGATTGGTACATGTGATGAGGATGGTTGTGTGATGGATTGAAAAAAATTTTGGACCAAGGGTTGTGAGCTAGATGTGGGTATGTACAGGACCATCATGGAAAAAATAGGCCCTTAAGTGGCAAAAAATTTAGAAAAATCAGAGTTAGGCAACTTGAAGTTAAAAAGTTGAATAAGTTATCCATATTATTTAAAAAATGTGTAAGAATAGAATCTATAGAAAATTTAATTTAGTTTCTAAACTACTAGGTATGTTTTAAAATAGTCTATTTGGTGAAAATTTCAAATTTCAATGCAATGGTACTTAAATTTCAAGGAAAAAATAAGAAGTAGGTGTCTGTTTGACCACCCTAGCCACAATAAGATGATAATATTTTTTTATAATATTTTAGATATAAGTAGAGGACTCATGCCCCAATGTGATGCATATTTTTTTGTATTTTTTTTCCAAGTAAATAATTAATTATGATTTTTTTATTAATTTTTTTTTAAAAATATAAAAACTCATATGTCTGACCACCTTAACTTGGTCAAAACTTCATTAAATTTATTTTTTATTTTTTTAATCCTATAGTATGCGAAGCATAGAATGTGATGCATGCTTTGGATTCAAAAAATGTGATACCATTTGAAAGCTATAGATTTTTTTCAATTAGCCTATCAATCAGGACTTTAGTCATAATTTGAATAGAAACTAAATAATAATTACTTATTAAATTCAAAGTAAAGAAAATTTATATTGGTGGAAAGTTAAGAATATCCTTTAAAAACCCTTTTTGTTTCATCAATTTTGGGTAAAAAAATAGTCATTAGCCACATACCCATCATATTGCCACTTTTTGGCCTGTCATGATCTTGCACATACCCATGTTTGAGAGATGGATACAACATTTAGCAAAGGTAAGTATCTCATATGCGGTTAGCTCATTAGGATTATTGGTAAAATCCTCTACATGAACCATTTCTTTGGAAGTTTGAGATGGTTGTAGTGGATTATGTGATGGAGTTGTGAAACCTCTAGGATTGAATTCTTGCATTGCAAGGTTTTGTTGGTTTGGGTCACTCATGGTAGGTAAAGTTTTGTTTTTCTCCATGTCTCTCTTGTATTTTGATCTTGATGTTACCATAAAACTTGGATCAAATTTTGGAGTAGTATGATGGGATTTGTATTGTTGAAATTCTTGAGTTGATTCAAATTTTCCTAAAACTGAACCTCTAAGGGATTTAGGAAAAATGATGTTATGAATGATAAATGGATGAGAGATGTGGATGATAAAGAACTCTCAATTTTGGATAAATCTAGACTTGAGTTTTTGATAAATGTTTGATAAAGATGATAATGAACTTGTAAATCCTAGAAGTAGACTTGCGACTTTTGGATAAATTTATTCAAAAGGATGTATGCTAATCCAACTAGATGTGTGAAAAAGGGATGTGTTTCTAAACATGTAGCTAAAAAAGATGATATTTTGATGAAAAATTTGGTCTAAGAGATTTGTTTGTCCAAAATTTAAAGTTATTGGTGAGATGGTTTGATGTTTTGATGTCAATGTGTTGGTTGATGTTTGATCCTAATGTTTTATACCTAAGAGGAACTTGTGACAAGATCAAGGTGCTGAAAGACATGCATTTTCCTTTGAGTGTTTAAACCTAAGAGACCAATGATTGTTTTATGAAAGAACTTTGGTATGACATTTGAAGGTGTGATATAGCCAATTTTTTTAATAAAAATAACTTTTAGTATGCATTTCCTTGTTTTCCTTTGTTGTTGCAACCAAAATGTTTTGAAAATAAGACCAAGGTATACCTTCTTTGTGGTTCAATTCTTAAAATTTGATTAATGTGAAATTGTTTTTACCACATGGAGGTATTCATTATGTTTGAATATAAAATGTCTACAAGAAATCAAATTTCTTTCCACAAAGCTCAAAATTTATGAAAATCAAGATGCTAAAATCATAGTCCCCTAAGTTGACTTTGAAATAATGAGTAGATATATGAACCCAAATACTAGGAAGCCACTAAGATATTATTTTACTAAAAGAAAGATATACTTAGGGTTATACAGTAATATAGTGTTCTTCAAATTTTCTCCATTATATTCAAAGAATTTAAAATTTTGTGACAATTTTGATTTTTGTTTTTGAGTTTAAATGTCAAGCAATGTATTTACCGACTCAATAGGTAAGGGGGATATTTTGCAAGCCTTCTTCCATAAGACTTACTAGTTTAGCTTAAAAAAATTAGTCAATAAAAACCTAGAGGAGTAAAGGTATGTATCTTTGCAGTAGACTTACCTCACCCCAAAAAGAGTGATTTAATACAAATTTATGGAGGGGTCAAATAGGACATACCAAGGTCATTTACCACCTTGATACTCTTGGATTTGTAAAAGAGAATGACCTCTTAATCCCTACACCTCAACCATAAATCAGATGTGGTAAGTAACTTCTAGGAATGGTGCTATTCTTGTGCACCAATTTGAAGAATCATTTCAAAAATCTTGGAGATATAAAGGTTTTTAATGACACTGTGAACACCATAGGTATAATTTAGACAGAAGACACCAAAGTCTCTAGCTTCCCCTAAGAGACCCATTTTTTTTCATGTGAGTAGGCCTGCAAGGTATAACTTCCGTAGATTTATGCTACTTAATTTCATTTTCACATACTTTATCTGGCCAACCAATAAACATGCTTGAATGTAACCTTGAGTTCTCCATTTTAGGATGTATCTCAAGGGATGCCCTCTCTAATAAAATAAAAAGACTTGCTATTTCTCTTCACCCAAGATCACACGAAGCGCAAGGGGAGAGGATACATAGCAAGCCTTGGGTGACTCAAAAATATGTAAAATAAGAGTCTTTCTTTTCACCCAAGATCACACAAATTGAAAAGGGAGATGATAAACACTAAGAGTTTACCAATCATAGCAAGAAAAGAAGACAATGGTTCATTTTAGTGCACTAAAGATAAATGTTATGTTCATTTTAAGTGACAAAACTAAGTATGAATTTGTCTTGTTCAATTTTATAACCAAATTGAAGTGTGAGGATGTTTGGTTCAATTTTAATCCAACTTGAAAATGCAAGATAGTTTCCTCATTGTTAAACCAAATTGAAGTGTGAATTAATTTTAAACCCAAAATTGAAGTGTTTTTTAATTAAAGCATGAAATAAAAAATGATCTTAGGTCATCCTTTTCACAAGTATTTAGAAATAGTCTGAAAATTTAAACAAGATAAGTGTTAATGAACACTTTTTTCTTCACTCCATGCTTCCATGCTCGAATTCAAACCTGCAAGATGTTAGTACTAAAGAAAACAAACATAGATCAAAACTAATTAGGTTTAGAAATCAATTGAAATTTAAAATTTGGATGAACTTTGAAATTTTACCCCTTTGGATTTCTTGCAAGTACACCAGTCTATTAGACAAGTGCTCTAGAGTTTTGTTGAAAAGTGCACTTGAGTTTAACAAGTGCACCACTCTGGTGAGCTGCAAGTGCGCCGACTTGCCAAAAACCATAGAAGTCAAATGTATTAGAAAATAAGTACATCACTCTACTAAATTTTTTTTTGCACCAATGCATCAAGTGCATGCCAATGCAACAAGTGCACCACTCTAGCTTGAAACAAGTGTGCCACCCTACCTCAGAAACCTAAAAACACAAAATCCTCAAGAAAAATTGATCAAAATAAAGGGTTAGGTCCCACCTAGCGTGCCAAATATGTGAACATAATTATGAATTAGATAAAATACAATTTAAAAGAAAAATTAATCAATAAATTGAACTAACTAAAAAATATTCCTAATGAAATTCTTGAAATGAACTAATTAGAATTCATGAAAACATGAAATAAACTCAAATTGATAAAGGAAAATAATTACACTTGCAAACTTGATCCCATTGGGGGATTGGTGGTAAATTAATGCAGAATGATCAGCCCTTTCCCAATATCATAGATGAAACAAGCTTTAATGATGTTCCAGTGGAGAAAATGACTAAACTTGATGCTAAATGACTAAATGCTCTCAAGAATTGCTCTAAAATGACTATAGTCTAATTGCTCTCAGTGAATGTGGATGAATTACTCATGAAATGGAAACTATTTGTAGGAATTCTAGATGAATGAATGGATAGGATCAATTTGGTTAGAAATTGGAGGGATTAATGCAATTAGTCAATTAAATAATTAGAATATTATTTAATTGTGCGAGATGGAGGAATTTATAGATTTAATTAAACAATTATCTCATTCCATAATAAAGGGGAATTAATAACATTTAATTAAATAGTATGGATTATTTAATCAAATGAGCGGACTTAGAGAATTTAATTAAATAATACACATGGATGAAAATTAGTATGAAAGAGGTGAATTGACCTAATAATATTGATTATTCAATTAATAGGAGAAAATAATGAATTTAATTAAATAGTCAAAAAGGGTTGAATTAGGATAAAAATGATGTTAGTAATCGAATTCAGATGCATGATATATTCATGATGATAATTTTAAGTGTCTACATCTACAAGTGATTAGAGCAATTATGATGAATTAAGGCATTTCTTTCTATTGATTTCTTCTTATGGTTTTATTGAGTAATGATTCTGTGATATCAAGCGTTACAATTTATTTTTTGTTGCTGCAGTCATCGAAATAATGTATCTTTCATGCGGTGGTAGTTTTAAATATTTTGTTTCCTATGGGTTTCCCTATTGCTTCCTTTCTTCCAATGTAGCTAATACGGATGTTAGATGCATGCTCTAGTCTTTTTTTAGTTTCTTTGCTCTATTTTGTATTGGGACTATCCTTTATATTTACTAATAAATAAAACAATTTGTGTGTGAGCCTGAAAAATATCATTCTTTGTTTGTTCTCTATTTTGTTCCTCTTTTATGAGTAAAGTATTTTCTTTTATTTCTACTATTAGCTTTCACCTCTTCTTTTTATGAATTTAGCTTGTTTTGGATTCTAAATTTTGTATCAGAGTAGGTATTTTATTTTGGGTTAAATATTTAGTGGTTAGAATTTCGACAAAGGATGATCATGTCGAATTCTAACCTCTTTCCCATTCTAGAATTTGATGGAAATGAGTATGATCATTGGTGCATAAAAATGATGATTTTTTTTATAGGAAAGGATTTGTGGGAGATTTTTGAATCAGGTTACCAGGAGCTAGCTGATTGGAATTCCCTAATAGCCAATGATAAAATAGCTAAAAAGGAAGCCAAGAAGAAGAATTCTCAAGCTTTGTTTCATATTCAAATGGCTCTTGATAAGAGCTTATTTCCAAGGATTGTGGGTGAAAAGAAAATAGAAGATGCCTAGAAGATTTTAAAGTAAGTTTACCAAGGAAGTGACAAGGTAAAAGTAGTTAAGTTGCAAACTTTAAAAAGAGACTTTGAAAATTTGAAAATGCAAGAATCTGAGAAAGTAAGTGATTATTGTGTGAGAGTGAAAGATGTGGTCAACAATATGGCCACACTTGGGGAAATTGTGAATAGTGAGGTTCTAATAAAAAAGGTATTGTAGACTCTCACCCCAAAGTGGAACCATGTTGCCATTATCATAGAAGAAAGAAAAGCTTTGACAACCCTTTAGTTTGATCATTTGGTTGGATGTATTATGTCTCATGAAGAGAGATTGAAAGATTCATTTGGATAAAGTGATGTTGAATAATTTTCATCCAAATTGCAAATCACAAAGAAAGAGGATGCCAACAATAGCACCAAAAACAATGAAGGTCAAGGTAGAGGCAAAAATCAAAATCATACAAAAGGAAATAGAGGTATAGGTGGTTCAAGAGGAAGAGATGGTTCCAGAGGATGAGGTAGAGGTGGTTTTGATAAGAGAAATGTTCAATTCTACCATTGTAATAAGTATGGACACTTTCAAAGAGAATGTGGATTAAAAGAAGGTAAAAGTGTTAATTATGCTAAATAAAGTGATGAAAATCATCTAGATCATTTATTTTTATCTTACTCTAAAGGTGAAACTAGTAGTAAAGAAGTTTGGTATTGGATGCTCTAACCATATGACAAGGAATGAGAGCTTACTTTGAACAAAGGATGTGAGTTTCAAGTCAAAGATTCAACTTGGTGATGAAAAATATTTGGAGGTTGCTGCAAAAGGAGCTATGGAAGTCCACACAAAAGAAGGTATAAAGAGTGTCAATGATATTTATTGAACTCCACAGTTAAAACATAATTTGTTAAGTGTTGGAAAACTATGTGAGAACTATAAAGTTGTTTTTGAGAATAAGAAATGTACAATTTATGATAAGTATCAAGGCAATATGGTTGTGACTATTGTTCCTATGACAAAGAATAGAATGTTTCCTTTGAAATTTGGTGAACATAACAACAACCTTGCCAATATGGCATATGAGGATATCAGTTGGTTATGGCATCTCAGGTATGGCCATTTAAATTTTCATAGTTTTAAGATTCTTACATCAAATGTGTTAGAGTCTGGTTTACCTAAGGTTGAAGAGATCAACGAGGTTTGTGAAGGATGCACTAAAGGAAAGAACACAAGGGAGAAAATTTTAAAAGCCAATGCATGGAGGGCCCATCATCCCCTTCAGCTTGTTCATTTTCTTATTTGTGGTCCTATGCAAACAAAGAGTTTGGGTAATTCATCATATTTTATCACTTTTATAAATGATTACTCATGAAAATGTTGGGTGTATTTTTTGAAGGCCAGAGATGAAGCCCTTGATACATTCAATAGGTTTAAAGAACTTGTGGAAAATGAGAAAGGGTGAAGAATCAAATGTTTAAGGATTGATCGTGGAGGAGAATTCTGTTCAAAAGCCTTCCAAGATTATTGTAAGGTGAATGTCATCAGGAGGTAGCTCACTAGTACATACACACCTCAAAAGAATGGAGTAGCTGAAAGAAAAAATTGAATAGTGGTGGAAATGGCAAGGAGAATGTTACAAATAAAGGGATTAAGCAATTATTTTTGGGGTGAATTAGTTGCTATAGTATTGTACATTCTCAATTGAAGTCCCACCAGTGCACTCAAGAAGATGACTCCTTATGAAGCATGGTATGAGAAAAGGCCTAATGTTAATCATTTCAAAGTTTTTGGTTGTTTGGCTTATGTCCATGTACCTGATCAGAATAGAAAAAAGTTAGATGCAAAAGGTGAGTCATGTATTTTTTTTTGGATATAGTGAGGAAAGTAAGGCTTATAGATTTTATAATCCTCTCACTAATAAGCTTATTGTGTCAAGAGATGTGATTTTTGATGAAGGGGGAGTTTATGGTCATCAAAAATCCATATGGAGAAGTCAACATTTGTTTTAAATGATATTATTGTTGATGATATCGATCATAAGCATCCCACTAATGTTTCTATTCTAAGTGCTACAAATCCATCAAGTATCCCCTCCTCTATTTCAATTCCAATTGCCAGTCCAACTTCAACTCCAAGTTGTAGAAGGAAGGTAAGAATTTTGAGAGATATTTATCAAAGGAGTGCAAATCAAGCACACAAAGAAAATGCAATAGGTGAGACAGTTAATTTTTCTATACTTTGCAAGGTTGATTTTTAACCATCATGTTTTCTAGATGCAAGTACTAATGAGTTTTGGGTGCAAGCAATGAATGAAGAGATGGATTCCATTCACAGGAGTGACACTTGGGAGCTTACAGAGCTTCCACATGACAAGAAGAAGATTGGAACCAAATGGGTCTACAAGATTAAGTATAATAGTGATGGGAGTGTTGAAAGAAACAAGGAAAGATTGGTTGCCAAAGGCTTCACCCAGAAGTATGGGATTGATTATGAAGAGAGATTTGCACCAGTTGCAAGACAAGAGACCATCAAAATGTTGATTTCATTAGTAACTCAAAAAGAAATTTTTGAATAGGTACTTAGAAGAGGAAGTGTATGTAGAAAAACCACAAGGTTTTGATGTGGAAGGAAAAGAAGAACAAGTCTGCAAGTTGAAGAAGGCTTTGTATGGCCTCAAGGAAGCACCAAGAGCATGGTATGCTAGGATTCATGCATATTTTCAAGAGAATGGCTTTCAAAGAAGTAAGAGTGAACCTACCCTTTACTACAAACAAGAAGGTAATGATATTCTTATTGTAAGTTTGTATGTTGATTATTTTTTGTATATGGGTAGCAGTTCTAAGATGAAAGATGAGTTCAAAATTACTATGAATAAGGAATTTGAGATGAAAGATCTTGGTCTCATGAAATATTTTCTAGGAATGGAGGTTTATCAATGTAAGAACGAAAATTTCATTTTCCAAACCAAATATGCAAAATATTTGTTGAAGAAGCTTGACATGGTTGATTGTAAACCATACTCCACTCCAAGTGCTCATGGAGTTGTGTTGTGTAGAGATGATGGTGCTGAAGTTGTTGATGAGACTACTTACAAAAGTATTATTGGGATTTTGATGTTTCTAACCCACACAAGGACTGATATTGCATATTTAGTTTCACTTGTTTCAAGGTACATGAAGAAACCATAAAAAATACACACGAAGGTACTCAAGAGAATTTTGAGGTATGTGAAAGGAACTCTATATTTTGGTATTCATTAATACACTTCTAAAAAGTTCAATATTGTTGGCTTTAGTTTTTCAGATTGGGGAGGTAGTTTGGATGACCGAAAGTCTACATCTAGTAATTACGTTCCTTTGGGTTATGGTTTAATTACTTGGAGTTCAAAGAAGAAAAGTATTCTTTCCCTCTCTTCCACATAAGAAAAGTATGTTACAGTCACTTTAGCAAGTACACAAGCTCTTTGGCTTAGAAAAGTTTTAGAAGAAATTGGAGAGAAGAAGATTCAACCTATAGTGATATTTTGTGAAAATATGAGTGCCATCAAGCTAGCCAAGAATCCAGTTCATCACAATAGGACAAAGCATTTTGATCTCAAATATCATATTATTCATGATTTGTTATAGAAGATGGAAGTTGAATTTAAATATATCAGCACTCAAGATTAGCTAGCAAATATCTTCACAAAGGAAATTGCAAATGACTATTTTTTGACACTCAGAGATCAGATTGTGAGCCCTCTCAACATCAAGGGGGAGTATGTTGAGTAGTTATGTTGTGATAGCATGCATTACAATTTATTTTTAGCTGTTGCTAGTCATCAAAATAATGCATGTTTCATGCAGCAGGAGTTTTAAATATTTTGTTTTTTTGGGTTTCCCTATTGTTTCCTTTCTTCCAATGTAGCTAATAACACATGTCAGATGCATGCTCTAGTATTTTTTTAGTTTCTTTGCTATGTTTTGTATTGGGTCTATCCTTTATATTTACTGATAAATAAAATAGTTTGTGTGTGAGCTTGAAAATATCATTCTCTATTTTTTCTCTATTTTTTTCCTCTTTTTTTAGTAAAGTATTTGCTTTTATTTTTGTTGTTATCTTTCACCCCTTCTTTACAGGAATTTGACTTGTTTTAGATTTTATAGGTTTTTCTTGGTAACATGACTATGGAAACTAAGGTCCTTATGTATGATTGGGATTCTATCTAGCATAACTAAAACATCTTATGCAAGTTAAAGGTTAGCTAACGCTTCCATGCAACAAGATTAAATTTCTCTATGGTTATTTCCTCACATATTCCAACAAGGCTCTATTTTTTCTAATCTAAATCAAAGAACTCCTTGTCTGACACGTCTTAATATTTAATAAATGGATACTAAATTTAACCAAGGTTTGTCTCAACTTGGTGTACACCATCTACTTGCCCATATATCAAAATATTTTAAGCAAATAGAAGCAAAATCTACCTTCACAATTCATGCTTGGGTAAGCATACATCTACTTGTTCCATAACACAAAAATGCTCTATGATAATAAAAAATGCATTGATAAAAGCTCAAGTATTATCAATCATTACATAAATATTAATTAGGATGAACAATCTATCTAAATGGTTCTTTGCTCCTTACTAACTATTTCTTCGTACTAACACTTCTTCTAATGGTCCCATGGTCATCTCAGTGGTGTGCTATGCCACACAAAAACAAATATATGAGTTGCACCATCTTGTATACACACTCACGTTAGAACATCATATCTCATATTCATATAGGTCATACATACTACATAAAGAAGTACAAAAAGATAGATAAAATTGCATCACAAATTAGAATCATCATCCATATAATATCATATCACATATGGCATAAACATGTCCTAAACGTATAATGTCATCATGGATCAGATCATATAAGCATCATAAATCACATCATAGACCATAAGAATTAAATATCCTTACATCATGTCATACATATAAGCATAAATTAATATCATGTACATCCATCCATACATAAGCAGAAACATAACATCATAATGCATCCATAAGAATATATCATATAAGAAACATGCATAACACATAACACATCATATAATTTCCTCCAAAAAACAATGTATCTCATTTATATATATTTCCAAAAAAATGTGTCATAGTACAGCAACATGATACTATAAAAAATGTGGAGCTCATAGGCTTGATAAAAAATATACATGTCTATATACAAATAGGCCTAGCCTATGCTACCCCTATCACTTGATGGAGACCTATCCTCTCTATAGCCTGACCTTGATGATCATGATTGATCCTTGTGCGAATTATGAGCTAAATGATATGGAGAGGCTCTGGGTTGGGATAGCCCTCTACAAGTCTATGATCTCCTGGAATGAGACCTATTTTGGCTCTATGTGAAACTAGGCACCCTCTCCACTATTAGCACTACCCTCTCATATAGATCCTATAATACTGCTCGGCCCTACTAGCCCAATGAAGTGTTTGGACTAATTCTGCAATACCTTCATTGACTATATCAATGAAATCAATGGATCACTATTTGACCCTCTACACTTTGGTCACTAAAATATCTCACTCAACGATAAGCTAAGCAACCTGCCCCTACATCCCTTGAATTTGTATAGTCAAAGCCTTTAGATGTGCCTATAATGCTACCACCTGAGGGTCTTTGGCCCTCTCCTCTATGTCCTCCTCCATAATATCATGGAGGCATCTCTGTTTAGCACATCCTCCAATTCCTCCTTAGTGGTTGCCTCTCAAGAAATCTCATCTACATCCACCTCCCTACCAACCTCCTCCACATCAACATCAATGTCAATTTTCACATAAACCTTCATCTACTCTACCCTCTGCACCTCCTCTTGATGAGGAGCAACATATACTTGTATCTATGTGGCTCAAACTATCTCCTAATGGAAAGGAATGTCATGTATCTGCTGCTCCCTCTCCCATCTCAAGATCTACAGTGGAAGCTCACATCTATCTCTCCTTCCAGTATATCCCCACCCTCTATCACCCCTCTCCTAGTCTCCTTTTTCACCATCCCCTCAACCACTATCTCCAACTCTACCACCACCCCCTTCATCATCTCCATCATGTCAACCACCTCAACCTCCATCATCACCTCTCCCCCATCTTCTACCCTATAGTCTTCCATGATGATCTCTACCAAGCTTCTCTATTGGAGCTGGCTAATCAAGATCTATACATGGAGTGGGCTAGTGTTAGGCCCACCATGTGTCATACTCTAGGGTGGTACCTACATCTATTACCTTTGTAGGGTCACCTCACTCAACTGGTTGTAATGTGTCTATCTCATGCACTGCCACCTAATAATTCATCATGGGTCCCCACATAGAAACCTCTCATAAAGACCATGGAAACTTTGCAACTCCAATGGGAACACCCTATCGCTCCCTGAACAGTCCAATCCCCTGCTTTGATAGCTATCACTCTATAATGTGCTACATCTGGACCACCCAACCAACCAAGTACTGAGTCTACCCACAACATGGTAGATTCTCACCATTGTCCTCCAAGGGTGGACTCTAACAATATGGCCTCGATGTAAAGGAATCAAGAAATTCAATCAGATGATGCCAATAACTGACATCTCCAACAAAAATTTGTATGAATATGCCTCATACAAATAAAAATATGGTAGGCCTACTGGAAAATAACTCTCTATTGGTGGTTTGACAATGACAATATGCTCCCATGCCTAGACTGTGAGAAGAGTGGTACCAAAAATAATTGAATGAGCCTCTCAATATGCTACATCATGCAACTGGAAGTATAACATGGTAAGCATGCATAGTCCCCAAGGATATATGGTGTCATGCTCTATTATTCCTACAAGAATCTCTCCCCATCCAATAGGGAATCCATGTCGCCGATGATCAAGAATGACAACACATCAAATAACACTACAAATGATAACAATCAGCCACACATATATATCTACCATTGTATCTTAATGGATCTTATAATCCTCTACACCCGGAAGAGCTAAAACATCTTTGAATGATAGTAATTCCATGACTTGGATCATAAATAACACACTCCCCATGGATTGGAAGCCAAAGAATATGCTAGATGTCATCTAATGTAATAGTAGTCTCTCTAGAGGGTAAGTGGGATGAACTAGTCTCAGAGTGCCATCTCTCTGCCAAAGCAATCATAAGACCTTGCTTAGCTTGAATTAGAGGCATAACTGTGACATGGTACAATCCCATAGCATGAAGAACATCTCTCTCCTCGTCATTTAGATGATATCTCAATCTGAATGATGGATGGTTCTCTTAGTGTAAATGGGTGGGAATCTCAATTGCGATCACAAGATAATAACATTACGTCAATTGGAAAGCCTAAATGAACCTATTGGACCTTTTATATAGAGGAATTTTTATCAAAAACTGACTCAATTTTTCTAACAATTAGATACATCACACTGTCATATAAATGCAACTTACCTAGGTGGCTTACATGTAATTGTGAATAAGCTAAGGCAATTGTAGTGCATTGTCATTCATATATAGTGCACGAATACAAATATGGATTTCTAAGACACACATGTAGTGCACCACCATAGTTACGGTACACGAGGCACTTGCGACTAGCCTAATCAACTGTGACTCTATTTTGCAATTGGATTACACCACAACGAATGTGCCAAAAATGACATCACATGTGGTGAACATGAAAACAAATGTGGCACTGCACAAGATAACACATCTGTTTGGCCTTCTTCAACCTCTAAAATTACCAAAAATTGACAAAATTACGGAGAAAGGAAATGCCACATATCTCATTTCCCTATCCCACATCAATGACATAAGTATTTTAGTTTTTCCATCTCCACCTAAAACCTAGTAGAGTACATTTAGGTCTTGATGAAGTAATCTTCAAACATATCAATGTTGAAGGGTGTTGTCTCATTTGAAAAAATCGTGACAAATCTCTTATCAAACCCTTTCAATCTATGCCTTTGGTAACCATAAGACCATGTAGCTAGGTTTGTCTTGTTGGTAATTTTGTTTGAAGAGATCAAAGTCTATGAATTTTTGGGTAGCCAATTTTTGACCAAAAACTTTAGAGATAGAGGCCTTGTCAATTGTCACTAACACCCCCTGTTTGTAGCCTTGATGTATCTAACATTTTCATTCTAACTTTTGGCTATGTTTCCTATGAAGTCCACATTCATAAAGATGTTGGGGACAATTAATTTCCCTTGGTAATATATCCATACATTAGGGATAGAGACCCTATAAGCTCTTTTGTTATGCTAGTGTGTAAATAGACTCCATTTGGTTATAGGGATCTCTACATCCATACATTCTCTACTATTATTAGTAGGCCACTTGGAACACCAAGCCCATTGGAATGAATAGATTTTATATTATACCTAGGGATTTATACAATTAAATCTTCATGAAAAGGTCTTCTAGATGAAGAAGGTTAGATTTTAGTCTAGGTCATGGCTACAATTCAATTTTGACCTAGGGTTTTTGTATGAAATTCTATGGTTTGGATTCTTTTTAGGTAATTCACTAAGTTAATAGATTCAATTATAAATCCTAGATACTAGAAGATTTATGAACTCATGAACAAAGAACCCAAGAGTGCAGCTTGTTTTTTCACTTTTGAAACTCTAGCTCATCTCAAAAGTCTTATAATTTTGAAAATTGGCTCTCTAATTTTGATGTAATGTATAATTATTATTTTTCTTGATAAAATTTTAATAATTATAGAATAAATATTTGTAAATATTGGTAGAATTCTGTCACTTCCTTCATTACTCTTCGTTTGTGTGAGATAGGTGTATTCAACTACCCATTTCTCAAGTTTCAACGTGAGTTGTCAATCTCTAAATATAGAACAAGATTCTATGATCAATATTGACTTGTCTAGATTTGAATATTTTTGACATGCTTTGAAAAATCTCAGTCAATAAAATAATTCTATGTTAGATCAGTTTACACATTATGTAAGTGGGTCCACTAAGGAGAATGCCTTCAATAAGGCATATGACGTCAACTAGAAGTCCATGTGGCAACCTTCTAATTTTTTGTGGCTTGAAATGGGACATACCTTGAACAACTTGTGGACTCACAAAATCCACTTAAAATCATGCCATGTGTTTCCCTTCCAAAAGCTACTAGGTGTCACCCAAACCCATGGGATCATACCAAAAGCTACTAAGTGTCACCCATTCTATAGATCCACACTCAAGAATTAAACCTTCTCTAAGGCACCTGCGAACTTATGGAGCTATGTGAAGAAAATTATAGATATCATTAGGGCATTGATGACTAGGTAATCAAGTCAACGAATGATTAGAATAAAAGTGCATGTGCTAGGGTATTTAGGGTTTTTATAATATAATATATATAAAGATATTTTTTTTTAAACTCTAGCAAGAGTGACAATATTTTGTAACTTTTGAACACAATTAGGGGCAAAGAGCCAATAAAATGGAAAATGTACTACCAAGGAGATCATTGTTTAAAGGAAAATTTGACAAGAATATGGGATGTGAATCCCAAAAGAAAGAAAAACCTAAATGGAAAGAATAATGTTTAGGCAAGCCTTCTACTTCTATTGTAGTACCTTCTAAAATGATGTAATAAATATTGTAATACAAGGTAACTTGATTGTATACTCTAATGATAGTCCTTCCCCTAGAGTTTCTAAGAAAGGTATTAGGGGAAAATGTCATGGACTTAAATACCAAAAAATCATAAATAATATTGTAAAATAAATAGATAGAAGAGAGGTTATTTTTTCAACAAATCTATTTAGCTATAATAAATATGAGTTAGAATACAATGTATGATCCCCCATCTACTTCACCTACTAAAGAGGAGGAGTATACATTCTAGTGTAGAGGTGGTCCCAATAACTTATAAAATAAAGAGTATGAGGAATATGAGTATCTTGAATAAAAAGCAAAACTAGAAGGAGATCCTAGAAATTAGGAGGAACTTGTCCAAGAAATAATTATTTTAAGAGTTGAGTTAGCCAAAATATAAATTAAGAAGATTAGAGATGATATAAGGAAAATAATTAAAATCCTAAGCAATATTAACTAGCAAGGAAATAAGATAGTAAGAGACCATAGTCATGGAAGAATGAACCATGGAGAAATAAGAGATAGAAAAATATAGGCCCTAAAAGGACATCTTAAACTTGAAAAGATATAGAAAACTTAAAATTATTGGGATAACTGGATATCCAAAATGTAATGCCCCTACTAGACAAAACCTAATATATCAACTAAAGCCTAGTGGATGTTCCTCAATCATCCTAGTAGGTGTGTATCTAAACCAAATGGTGGGGACAACAACCACATGTTCATGAGGAGGGTGGCCTATCCTAGACTCTAATGGGACAAAAACCACACTTTTAACATTGATGAGTACCATTCACCATTATTTTAGGATTTTTGTGTAGTGGTTTCCTTGCTTGGTATTAAATTTGAGGTCTCAAGGTCGATCATTATGGAGTGTGATAGGCATGTAATGTCTATACTAGACAAAAACCTAGTATGTTGGCTAAACCTCAATAGAAATTCCTCTATCATATTGGTTAACGTGTACCTAAAATAAATATTGTGGCCAAAAACCATGTATCCGTGAGAGGGCTAGCCTATGAAGGCATTTTGGTGGGATGAGAATCCCACTCTTAATGTTGGTCCATACACCACTAGTCTAATATTTTGGCATAGTAGTTTCCTAGCTTTGTATCAAAGTTGAGGTCTCAAGGTCAACCCTACAAAACATGGTGAGCATGTAATTTCATTGCTATACGAAAACCTAATATGCTGGAAAAATACTACTAGAAATTCCTCCATTGTGCTAGTGGGTGTTTACTTGAACCAAATGATGAGGCCAATAATCATGTGTCCATGAGGGGGTTATCCTACATTGACACTTTAGTGGGACTAAAACCCTTCTTAACACTAGTGGGTTCCATTTACCACTAGTCTAGTATTTTGGTGCAATGTTTTCCTTGCTTGGTATTAGAGTTGAGGTCTTGAGGTCAAGCCTTGTGGATCATGGTGGGTTTGTAATATCCCTACTAGATGAAAACATAGTATGTTGGCTAAACCATGATGATCATTCCTCCATTGTGCTATCAAGGACATACTTGAACTAGATGGTGGGGCCAATAGCTACATGTCCACTAGGGGGTTAGTCTATGTTGGCACTCTAGTGGGATGAAAACCTCACTCTTAACATCAATGGGTTTCATTCACCACTATTGAAGGATTTTGGTGTAGTTGTTTACTTCATTGGTATCAAAGATGAAGTATCAAGGTAAAGCCTTACAAAGAATGGTTGGTAATGTAATTCCCCTACTGGATGAAAGCCTAGTATGTTGGCTAAACCTTAATAGATGTTCCTTGGTCATGCTAGTAGGAATTTACCCAAACCAAATGGTGGGGCTGATAGCCACATGTCCACAAGGGGGATGGCCTATATTGGAAGTTGGGTGGGATCGAAATCCCATTCTTAATGTTGGTGAGTTCCATTCACCACTACAAAAAAAGAATGAATTAAAGGTGAATGACACCTGCCAACATTAATAATGGGGTTTTGTCTAGTAAAGTTCCTAAAAAGTCACCCCCCTCCTAGAAAGATGGTTTTTTACCCCACCATCTAGTTCAAGTACACACCCTCTAGCATGAAGGACGAGCATCCATCATGGTTTAGCCAACATACTAGGTTTTCATCTAATAGGGACATTACATAAATCAAGAATGTATAGAAGTTAGGTCAAAAATCATGGAAAACCAAGGGAATAAAGCTATCTTTGGGAATATCACCATAGATCCTTCAAAAACCTAATAGATGATTATGATATTGAGGAGAAGGATGTACTAATGATTTTTTTTATTAAATCCTTGATAATATAGCTAGAGAGTGGTATAAAAGTATACCTAGAATACTAGTACATAAAATATGAGAAAAAAATTAAAGAATTTTTAGAGAATACTTCTAGGACAAAACTGACCTTAGATCCATCATAATTGAATTTTAAAATATTTATTAAGGACCAAATGAATCAGTGTTAGATTATGATACAAGGTCTTCCAAACTCATGCGAAAGATTTCATGTTAAATGATACAAAATGAATCCATGTGTTTGGTCTTATATTATAGTGCATATGTTTCTAAGATGTTTTACTTATTTCAAGAGATAAAGAATGCCACATATAAAGAGAGGAACACAATATTTCTTCCAACATTGAAAGTAATCAAAGAGATTAAGGAAAGATAAATAAAATGAGTTATGTAAGAATATTATCCAATAATAATTACAAAATTAGTAGTGTCTTCTTGTTGAGGATAAAATGGATCTATAATGCATAACTTGAAATAATTAAGCTACAAGATAACTAAGAATGAGAAGGTGTGCAAAATGAACAATATAATCAAGAAAAAAATGGAATAATGCGTAGGTATCCAACTAGCCATATAATACCACTTGGCACAATGGAAGACCTATTATAACATACCCTATGGTAACAAACAAAAATGACACCAAATTGAATAATTAAATTAGGTGTAAAAAATATAGATGATTCACCCTATGCATGTCTTTTAAGATTCCACCCTCACAATTATAATATGTTATATCTTTGTTAATTATAAAACCTAATAAATATTGAATATTGTGATAAGTGTAGTAATTATAGCCACATTTAAAATTTATACCATAATCACCAAGATATTATAATATTTTCCTCACATTTTTGTTGTTGTAGAGATGAATAATATTCTACTAAATAAGGTGGTCATGAATATGAATACAACATAGAATACAAGAGACATGCAAAAAAAAGTTACCATTAGAAAATACATTTTGATGAAGAGATTAGGGCTCTAAATATAACATCAATTTCTTCATTTAGGAGTGAATAAAATTTAATAAGAAAGAAGAATTGTAAATGAAGTATTATGTTAGGAAATTCTAAGGGAATTTTTATCAAAGAATAATAAGCAATAAAGTACTTATCCCTCTATAATAACTAATACTAAATATAAGGAAGATGTCATAAAACAATATCAAAATTCTAGTGTCCTAGATTTGAAGAAAGGATATTCAAATGGAAAAAGGATCCAATCCACCAAAAATTTTACAACCAATGAGAAGGAAAAGGTAAAACAAGGTATTGTTAATAATGCACCTCTTTCTTCTACTATTACTATTCTTTATAACACACCATTTCCTAATTATATCCCTTTGGATATGAAACATGTATTGAGCCAACTAAAGCTTTTGTTCCTCTAATGAAAATGATGACAATGATATAGAATAAGGATAGATATTTTCCTTTGTGATACCCTTATATTTCAATTTGATAACATCAAAAATCACATTGAACAAAATAGGAAAGAAGAATAAGTGACCAAGGAAGATAATAGAGAAAAAATATGAAAACACCTAACATATATCTAGAAACTAGATTGAAAATTTTCCATCTCAAGTGAATCCCATTTATGTCATATTGTCCATTAATAATAGGCTTGTGAGAATTTGCATGATATATTTGGAGCATGCACAAATTTCATGCCTCTACAAGTTATAAATTAATTAGGTCTTCAAGTCACTAGGTCATTTAATAAGTGTTTTCCTATGGACTCCAAAGATGCCCCTATTGTTGGATTCAAGAAGGATGTTGATTTTAGATTTACAAAATAGTAAAGAAGAATAAGTGACCAAGGAAAATAATAGAGAAAAAATAGGAAAAAACCTAACATATATCTAGGAACTACATTGAAAATTTTCCATCTCAAGTGAATCTCATTTATGTTATATTGTCCATTAATAATAGGCTTGTGAGAATTTGCATGATATATTTGGAGCATGCACAAATTTCATGCCTCTACAAGTTATAAATTAATTAGTTCTTCAAGTCACTAGGTCAGTTAGTAAGTGTTTTTCGATGGACTCCAAAGATGCCCCTATTGTTGGATTCAAGAAGGATCTTGATTTTAGATTTACAAAATAGGAAAAAAGAATAAGTGACCAAGGAAAATAATATAGAAAAAATATGAAAACACCTAACATATATCTAGGAAATACATTGAAAATTTCCCATCTCAAGTGAATCCCATTTATGTCATATTGTCCATTAATAATAGGCTTGTGAGAATTTGCATGATATATTTGGAGCATGCACATATTTCATGCCTCTACAAGTTATAAATTAATTAGGTCTTCAAGTCACTAGGTCATTTAATAAGTTTTTTCCTATGGACTCCAAAGATGCCCCTATTGTTGGATTCAAGAAGGATCTTTATTTTAGATTAGTTACATAGCCAAAGAAAGTATATAAAATGAATGTGATAGTGGTAGACATACCACAAAAATATGGTATTATCTTGTCAAGAAGGTAATCAATTTATATTAGAGGGAATATCTTGATGGATTATTCCCATGCCATGATACCAATTAATATAATGCTTAACTTTGGGTTTAGTAAGTGTTTGTGTGCTTTAGTTTGAGAAAATAACAATTAAATTTGGGTTTAGTGAAGATTGGCATGCTTTAGTTGGGGATTGTATTTCTTCAACAATATTGTCAATTCTTGTAAATGATTCTCTAGTGAATTTTTTTCAGTCCTATAGGGGTGTGATTCAGAGGGATCCATTATCTCCAATTCTTTTCTTATTGTTAGATGAAGCTCTTAGTAGGAGTATAAAAGCTAATGTTTTGAAAGGCTCTTGGTCTAGTATCAAAATGACTGAGAATGTGGATAATATTTATCATTGTTTATTGAAAGGGTAAAAGCACAAAGTTGTGTCACACTTTCAGCCAACTTATTAATAAAACTTAATTTAAGTATTTCTAAATAAAAACATTTTTTGTCAAACATATGATCCAGTAAGATTCATTCTAGCTAAGTTAGATACTTCCACAACTTTCTCAGCTAAAATTGTTGGCTAAAAATATATGGAACACCACTTTTATTCCAATTTACCAAAAAAATAAAATTATTTGAAAAACTTGAAGTTTCACTAACTCCTTTTGATGTAAATAACATTTTTGTAAAAATATAAAAAATACCCTTTTGTAGATCCATAAGTGTAGTTTTCAATAATATATTTATTTTAATATTTTAATTATTATTTATATTTTATTTTATATTTTTACTAAAAGTAGGTTATCAACACAAAATATTAGATTGATTACCATGCCAAGGAAAAATACTAAAACTTATTAAGAAAATGTTGAAAAAGATATGATGCACTAGATAAAAGAATCTATTTCAAGATGGTATAATTTTTTTTCCATTTTAGATAAATATTTAATATGAAAGTTGACATCCAATGGAAAAACCTATTTTTTGATTCATGCACATTTTAACATTTATTTAAGAACATGTATTTATCAAAATTGAAAAAAATAAAATTCATGCACTAAAGTTTCAAGTTATAAATACAAAAAAAAAATTGAAAGTACAAAAATAAAATTTACCATAAAAAGTTTGACGTCTCATGCAACTTCATTTTTCAACATTTTATCAACAAATAAATTATAATGTTAATTTATTAAAAACTAGTTATATATATATATATATATATATATAAAAATACAAACATAAAATATATTAAAAATTACATATTTTACTAGTTTATATCTTTTCAAAATTTAAAACATATACACTACTTTTTAGTGATTTAAGTTTAAAAGTTGGATCAGTGCTGGTCATTTCCTTTATAAAGTGTGATGCAACTTTTTGCTTTTATCCAAAAATGATACATTATTTTTTGTTTATCAAATTTCTAGAAAGATTAAATTATTAAGAAGAAACCTCTCAAATTACTACTCTATTTCTAGCCAAGAAATAAATCATAAAATATTTTAAAAATTCTTCCTTAACACTTCTCCCCTTATCATGGGTAGAATTTATAGTATTTCAAAATTGAAAAGGGATTCCTTTCCTTCCTCTTATTTGGGGGTATCATTTTTTTTGGATGTACTAAAGAGATTTTCTAGGAAAAATTCATAAACTTGTTCTAGTCAAATTTGGAAACTTGGAAGTCTAAGTGGCTCTCTTTTTTGGGTAGAGTCCTATTAATTAATATTTTCCTCTATATTGTCCGTACATATATTTTCAAGTCCTTCCTTTGGAATGGGAAAGTGGAGAATTCAAAGCTTTTGTTTATTTCTCATGACATTGTTTGCAAGAAAAAATGTGAGGGGGGGTTGTTTTAAGAATTATTTCTAATCAAAATCTATACTTGCAAGAAAAACTGGCTTGGAAATTGTTCTCTTCCCCATCTAGTAAGTGGTGTTTAGTTTTTAAAATTAGATATTTGGATACTTCAAACAGAAACAAGATTTTAAGAATTGCAAATCCCCCCTCTAGATCTAAAATGTGGAACATCATTATTAATTTTAGGTCTATTATCACTTCTAATCTATCCTAGATAGTCAATAATAGAAATTTGGCTAATTTTTGGTTTGATTCATGGAATGTGTACGAAATTCTTGACAGTAGAGGTGATCCAAATGAAGAAAGAATGCATCGTCTGTTTCTTTTTGGTAGTAAGGTGGAAGCTTATTGGGAGGCTTCCCCCTATCAACTTTCTCCTGAGATTGTTTGGAAGGAACTATAACATGTGATTTCCCCACTCTTCAGAAGGTAATTTTGAAGGACATTTTAGACTCCAAAAAGTTATTTATAAGAAGAAAGATGAGTTGACATGGATGGATACTTCCTTTGGTGTTTATTCAGTTAAATTGGGTTATCTTTCTTGCATCTAAAATTTTGAATAAATTTCCTTGGTTGTTGAATTTCTATTGGTACAAATCTTGTCTTCTTAGAGTTGGTTCCTTCTCTTAGTTGGTTGTTCAAAATGGGGTCATAATCAAAATGAGACTTTAGAAATTTTGTTTTTTTGTAAATGTGTAACATACTCATTGTTCTACATAGTAATTTTTCCTAGGTTTAACCTCAAGTAAATAGATCATGCATCCTAGTCTAAAAGAGCAATATTTTTTATTCTTTTCAAATCTATAAAGATATCATACATATTTGAAATAAATATTCTTTCCAAACTTTTATTGCATTAATAACAAAGTATTACAACTTTTCAAAGACAATATTACATAGAATATGATAACATGATATCATTTGTCTTTACATATTCCATCATAATGGATACAATTACACTAACATGGCTCCACAAAGCTTATTGGCACTAGAAATGAATAGTCCTAGAAATATCCATCCAAATCTTGGTCTCCTACTGATGACAAGAAACATCACTCAAGTAATTTTCTGTCAGCCTTGGACTAATTGTGGTCCCCACACATCTATCAAATAGATAAATGGCCTTACCCTTCGACAAAGAGATTGGTTTGGTAACATCATAATAAATATTGACCTTTTCTAAGCTTGGTTTTGTGCCCTACATACCTATATTCTATCACACAATGGCTACAACCCATACATATATGACATACCTCAACCTAGAATGTAATATAATTCACCCACCATCCTAGCTTGACTTATATTGACCATTCATAATCTATGCATAGGTTTTCCCCTTCATTAGATTATCCTATCCCCATGAATAACCTATTACCTATATATTTAACTAACTCACCTATGAAGTAACCTAAGTAACTCTATCAATCATCTAGTTTATCCACTAGCTACATAAAATATATCCCTTATGTAGTATTTAATACCCATTAAGACCACCCATTCCTTAATATATAATATGCACAAACACATAAAGAAAAACATATCTTTATACAAAATAAATTAAAATCCCTTTCACTTCTATAAAGAAACAAATAAGCTTTCCCTAATAAAAAATGGGACTATCTTCCCAAACAAATCAAACAAAGACACAAAATCCTTTTCAAAAACATTAAAAAGTATAAAAGAGTAGGAATCAGCGTGCCTATTTTTGTAATGCTACAATTGATCATTTCGGGTTCCCAACACAACCTTTAATACTCAGTCAACAACTCCCAATTAGCTTTCATCCACTTCACCCAAAAATTCCTCTAAAAAACCTCTCCCAAATTCTCTCAAAATAGCTCACTCACAACTTAGAAAACCAGAATACAATAACCTCAAAAAACTCACAACAAGTTTGCAACAATATGATGCATCTAAATGAGGTAGATAAATCCTCTAATTATACACAAAAATCAACAACTAAAGGCTACAAATAGGACATGAGAATTGACACTTCTCAGCTCAAATAATTTGAATGAACAATGTAAACAAAAGGTTGCAATTGAATTCATTGCAAAGCAAACACATATGCAGCCAAAATGAATGAGTCGCACTTCTCAAAGAACAACAAGAAAGATAAACAAAGATGTAAGGTATCTGCCTCCTATAGGTCGAATTACTTGGCATGACTAAGTGCTTGACTAAATTTGCATTCTACAAGTGTGTAATTTCCCCTTCTCACTCTTAAGCACTACGGTGATTCAATTAGCCTATTCTAGAGTTCCCGTAGGCTAGTTCATGTGGTTAGGCGACTCAGTGTCCAGCATTGGAGTTCAGTGTTAGGGTTTCTAGAGGGGTTTCTATTTATAGCAGTGGTTGGTTTATGATGTTGCTATATTCAGTTGGTCACTGTGCTCTTCAGTGGTCTTTATTTTTGCTCAGTTTTGGCATTTGGTATATACTTACTATTTTTAGTAGTGCTATTTAAGTCATTTTTTGGGGAGTTGGTCTTAGGCCTGTATGTACACAAAAATATTATTTTTGAGTTTATTTTTGGAGATCCTAAGGTTGCATCGTTTAATCATTGTTTAATTCAATAACTTAAGTTATTTTATAAACTTAAGTTGAGGGGGTGAGTGGTCATTCAAAAAGTACCATGGCCTAGGCATGCAACTTAAAGTTGTTTCAAAAGGTTTATTTATTATTTTACTTGATCCATGAGAGGGACATTTAGAGAAAAGAAGATAATATAAAATGTTTATTTTTCAAAGGCTAAGAAGGGCATGGGTTTTTTAGAAGGAAATTAAGAAGCCTTTGGACTCCATTCACCCTAGCTTATTTATATTTTCATTTTGGCTCTCATTTTCATATCTATAGTTTGGCAACGTAATGAAATTTTGCTAGATTGTTTCTAGAGTTCTTGGGATGAAAACGAAGGATGAAAACTCTCTTCATTAGGGTTGGTTTCAGTGGTGAAATATCCACCCTAATCAGATAGTGGTGATTCCACATCAGGAATCAATCAGTGCTTCATAGAGTTTGATTTTCATGATTGGAAAATGAAGATTTATCAACATTTTTGAAGAGTTTTTGGTGTGTTTTTCTTGTTTCTAGTTTGGAGTGGTGTAATGAATATTTTAGAGTGTTTTAATTTAGTTTTTGGGTGATTTAGAACATGGACCTAAACTAGGTTTTTTGATCATAGCTCCGAGCTGGGTGGAGAAATCAAAATGGGTATTGATTTATTAGAAAACCTATCTCATGGTGATTCTAAAGAGTACTTGCTTGCATTTTTTGGTGGTGTTTTTTTTTTCTAAAAGAGGTAAAAATTTAAAGAGGGATGCCATATTGTTTCTATAAAACCATGTTTGAAACCATCATGTGTTGGGTTTGGTTGCTGGACTTTGGGAGCTAGAAAAAGGAGGCTTAGGTGTTGAAGAAACAAGTATTTTGAATATCATTTTCTGGGGTGTTGTTCATTGCTATCAAAGAGCCTCATTGTTGTTGTTAAAGGGGCCTTGTAAAGATTGTGAACTCTTATACTAGGTCTGATAGTACATTGTATTATTTTGATACAAAACCAAAAATGAATGCCTATGTTGTTTATTGCAATCTCTATTGAAAAGGCTTTAGTATCTTGGGTTCTTGTTCTTTGCAATCTCTTATGTTATATGCATTTGAAAACATATTGAAAACAAAAAACAAAAAAACTTCATTGAAAAAGAAACAAGCAAACAAAGTTTTAGAAAAAAATAAAGGGTGTATGTTATAGCGTTATGAGAGCCAAATCCTTCCTTCCATCTTGTGTAATCATTTAAAAAAAACACTTATATTCTATGAGTGCAGGAGAATAGCGGTATATATAGGGGGATATTAGAAAGGGTTATTGGTATGCCCCACCTATTTTGAAAGGTAAAACAATATTAGGTGTTCTTAAGGCTCATTGGGAGTTTCCTCAAAATAAAAAAATGCAACCAAATCTACCTAGTGGTAAGGAAAGAACAATAGGTAATATGGCTGATAGAGGATAAGGGAGAGCAAGGTTACCAAGTTTGAGAGCTAGGATGGAGAAACAATTTGAAATGATGATGGATATGATGTCTCAAATGTTAGGAAAGATTGGGAAAAATGTAGTGGTGCAAACTACTCCTAACAATCCATAGGTTAACACAATGCATGTAGGAGAACATAGTGCTTCAAATCAGCAGAGTGGTAATGGGGGACAATGAACTATAGTTGATTCATACATCTCTTCTAGGGATTTTTGGCCCATTTCTTATCTAAGGAGGCACCTCAACCTAATCCTAATGTTTCTATGCAATTTGTGGATAGCCTAAGGTAGGGATATGTTGAGTATGGCACTATTCCTTAATCCATTAAGATGAACATATCCTACAATGAATTATTGGACTAGAAGAGAAAGAGGAATGGAAATAGAAATAGATTTGATCAAAGAGGTCTAGTAGTGCAAAGAGTCTTGCAGAAAGCCTATTGGTAAGGTGACACTTGCCTACTTTGAAGTGAGTGATAGTTACACAGTGAGGGCTTGGATACAAAAGCTTGAAAATTACCTATCCCTTAGACCCATGACGAAGGAGGAGTAAATTAAATTTTCCACTTTACATTTGGATAGGGTAGCACATGAGTGGTGGTACCATGGCCTAGTTAAATTTGGTCATCGATCTATTACTACATATGATGAGTTCACCACTAGACTCATTGAAAGATTTGACAAGAAGGACCCTGAGATTCATTTTAGAGAGCTGGCCTAGCTTAAGAAGTATGGCATAGTAGAGGCATACATAGCATAATTTTAGAGAATTTTAGAGATGGTCACGTGTATTATAGAGAGACAAATGGTGGTATTTTTTAGTGAAGGTATTATGGAGCCACTCAAGGGTTGGATTAAGGCATTTGACCAACCAAATTTGTAGGAGGCCATGAAAAAAGAAAGAAGTATTCAGTGAATAGCCCCTAAGTCAAAATTTTAGTCTAATCCTTTTGTGCACAAAAAAGACAAGAGACCTTTCACTAAGGACACTTCACAACAGACAAAATCAGTCACTAGGCTTGATGGAGACACTTTAAATGACCTCAAAAAGAAGGGCCTACGTTTCAAGTGTAGAGATAAGTGGTCTAAGGATCATGTATGTGCAAAAGGGGCTATAATACACCAAATAGAGTACTATTCAGTAGAGGAAAGTGGCTCAGAAAGTTCTACCCAACAATGTGATTTTGATGAAAAGGAGGAAGAGGAGCTACAAGAAGAGGTTGAAAAGGGGGAATCAAAGGAGTGAAAACTTACCCAGCTATATATCTTTCAGAATAATGAGTCCTTATGCATTAGAGGAGTCTTTAAGGGGTATTCAATGATAGCTTTGATTAACTTAGGGTCCACACATAAATTTATTGATGAGGGAATTGTAGCACATAGGAGACTCTAGAGATAGGAGGTTGATGGGTTCAGAGTGATAGTTGCAGATGGTTTCACCATTAATTGCATACAGATGATTCCATAGCTTAGCATCTAGTTGGGTAACCATGAGTTCAAGGATGACCTCTGTGTGGTTGGAATTGAGGATACAAATGTAGTGATGGGCATCTAGTGGTTACGTTCCCTAGGAGAGAACACTCAATTTTCACACCTTAGAGGAGAATTTTAAATCAAAAGGTAAGAATGTGGTATTGAGAGGGGTACCTAATGAGGGCCTCAAGTTGTTTCTTTCATGGAAAGGTTTTTCAAACATGATTAGGTGGAGTGGGCAACAAAGTGTATAGTCATGCCCATAGTTAGAGAGGAGAAAAAACATTCATATCCACCCAACATACAGGCTTTCCTTACTAAGCAAAGCAAGGTATTTGGTAGTACACCTCTTGGGAGGCCACTTGATAGAGGGATAGAGCACATCATTGAGTTAGAAGAGGGGACCAATCCAATAATCACTACACTATATAGGCACTTGAAGAGACATGCGGATGAGATAGAAGGGGCAATCAAGGAGCTTTTGGATATGGGGCATATTAGGTTGAACAAGAGTCCATTTGCTTCTTTAATGGTACTAGTGAAGAAGGATGGGACTATGAACATGTGCATAGATTATAGGGCACTCAAGAAGAAAATTATTAAAAATAGATATCCCATCCCACAAATTGATGAGCTCATTGATGAGCTACATGGAGCAATCTAGTCTTAAGTATTTTCTTAATCAAAATGATCTCAATGAGAGGTAGTAGAAATGGGTAAGAAAACTTCAGGGATATGACTTTGACATTGAATATGTCAAAGGGAAGAAGAATTTAGTGGTTGATTCTTTGTCTAGAAGACCACATTTGAGCTCCATTTCAGTCATAGTAGAAGATAGGAAGTAAAATATAGAGGCTAATTATGCTAAGAATGCACTATAAAATAACATACTTAATGGGTCTTTATAGGATAATAGATACTAGGTGAAGGAGGGCCTCATTTATTATAAGGATAGAACATGGTTGACTCCTAATTCTAAGGTGAGAGAGATCATATTTAAGGTATTCCATTACACTTCGATGGATGACCATTTAGGATATTATAAGACATACAAGTAGACCTATGAGAGATTCACATGGAAATGGATGAAATATGACATACTTAAGTATGCCAGTGAGTGCCTAGTATGCCAACAAAACAAAAGTGAGCATACTTATCCTAGTATTTTATTGCAACCCCTTCACATTCCTACTCAAAAATGGGAAAGCATATCAATGGATTTCATCACAGGGCTTATGAAGGTGTAGGGGAAGGAAAATATTTATGTGGTTGTGGATAGATTGACTAAATTTGCACACTTTTTTTCTATATCAACATGGTTTATAGAAATGCAAGTGGCAGATTTATTTTTCAGCAAGGTATTCAGGCTTCACGGGACACCCAAGGCCATCATCAATGATAGGAACATCAAGTTTATGATTTTTTTGGAAGGATTTATTTAGATTATGTAGTATGGATCTAACCCCTAGCACTAGTTACCACCCTCAAACTAATGGGAAAACTGAGGTGGTGAACAAGTGGGTGGAAGGCTACCTATGCAACTACATTTCAGGGTAGCAAAAGGAATGGGTCAAGTGGTTGGACCTAGGAGAGTATTGATATAATTATACCTTCCATATGTCTATTTAGATGTCTCCATTCATGGAATCATATGGTTACGAAGCTTCCAACTTTGTTGATTTAATTTTTAGAGATTGTAGAGTGCCTAGAGTCAGAGATATTCTTTAGGAGAGTCAAGACATCATGAGGTCTCTAAGAGAGAATATACAACATGCTTAGAATCAACAAAAGCTATATGTTGATCAACACTGCATTGAGCATGTTTTTGAGATTGGAGACATGGTTTACTTATAGTTGCAGCCCTAGAGATATTCCACTCTCAAGAAGAGTGCATTGGAAAAGCTTAAGCCTTAGTTTTATGGTCCTTTCAGAGTTATTAGGAGGATTGGAGAGGTGGCCTATGAGATAGAGCTACCCGAGAACAACAAGGTGCATAATTTATTTCATGTCTCTCACCTTAATAAGGAACTTGGTTGGAATGTGGTTCCATCTACAAAGATGCCTCCTTTGGATGAGGAAGGTAAATTGAATTTGATTCTTGAGGCTATATTGGAGGTCAAAAAGTAGACACTATGAAGAAGGGTGGTTAAGGAGTATTTGTTTAAGTGGAAGAATTTCCTAGTGGAGGATGCTACTTGGGACAGTGAGCAAATATTACAACATCCAAAGTTATGATTTATTAAGGACAAACAATCTTAGGAAAAATATTACAACATCCAGAGTTATGATTTCTTAAGGACAAGAAATCTTAGGAAGGGTGGACTGTAATGTTCCCTTCTTGCCCTTGAGCAGTGCAATGATTCAATTAGCCTATTTCAGAGTTCCCATAGGCTAGTTGATGTAGTTAGGGGACTTAGTGGCTAGCATTGGATTTTAGTGTTGGGGTTTTTGGAGGAGTTTCTATTTATAGAAGTGGTAGGTTTATGATGTTGCTATCTTTAGTTCATCACTGTGTTCTTTAGTGGCCTTTAGTTTCACTTAGTTTTTTTGTTTGTTATATACTTACTATTTTTAGTAGTGCGATTTATAGTAAGTCATCTTTGGGGGAGTTGGTCTCAGGCCTATATGTATGTAGTAGTATTATTTATGAGTTTATTTTTAGAGAGCCTAAGGTTTCAACATTTAATAATTATTTAATTCAATAACTTAAGTTGTTTTATAAAGTTATTTTATAAACTTGAGTTGAGGTGGTGAGTGGTCATTCAAAAAGTACCATGGCCTAGGCCTACAACTTAAAGTTTCTTTAAAATTTTTAATTAATATTTTATTTGCTCCATGAGAGGGGGGCCTAGAGGAGAGAAGATAATCTAAAATGTTTATTTTTCAAAGGCTAAGAAGGGCATGGGTTTTTTAGAAGGAAATTAAGAAGCTTTTCAAGTCTAGACACCCTAGCTTCTTTATTTTTTCATTTTGGATCTCATTTTCATATCTCTACTTTGGAAACATAACTAAATTTTGTTGAATTTATTCCATAGTGCTTGGGATACAAACTAAGGATGAAAATGCTCTTCATTGGGACTAGTTTTAGTGGTGAAATATCCACCCTAATTAGATAGTGATGATTCTATAGCAAGAATCAATCAGTGCTTCACATAGTTTGATTTTTGTGATTGGAAAGTAAAGATTTATCAATATTTTTGAAGATTTTTTGGTGTGTTTTTCTTGTTTCTAATTTGGAGTGGATTTTTGAATATTTTGGAGTGTTTTATTTTAGTTTTTGGGTGCTTCAGAATATGGACCTAAACTAGGCTTTTTGATCATAGATTTGAGTTGGGTGGAGAAATTGAAATTGGTATTGATTTATTAGAAAATCTATCTCATGGTGATTCCAAGGATTACTTGCTTGCATTTTTTGGTGGTGTATTTGATTTTATAGAGGAGATAATTTACTTTAAAGAGGGGTGCCATCTTGCTGCTATAAAACCCTGTTTGAAACCAACACATGTTGGGTTTGGTTGCTAGACTTTGGAAGCTAAAAAAAGGAGGCTTAGATGTTGGAGAAACAAGTGTTTTGAATATCATTTTCTGGGGTGTTGTTCGCTGCTATCAAAGAGCCTCATTGTTGTTGTTAAAGGGTCCCTATCAAGATTGTAAACTCTTATACCGGGTTTGATATTACATTGTATTATTCTGATACAAAACTCAAAATGAATTTCTATGCTATTTATTACAATCTCAATTGAAAACGATTTAGAATCTTGTTTTCTTGTTCTTTGCAATCTTCTCTTATGTTATATCCATCTAAAAATGCATTGAAAAAACAAAACAAAAACACTTCATTGAACAAGCAACCAACAAGTAGAGCTTAAAAAAATTTAGGGGTGTATGTTAAAAAATTCTTCAAATTCAAGTAATTTATAAAGAGTAATAGACTTCTAATCAACTCATGTTGTTATCTATTGATGCTACATTCTACTATTTGTTCCTTAAAATATGGGTTGATGTTCATTATTGAATTAGTCAACAAAAATTCTCTACATGATCATTAATATTGCTTTGCTTTGACAAAGTGTTGGTACCCAAAATTACATTTTGGAAATAAAATAAGTGCTTTATATTTAGCATTATCAATATTTCATTACAACACTTTAAAATGTTTAAAACATGATTCAAATTTATATTAATGTGTTTCTTACCATTAACGCTATTTCCATAGCAATATGTTGAGCGCTATTCTTAGCATAAGCTAAGTTTTAAATACTTTACGCCATAAGATAATTCAACACCTACATAAACTATTACTTTATTTATATATATAACTTATATATGTATATATATGTATGTATGTATATATACATCTCAATTTATTATGTATATAAGTATATATTTATATAAATTTATAATTCATAGGTTAAAAGAATTGTATCATTCAAAATATGGATCTTTGAATATATATCCTCATATTTCACATATACATATATATATATATATATATATATATATATATATATATATATATATATATATATATATATATATATATATATATATATATATATATATATATATATATATATATTCATTCATATATATATATATATATCAATATACTTGTATGGATTTTTCCATTATGTTGATACATATATATACTATACAATATATATCATACTTTTGATATATAAACATATATTAACACGTTCATATCGATTGACTATATAGATGGTATGTATATATATATATATATATATATATATATATATATGATGTCTTTTCTAATAAATATTCTCATGCATATGGGCAATCCACCCATGAACATGCATAGATACATCTATCTTTGTATGCTCATGTGTGTAATCACTCATGGATATGAGTTTATTTTTTACACATAAATATATACATATATAAATATTTTATGTATATATCCTATAAATTCTAAAGAACTCAAAAGAAGAACTCATTCATCACAAAGAGATTCAACATCGTAAACCTCTAAACAAGAACATTCACAAATATACCACAAACAAGAATAAAGACAACTTACTATTTCCCACTAATATCCAAACTTGACCAAACTAGAAGTGTGTGTGTGTGAAAGCTCAGTTTAGGTCTTTTATCGAAGGTTACTAGACTAGGTTCTTCTCTTTGAATGATACTTCCCCTCTTAAAGAGGCTTGAATCAATTCTTACATCCAACTTATTACATTGCAATAGTAGTCAGCTAAAAATATTTCTTAATTAGAATAATTTCATAACATCAAATTGAAACAACATTTATTCATCATATTTCCAACACATAAAACATAAATACACTAATTTTAAGCATTTTCACCGACCTAGGTATAAGTAAATAATTAGTAGGACAACGGGGTGTAACATGTCCCCCTTTTGAATCATTGTCCCCTATGATTTTTAAGTAGCTGAAATATAATATACGATAAGCATAAAATAGAGTTGTTTTTCAAGAACTTTCAAAAGCATGCAAGACATGAGGAAAAATTTGCTTAAACTCAACATAGTCTTCCCAAGTGGCAGAATCTGAACTGCATATTGGCCCCATTCAACTTTGGATTTATAGAACCTCACTATTATGCAAGAAAATCTTATGTGTTCCAAGGACCTTGAGAGGCTCAATAGTTACCACTCATGGGTCCTATATGTATTAATCATTCCAATCAATAACATGATTATCCCCTAGTATATACTTTTTAAGGTATCAGATGTGAAACATATTGTGCATCCTGGCAAGAGTTGGTGGCAACACAATTTGGTATGCAACTAGGTTTATTTCCTCAAAAATCTCAAAAGGAGCTATGTAGTGTGGAGCTAGTTTGGAAAAATTTCCAAACTTAATGGAACTCTTATGAGGTTTCACTCTTAACAATACCTTTTCCCCTACTATAGAATTTTTGGGTACCTGCTAAGTATCTGCATAGCTTTCTTGCCTATCATTGGTTTCAGCTAGCCTCTTCTTAATAATCCTTACTTGCTCTCCCATTTCTGATAACATTTATGATCCAAGACTTATCCTATCCTCTAGCTTACCCTAGCTTATAGGAGTCTGACATTTTCTTCCATACAGTGCTTCAAATGGAGCCATCTTGATTGCTGAATGATAAGAATTTTTGTATGCAAACTCAACTAATGGTAGGTAATCTTAACACTTGTATTGCTGATCCATGCAATACATTATTAATATATTTACAAGAACTTATTGTACTCTTTCTATTTTCCCATCCATTTCTGGAGATTAAGATGACCTTATATTCAACTTAGTTCCAACTGAAGAGAATAAGGTTTTCCAAAATCTAGATGTTACATAGGCATCCCTATCCGATATGATCTCAATAATTTTGTTCAATCTAAACACTCCTTGGATAAATTTTTGAGCTATAACCAGAGCTCCATCAATTATTTTTTGCTAATATAAAATGTGCTACCTTGGTTAACTTATCTACCACCACTAGAATGGCATTGTGCTTATTTAGTGACATAGGTAGACCTTCACAAAATCCATACTAATGACTTTCCACATGCTTTCAAGTATATCATATTGATATAAAAGTCTTGCAACAAAGCTTGCAACATCTGCCTTCATACCCTTCCAAAAATATAGTGACTTCACATCTATCAACATCTTTTTCACACTAGGATGTCCAGAGTATGGTGCATTGTGAACTTCTTCCCACACTAGGTTCCTTAAATCCTTTATTTTATGTACATATACTCTTCCTTTAAACCTTAATGATCCATTTGGTTCAAAGTAAAAACCTTGATATCTTGTATCTTGTGGATTATCCATGAGTGCTTGCTTAAATTTATTATAAAATTCATCACTCATGGACTTTTGTAACACTCACTCCTTAAAGTTGGTTTGAATTGTTATCATAGATGTGATATGCCTTCTTCAAGTTAAGGCATCAACAACACTATTCTCTTTTCCCTTGATGTAGCTAATGTTGAAGTCATAGTTTGCTATTAGCTCCAACCACCTTCTTTGTTGTGCATTTAGATTGGGTTGGGTAAATATATACTTGAGATTGTGGTGATTAGTATTTAGCTCAAAATGATTTCCCATTATATAATGTCTCCACATCTATAATACATGAACAACTACTGGTAACTCCAAATCATGTGATGCATAATTTTATTCATAGGGCTTCAAATTTCTTGATTCATATGCAATATATTTCCCTTCTTGCATCAAAAATCCTCCTAATCCATCACTTGATGCATCCGTAATGATAGTAAAGTTTCCTTTTGGATCAAGTACCTTCAGTATTGATGCAATAGTTAATTTTTCTCTGAGTAGGTCAAAAGTTGCTTGACATGTTTCTGACCATTCAATTTTTTTACACTTCCTTTGTAATGAAGTAATAGGAAAAGCTATTTTAGAAACAATTACAATAAAATTCCTATATTAACCAACCAAACCCATAAATCTTCTAACTTTTGGTACACTTTTGGGCACTAGCCACTCAAGAACCATCTTTATCTTAGTTGAATCAAATGAAATCCCTTTCTCTGAAATTATGTGACCTAGGCACTACACTTCCTTCTAAAAGAATGTATAGTTAGAGAGTTCTCCATATAGCTTGCACTCTCTTAATTGTTGGAGCACTATCTCTAAATGCCTACAATGCTCCTCTTCATTCTTGGAATAGATTAATATATCATCTAGGAATAGTAATACAAACCTTTCCAAGGAGTATCTAAATACATTATTCATTAGGTTCATGAATGTTGTAGGTGCATTCATAAGTCTGAAGGGTAGGACTATGAACTTGTAATGACCGTATCTGGTCCTGAAAGCAGTTTTGAAATTGTCTTCATCTTTGATCCTTAGTTGGTGATAACTGAATCATAGATCAATCTTTGAAAATACTATCACTCCTTACATCTGATCTAAAAGATCATTGATATGTGGAAACACATACTTATTCTTTATTGTAAATTTATTAAGCATCCAATAATTTATACACAGGTATAGTGTACCATCCTTTTGTACAAAGATCACTAGTGCTCCCTAGGGTGAAACATTGGGTTTTATTAATCTTTTGGACAACTCTTCCAATTGTTCCTTAAGTTCCATTAATTTTGTTGTAGTAATCCTCTAGGGTACTTTAGATATAAGTTTCGACCCTGGTACAAGATAGATGGAGAAATCAAATACTCTTTTGGGAGGTTGTCCAAGTAGTTCTTCTATAAAGAAACATTAGAGAAGCATATCCATTTCTCTAGACTCCACCATCTCTCCTTCATTAGCTTTTTGCATATCACCATTCATGAATTTATCTTGAGGAGCGACTTCCTTGAATTCTTCTAATTTATTCATTTTGACTGCAAAAAATTGGAAACCTTTCTTTTTTTATCTATGCATTTGCACAACCAAAATCTATCACAATTTTACTTCTTGAGGAGTTCCTTGAAAAGACACTAGATTACCTAGATCATTTAGACATTCTATGGTTTTGTCATGTAAATCTACTTTATCTCTATGCTTTGATAACCATTTCATACCTAAGATGACATCATAGGATCATAAGGGTGCTACATATAAGTTTACTTCCATTTTGAAACTTGGAAGTTCAACCTTTGCATTAAATAAACATTTGTTCTCCATTGCTCTTTCCTGGTTTGCATATTCTAAAACCCAAGATTTTTCCATAAAACTAGCCTTCCTAGAAATTTAATTTTCTACATTAGGTGAAACAAAATTTTCTGTGGCTCCACCATCTATAAGTATGGAAATAGGTAAACCAAACAAAGTACTTGTGTTGGAAACTCAAGGGAAGACAACTGAGAAGGGGGGTGAATTAGCTGTCACTAAATTTCAAACTTATTCAACTTATTAACCTTATTCTCAGATTTGATCATTAATAATGAAAGCATAAATGAATAATACATTAGAATCACACATAACACAATGATTTTTACATGGAAATCCTGTTAGGGGAAAAACCATGGTGGAGGTCAGTCCACAAGATTATACCTTGCTAAAAGTATAAGAGAATATAAATGGGGAATGCACATGCCCTTAGGCACACTGTCTAAAGCTCATTGTTCAAATAAAAAATAGGCTTACTATCCAAAGGAAGACACACTATCTTATAGAAAGGTTCTAATTAAATCCATTAGACTTTTAATTAATAAAATTAGCATATGCTATTGCCTGGTTATTGTTCTGGTTAACACATGAACACTTCTTCACTGTTCTTCACTGTTCTTCTCTCTCTACTCTGATTTCGAACGATCTAAAATTTATTCACACATAGGACTCTTACACTTCTCACACACATACAAACACATGCCTTCAAATGATAAAACAATTGCTCTTATATATCCGCATTAAGAAATTGCATTGCTATAAGTCAGCTCCAAAGAAATAATAAAATGAATATAAACAGTCAGCCCAAATCAATAAAGATTATTCATACGAATCAACCAAGGTTGGCACAACATAGTGAAGACTGAAAATAACATCCTCAAACACAAACCACTTCAATTAGTTACTCCTGGAAGATCCACAACACGCTTCAACACCTTGTTGGCCAAGAACATGAAAAAGATGAACACGCAAGAGAAAATCTCAGATCACAAGCACAACGATCAATGTGGATATGCAACTTAGATAGAGAAAAAACTAGAAAAATCCACAAGAATTATCAAACATCAGAGAAGCACCCACAACAAGTGAACTTATTGGAATCACATGATCCTCATTCAGGAACACAAATTGAAGTAATAGAAAAATTGTCAGAATACAAATCTTCATAACTCAATCAAATCTTCACACAATGCTCTGAAACTTGGCATGGATAAACTAGATATACTCAAAAGGAAAGCCTTTAGTCCACAACATTTGAATAGAAGCATATTGATCACACTAACCGAAAAAACTTTTCTTCACCATTAATAACATGTAGCACTTCTTATCACAATTTTCTCAATATCCTCGACATATACAACTTCTAATGCAACAATGCTGATCTAGTGTTGACATCAATGACAACCACATATCAACAAAACAACACAATATCCAACAATATCCCCCTTTGGCATTGATGGAAACACATGATGTGAAAAATACCATCAACACAACTACACTTACCCCCCCCAAGGTTTTGACTCTTCTTTCCTCAACTCTTCTCTCCACAAAGTTTTTTCACATTTCTCTTCTCCCCCTTTGACATCAATGGAAAAGATTTCTTCTATACAAGCTTTGAACCACATATCTAAACACCTAAACCTCTAAGCATCTGACTACTCCCCCTAAGTAGCCGACACCACAACATCAATCTAGATCAAAATATGATCATGAAATACATAGATTGATACAAATCAACACATCCTTAGTTCTGATTAGGAGGGGTAATCACCCCTAACTTCACTCTGAGATACTCAAAAGTATCCTTAGGAAAAAACTTGGTAAATATGTCTATAATATACTCCTTTGTAGGCACATACTCCAATCTAACTTCCTTTTCACTTACTTTCTCTCTCAAAAAGTGAAACTTGATAGATATATGCTTGGTGTTGGAATGCAACACCAGATTCTTAGAAATGTTAATGGCACTTGAGTTATCACATAATATAGTAATAGGCTCATCATACACAACTCTAATATCCTTCAACATTTTTTTCATCCATAGTACTTGAGTACAATTATTAGTAACAACAATATATTTTTCCTCTGTAGTAGCTAAAGAAATAGTATTCTACTTTTTGTTTAACCATGAAATCAACTTCTTTGCCAAGAAAAATGCTCCACCACTAGTACTTTTCCTATCATTCACATCCCCTACCCAATCAACATCAATAAAGGCACTCCAAGTAAGATCATCATCTTTAGGATACCATAAACAAAAATCAACTATCCCCTTCAAGTATCTAAAAATCCTCTTCACAATAGTCACATGAGATTCTTTAGGATCAACTTGAAATATAGCAACAATACATACAAAATTCATGATATCAAGCCTAGTTTGAGTAAAATAAAGCAATCCACAAATCATTGATTTGTATCTAGTCTGATTTGCATTCAAAGATTCATCATCAGTTTTCAACTTGCATCTGGTCACCATAGGTGTACCAACTGGCTTTGAATCTTCCATACCAAATTTCTTCAACAATTATTTCACATACTTGGACTGAGATATAAAGAACACTTTATCTAACTGAGTAATTTGCAATCCCAAAAATAATTTCATCTCTCCAATCATTGACATCTCAAACTCATTATGCATCTCAATAGAAAACTTCATACACAAGCTATCATCTCATCCAAATATGATATCATCAACAAAAACTTACACAATCAAATCTTTATCATCATTCTTGAAATATAGATTACTATCAGTAGCACCTTTGTTAAATCCAAGCTTCACCATGTACTTATCCAATCTGTCATACAATGCTCTAGGGGCTTGTTTGAGTCCATACAATTCTTTCTTCAATCGACAAACCATATATCCCTAATTAGTCAACTGGAATCCATTAGGTTGTTCAACATACACTTGTTTTTGCAATTCGAAATTTAGAAAAGTAGACTTGACATCCATTTGATAAACTTTGTAGTCTTTGTAAGCATCATAAGCAAGAAACAATCTCACAACTTCAATTATAGCAATAGGTGCAAAGGTTTCTTCAATATCAATACCTTCCATTTGTAAATATCCCTAACATACCAGACTTGCTTTGTTTCTAACCACTTCACGTTGTTCATTTAGTTTGTTTCTAAAGACCCATTTAGTTCTAATTACATTCTTATCCTTAGGTTTGGGAACAAGAATCCATGTATCATTCTTCTTAATTTTTTGTAGTTCCTCTTTCATTGCCTCAGCCCAATGTTCATCTTTGAATGCTTCATTCACATTGTTAGGCTCAATCTTTGAAACCAAACAATATTCTTCTGTAATCTTTCTCCTAGTATAGACAATTTTTTTCTTATCACCAATAATTTGATCTTCTGAATGATTCATCCTTACATACCTCAGATTTTTCTTAGAATGTTCTTCAACTTCAAGCTCTTTTGATCTCTCTTCTGTTCTTCCACCAGTTTCTCCTTCCTCTTGATCTTCTTGATTCACTAGAATGATTTGGACTTGAATTGAGTTCTAACCCTTGTTTGTACTATCATTCTAATCATCAGATTCATATCCACATGTTCTAGATAGTGCAACTATGTCTTCATCAACATTAATATTTGCACTTTCAACCATTTTCTTTAATATCTTTTTGTAACACTAATAGGCCTTAATCTTAGTAGCATAACCCAAAAAGATTCCTTCATCAATCCTAGCATCAAAATTTTGTATATCTTCATCTCTTTTGATATACCACTTGCTTCCAAAGATCTTGAAATATCTAACAGTAGGTTTTTGACCACTTGATAGCTCAAAAGTAGTCTTACCAATATCACCTTTGATTTGTACCTAGTTAAATGTGCACACAGTAGTACCCATAGCTTCTCTCTAGTAGATGTGAGGTACATTTCCTTCCAACATCAAGGTTCTAGCAACATCTAGAACTATTATTCTCTTCCTTTCCACAACTCCATTTTGTTGAGGTGTCTATGGTGTAGATAACTATCTCTTTATTCCATGGTCTTCAGAAAAAGAATTAAACTCATCGGAAGTGAATTCACCACCTCTATCTGATGTCAGACATTTAATCTTCAAACCTATCTTTCTCTCAACCATAGCCTTTAAGATCTTGAAATTTTCCAGAGCTTCAAATTTCTCCCTTAAGAAATTAGCCCACATCATCCTTGAATATTCATCAATAAGCAACATGAAGTACCTATATCCTTGTAAACTTTTAGTTCTAGTAGGACCACACAAATTAGTATGCACAAGATCCAATAGTCCATTTGAATTTTTTTGTTTACTTTGAAATGAAATTCTTGTTTGCTTTCCCAACTGACATTCATTGCATATGGCATTAGTAGGTTTCATCAGCTTAGGAAGATCTCTCATAGCCTTAGTGGAACTTATCTTGACAATACTATCAAAGTTAACATGACACATTCTCCTATTCCACAACTAGCTTTCATCAATTTGAGCAATAAAGCAACTTTTACTAGCAAGACTCAGGTGGAAAATATTACCTTTTGTTTTTGTACTTGATGTAATCACATTTTCAGAATTTCCCAATATTTTACACTTATCATCCATGAACTGAAGATTGTATCCTTCATCAACCATCTGCCCAACACTTAAAAGATTATGCTTCAAACCTTCAACAAATAAGAAATCATCATTATTATGCTAAGTACCATCAAGAGAAATGCATCCTCTTCCATAGATCACACTAGTTGTATTGTCACCAAATATCACAACACCACCATCATACTTTTCCATATTCACAAACTTACTTTTATCTCCTATCATATGATGAGAACAACCACTGTCAATTACCCATTCATCTTTCTCTTCAACTTGAGTAGCTAGGGATTTCTCCACATTTGTAAAACTAGTAGATTGAATAGACATATGATTATTTTCCTTGATAGAAATAAACAAAAATTCATCTTCACTTGCATTTCCTTTGTCAAATTCATCATTTGTCACACCTTCATCAGCAACATAGTAACACTTCTTTTGGAATTTATGCTTGGTAAATCTTGGCTTGGAAACTCTCTCAGGAAACCTTGATGCAAAATGACCTATCTTATTACAAGAGAAACATTTAATAGGAAAAATTCCTTGATACTTACCTTGTACTCTGGCTTCTCTTCTCACAATCAATGCTTCAAGTTCTTCAAGCTCTCTTTCTTCTTCATTGAGCTATCTCATTTCATCCTCATACTTGAATGTATTTCTAGATGAACCTTCACCTGGATCATATCTCTATCTATCTCTTCCAAAAGTAGTGGCCTTGAATGTAGATTCAACCTTAGGAAGTGCATCACCAAATTCACTCAACTCAAGAGTAGTAAGCTTACCAATCAACATATCTCTAGTAACATTTGTTATAGTCCAGAGCTCTTCAATAGCACTAGCCTTGACTTTGTAAGAATTAGGCAAGGATCTAAGAACTTTAGCAACAATTTTTTATTCATCTATCTGTCCACCAACACATTTGATACCACACAAAAGTTCATTCACTCTTTGCATGAAAGTAGTAACATTTTCATCATCACCCATTTTCAACTTTTCATATTTCCCTTTCATACTTTATAGCTTAGAAATCTTCACATTAGCATCACCTTCAAACAAGGTTTCCAAATTTTTCTAGATCTCATAAGTAGTCTTTAGATCCATCACATTTTTCATCTTATTATCATTCAAAGCACTCAACAATGCCTCCTTAGCCCTGATATTATACTTAGCATATGTAATATTCGGTGGGATAACATATGTATTACTTGTAATGCTCCAGTAGGGTTAACCAATGCATCTCAGATGGCACTCCATTCGAGTATTCCATAAAGAATAATTTGTTCCATCAAATATAGTACTATCTTTCTTATGAGTCACCATCCCAGATCACCTCAATCTACTAAAATTCTTGCAAGGAACCATAAGCTCTGATACCAATTGTTGGAAACTCAAGGGCAGACAACTAAGAGGTGGGGGTGATTCAGTTGTCACCAAATTTTAAACTTATTCAAATTATTAACCTTATTCTCAGATCTAATCACTAATCATGAAAGCATAAATGAACAACACATCAAAATCACACATAACATCTAGATTTTTACATGGAAACCTTGTTAGGGGAAAAATCATAGTGGAGGTCAGTCCACAAGATTATACACTATTCAAAGTATAAGAGAATATAAATGGGGAATGCACATGCATTCAGGCACACTGCCTAGAGCTCACTACTCAAATACAAAATAGGCTTACTTCCCAGAGGAAGACACACTATCTTATAGAAAGGTTCTGATTAAATCCATTAGACTTTGACATGAGAAAAGTAGCATCTACTAATGTCTGGTTACAGTTCTGGTTAAGCACATAAAAAAATATTCACTATTCTTCTCTCTTTTCTCTTCCTTTGAATGATTTGAACTTTATTCACACACAAGACTTACACTTTGAACACACATACACACATTCCTTCAAATGATTAAAAAATAACTCTTATATACCCGCAACAAGAAATTACATTGCTATAAGTTAGCTCCAAAGAAATAGTAAAATGAATATAAATAGTTGGTCCAAATCAATAAAGATTATTCATGAGAATCAACCAAAGTCAGCCATAAGATAGTGAAGACTAAAAATAACATCTTCAAACATGAACCACTTCAATTAATTACTCCTCAAAGATCCACAACATGCTTCAACACCTTGTCGACCAAGAACATGAAAAACATGAATGTGCGCAAGAGAAAATATCAAATCACAAGGACAATGATCAATGCGGATATGTAACATAGATACAATGCGAACTAGAAACATCCACAAGAATAATAAAACATTAGAGAAGAATCCACAAGAACTAAACTTACTGGAATCACATGATCTTCACTCAGGAACACAAACTAAAGTAACAGAAAAACTGTCAGAATACAAATATTCATAACTCAATCAAATCTTCATGTGAATCTCTGAAACTTGATGTGGATAAACTAGATATATTCAATAGGAAACCATGTAGTCCACAACCTCTGAACAACAACATACTGATCACACTGATAGAAATAACTTTTCTTCACCATTGACAACCTACGACACTTCTTATTACAATTTTCTCAATATCCTCAACATATACAACTTCTAATGCAACAATTCTAATAGTGTTGACATTAATGAAAACCACATATCAGCAACACAACACAATATCCAACAACTTGTAGTTTCCTCCAAGCTGATTTGGTATTCATCTTGTCCTTTTTCCACTACTTGGATCCTTTGCCGAAATGCAACCTGTTGAGGAGGAAGTGAATTACCTTGTGGTTGCAAACTAGATGGTTTTTTGGGACATAGACTTGCATAAGGATCCCCTCCATAGTTATAGCATCCTTTTACTAGTCCTCTTCTCTTTGTTGGCCTATTAAAATTACCACCATTCCCTCCAACTTTATTCTAGTTACCACTATCAAGTATTTGTTGATTTTTTTTTCTTGACAATCCTTGTTGGTCTCATTCCAATTATTGTGGGATCCTTCATCCCCTTGCCTTTAAAATTCTTGCCCCTCATTAAACTTCTTAGGAGCTTGCTAAAATTGAAGTTCACATTGGCATAGGAGCACTTGTTTGATTTATTGCCTCCATGAGTCAATTTGTAAATAGTTGCTTTATTTTGTGTATTGGGTCTTATAATAAGGTTTATCAAACCATTTTAGAGGTTTTTAAGTCTTAGGAAGTTATATTTTAAGTCATTTTTCAAATAATATTTAAAGTTGTTCCATATTGTAAAAATTGTCAAAAGTGCAAAATTAGGTAGATGAATTGTCATTAAAGTGTTTTTTCAACAAAATAATCAAAAGGTGGTTGAAAATAGTTGGTTTTGGTTGGAAATTTATAAAGACACCCTCCAAAACTTGAATTGGGGGTTGGAGACACTATTTTTGAAGTTTGATAAATGGCAACCTCAAATTTTGTGTGCATTTTCTAATTTTTGCATTGTTTCCAAGTTGAAGTTGTGATTTGTATGGTCTATTATGGACACAAATAATCGAGTATCATATATGGATGTAAATATCTCTATTTATAGTTTCCAATTTTTTTGTTTCATTCAATTTTATTGAGTTTTGTAGAAGATATGACTATTTTGGTGAGACTGCCCTACTCTAACAATATTGTGCAAAATTTACAGTCTAAAAAATGTGATGGTAAGGATTGTAGAGTCTATATTTTGGATCTAAAACCAATTTTATTTTGTTTCCATGTGAATCTAATTTCAATTTATTCAAGTCTCATAAAATTTGACTAATATTTGAATCTGTTATGACCATTTTTGTGAGGGAAGGTTTGAACCCTACCTAGGGTTTTCAGTTTTGGGAAAAATAAAATAACTTTCTTTTCCACCATTGGATCTTCATAAAAATTGGAAGAAAGGTCTATAAATATTTTTAATTCAATCTAACTAGAGCGGTTGGATTTATTATTTTTTGTGGAAGTTATTAATGACCGTTCATTCCATTAAATTGTGGGCTACCATATTATGTTTCCAATGTGATATAGAATTCCTAATAGCATGTGTTATACAAAGATTGCTTTGAATTATTATGGAAAATTTGTGAGATGTGTTGTTAAATCATCCTAGCTCTGCATCGAATTGGTATCAGATCTGAGGAAAGATTTGGGCTAGTGAGTTGTAGTTGTGGTTTTGTGTTTGGTGTTGTGTTGTGGTTGGTTGCAGGTTATGTGAGAACCTAGTTATTGCCATTAAGAAGGTAGAGAGAAATTTGAGAATTTTCTAGAAAGGAGAGACTTGATGAAAGATGGAGAGTTTGAGAAGGAATTTGCAGGTAGAGGAGGAAAGAAAGAAGAGGAAAAGGAAAGAGAACATGGATAGAGAAATTGTTGAGTTGAAGCAAGAGTTAAGTAGGCTGGAAAAAGAGTTCCAATAATCCATGATGAAGATAGAACAAATTATGAAACAAGAGACAAGTTGGAATTTTAAATTCAAAATGAAGATGGTTTTTCCAATAAAGAATATTGTGAAAAGAAGAAGACACAAGAAGATGAAAGAGGAAGAAGAAGCATATGAAGATGCACACAAATAATTCCTAGATGAAGACAAAGATTTTCCTGAGCATGAAGATGAAGAAGAAGCTGAGATGAAGAACTTGATTTTAGAGGGAGAAGATATCGAGTTGGTGTCAAGATTTGAAGAAGAAACGATCAAGGATGAATTGTTTTTGGAAACCTATAGAGAGTTGAAGAAATATGGAGGTATTGTGGTAGAAGCCATATTTCATTTATTTATTATGCTAATCTTTTGGACAAGAAACAAATTGTAGGTTAAGGTGAAGCATATTGAAGAAGAACAAAAGAAGGTTGAAAATATAGAGGACAAAGTGAAAAGGAATTGGAAGATCAGGAAGAAGACAATTCAAAGGGGCTTGAATTCTTTTTCCCCCCAGAGTTTGGTGCAGGAGCACTTATTTGATTTCTTGCCTCCATGAGGCTATTTGTAAATAATTGCTTTATTTTTTGTATTGGGTCTTATAATAAGGTTTATCAAACCATTTTAGAGGTTTTAAAGTCTTAGGAAGTCATATTTTAAGTCATTTGTCAAATAATGTTTAAAGTTGTTCCATATTGTGAAAATTGTCAAAAGTGCAAAATTAGGTAGATGAAGTGTCATTAAGGTGTTTTGTCAACAAAATAATCAAAAAGTGGTTGAAAATAGATGGTTTTGGTTATAAATTTATAAATACACCCTCCAAAACTTGAATTGGGGGTTGGAGACACTACTTTTGAAGATTGATAAATGACAACCTCAAATGTGTGCATTTTCTGATTTTTACATTGTTTCTAGGCTGAAGTTGTGAATTCTATGGCTTGGTATGGACACAAATAATAGAGTATGATATATGTATGGAAATATATGTATTTCTAGTTTCCAACTCCTTTTGTCTCATTGAATTTTATTGAGTGTTGTGGAATATATGACTATTTTTGCGAGACTACCCTATTCTAACAATATTGTGCAGAATTTAGAATCTGAAAAATGTGATGGTATGGATTGTAAAGTCTATATTTTTGATCTAAAACCAATTGGATTTTGTTTCCATTTGAATCTAATTTCATTTTATTGAAATCCAATCAAATTTTATTAATATTTGAATTGGCTATGACCATTTTTGTGAGAGAAGGTCTAAACCCTACCTAGGGTTTGCAATAACTTTCTTTTCCACCATTGGATCTTCATAAAAATTGGAAGAAAGGTCTATCACTATGTTGTATTCAATCTCACCAGAGAGATTGAATTTATTATTTTTTTTGTGGAATTTTTTGATTAGTGGAATTTTATGACTTTATTATTTGTATTGTGGAAGTTGTTAATGATTGTTCGTTATATTAAATTGTGGGCTTCCATAGTTATGTTTCCAATGTGATATAGAATGCCTAATAACATGTGTTATACAAATATTTATTTGAATTATTATTGAATTTTTGTGAGATGTGTTGTTCAATCCTCCTTGCTCTACATCAAATTGGTATCAAAGCCCAGGAAATATTTGGGCTGGTGAATTATAGTTGTAGTTTTGTGTTTGGTGTTGTGTTGTGGTTGGTTGCAAGTTATTTGAGAACCTAGTTACTACCATTGAGAAGGTAGAGAGAAATTTGAGGAAATATGAGAATTTGTGAGCAAGGAGAGACTTGATGAAATATGGAGAATTTGAGAGGGCATTTGCAGGTAGAGGAGGAAAGAAAGAAGAGGAAAAGGCAAGAGAACATGGATAGATAAATTGTTGAGTTGAAGCAAGAGTTAAGTAGGTTGTAAAAAGAGTTCCAAGAATCCATGATGAAGATAGAACAAATGATGAAACAAGAGACAAGTTGGAATTTGACATTGAAAAGGAAGATGGTTTGGCCTATAAATAATATTGTGAAAATAAGAAGACACAAGAAGATAAAAGAGGAAGAAGAAGCATATGAAGATGCACATGAAGAATTCCTAGATGAAGACAAAGATGTTCCTAAGCATGAAGATGAAGAAGAAGTTGAGATGAAGAACTTGATTTTAGAGGGAGAAGATATTGATTTGGTGTCAAGATTTGAAGAACTGATTAAGGATAAATTATTTTTGGAAACCTATAGAGAGTTGAAGAAAGATGGAGGTATTGTGGTAGAAGCCATATTTAATTTCTTTATTGTGCTAATCTTTTTGACAAGAAAAAAATTGCAGGTTAAGGTGCAACATATTGAAAAAGAACGAAAGAAGTTTGAAAATACAAAGGGAAAAGTGCAAAGGAATTGGAATATCAGGAAGAAGACAATTCAAAGGGGCTTGAATTCTTTTTCCCCTGGGAGTTTGGTGCATGAGCACTTGTTTAATTTCTTGCCTCCATGAGGCCATTTGTAAATAATTTCTTTATTTTTTGTATTGGGCCTTATAATAAGGTTTATCCAACCATTTTTGAGTTTTTTAAGTCTTAGGAAGTCATATTTTAAGTCATTTGTCAAATAATGTTTAAAGTTGTTCCATATTGTAAAAATTGTCAAAAGTGCAAAATTAGGTAGATGAAGTGTCATTAAGGTGTTTCATCAACAAAATAATCAAAAGGTAGTTGAAAATAGCTGTTTTTAGTTGGAAATGTATAAATACACCTCCAAAACTCGAATTGGGGGTTGGAGACACTATTTTTGAAGTTTGATAAATGACAACCTTAAATTTTGTGTGCTTTTTCTGATTTTTACATTTTTTCCAGGCTGAAGTTATGAATTGTACAGCTTGGTATGGACACAAATACTGGATTATCATATATGGATGGAAATATATATGTTTCTAGTTTACAATTATTTTTGTCGCATTGAATTGTATTGAGTTTTGTGGAAGATATGACTATTTTTGTGAGACTGCCCTATTCTAACAATATTGTGCAGAATTTACAGTATGAAAAAATGTGATAGTACAGATTGCAAAATCTATATTTTGGATCTGAAACCAATTGGATTTTGTTTCCATGTGAATCTAATTTTATTTGATTCAAGTCTCATCAATTTTCATTAAGATTTGAATTGTTTATGACCATTTTTGTGAGGGAAGGTCTGAACCTTACCCAGGGTTTGCAGTTTTCGGAAAAATGCAATAACTTTCTTTTCCACCATTGGATCTTCATAAAAATTGGAATAAAGGTCTATAACTATATTTTCTTCAATCTCACCAAAGAGATTTTATTTATGATTATTTTTTTGGAAGTTATTAATGACTATTCATTGCATTAAATTGTGGGCTGTCATAGTTATGTTTCTAATGTGATATAGAATGGCTAATAGCATGTTTTATACAAAGATTGCTTTGAATTATTATTGAAAATTTGTGAGATGTGTTGTTCAATCCTCCTAGATATTCATCACATGTACATCCACCTATCCACCTATTTGGCCATTTTGTCCTATAATGAACTTTCTAATTTAAAATCACTCATCTTTTTGGTACATTGGTACATACCTCAAGAGATGAGTGAATTTATCCTAGTATACATTCATTGAAATTTCTCCTTGCTTAAGATTCTAAAATTCAATGATATTTTGATCAAAAAATAGTTGGGGTAACCATCTCTTTCAAAAAAAATATTGGCAATCTCACTCCAAGTGAGTTTCAAGGAACTAATTCCAAGTTCCATCTTCTTGTTCATCCACTAATTAGAGTCTTCTGCTACTAATTAGAATGCTCCCCATACATCTTTAGTAAATTTTGAATAGTTCCTTATCTCAAAGTATTTTTCCATTTGAATTAACCAAGCTTTAGCTTCTTCTTCGATGGTGCTTCCTTAAAATTTAGGAGGTGCAATCTTTCTCATATCCCTAGACAATTCAGTTGTTACACGCTTCCTCTTAGTTCCCTCATAATATGATTGAGTTCCTTCACTTTCTTGATCGCTAGATTTAGTTTGATTTCTAGAATCTTCCCCTTCTTTCTCATTGTTGGGAATTCCTTCATCTTCTTCATGGAGTGGAACTTCTTCTTTCATTCTTACTTTCCCCCTTACTTCTTGCTCAAGATTCCCTATCCTTGCATTAATTTCATCCATTATTTCTAGAATTAGATCCAACTTGGCTTCGATAGTTTTTGGACCTTGTCCTGCTTCTTGAATTCCTCCAAGATTAGTTCTTTTCCTAACCATTGTCTTAAGTAATGTTATACCTATAGGTTCATCTTAAATTAGATCCTATCATGGTTTACTAAATGCATAGGAAAACATTTCAAAAGAGAAAATAAACACACAAAGTTTCATTATATTTCATATACATTTAAAAAAAAAAAAACATAGCCTTTTATTTATCCATAAGGATCTCAATATCCTTTCTTTTACATAAAATTAATATTGAAATAGTCAAGAGGAGAGTATCCATTAGATTCACTCTTAGACACATAGCTCAATGGATTCACTCTCTGAGACATAGCTCAATGGGGTGTACCCTCAAATGTTTGCTCATCTCTCATTTTCTTTTCTCTATCCCAAAAAGGATAGATATCTTCAATTTATCATCTGATACATAATTTTAGGGAATGCATCCCTCTAATTCTCCACCCGAGGCTATAAAAATTACTTAATCCATAGGTAATGCTCAAGGGAAATCTAAATATCAATGCAAGAATGACACTACATTGTAATGACATATCCTTGGAGAGTGATAATGAGTTTGATCTAATCGGAGAAACAAATGGTAATTTGTTGAAATTGTCTTCATCTCTCATCCTTATTCCATCTTGACTAATCTAGGATAAAGTGTGACTGGATGTATTGGTATCACTTAACCAGATGGCATTATTATAGTTAGTTTTATCTATGCTATGAACAAGGGATTATTTTTCCTTCTTGGCCAGTAGGTAGCGCTCATTTCCAATCATTGAATTTCTTGCAGTTAACCTAAGATGCACCATCTTGACACAAGAATTTTCCAAACATTAGACTCATAATTTTGGAAGGGAAAAAATTGTGAGCACATAAGTTCCAGGGATAAACATGGTAGCTTTGATACCACTTGTAAGATGCCCATTATTCTACACAATCATTTTTCCTAAGTTTAACCTCAACTAAATAGATAATGCATCCTAGCCTAAAAGAGCAATATTTTTTTTCCTTTTCAAATCTATAGAGATACCATGCACATTTGAAATAAATATTCTTTCCAAACTTCCATTGCATTAATAATGAATTACTACAACTTTTCAAAGAAAATATTATATAGAATATGATAACATGATATCACTTCTCTTTTACATCTTTCATATGGATACAATGACACTAACATGGCTCCACAGAGCTTACTAGAAATAGAAATGAATAGTCCTAAAAAATATCCATCCAAATCTTGGTTGCCTACTAATGAGGAGAAGCATGAGTCAAGCTCTTTTATTCCAACCTTGGACTAATTAAGGTTCCCACACATCTATCAAACAAATAGATGGTCGTACCCTTTGACAAAGAGATTGGTTTGGTAACCTCATAATAAATATTGACCTTTTTTGAGCTTGGTGTTGTGCCCTACATACCTAGATTCTATCACATAGTGGCTAAAACCCATACATATATGACCTACCTCAACCTAGAATGTAATTTTGGATCATAGTGACTCACAATGTAAATAGTGGCAACTTACACTACTTTGGCCAAACCATTTCATTCCCTCTTCCAAGAGACATCATATAATTCACCCATCTTCCTAGCTTGATTCATATTGACCATTCATAATCTATGCATAGGCTATCCCCTTCATTGGATTATCCTAACCCCAGGAATAACCTATTACCTCTATATTTAACTAACTCACCTATGAAGTAACCTAAGTAACTCTATGAATCATCTAGTTTATTCACTCGCTACATAAGCTATATTCCTTACGTAGTATTTAATACCCACTAAGACCACCCATTCCTTAATATGGAATATGTACAAACACATCAAGTAAAATAAATATTTATATAAAAAAATTAAAATTCCTTTCAGTTCTATAAAGAAACAAATAACCTTTCCCTAATAAAAAATGGAACTTTCTTTCCAAACAAATAAAACAAAGACACACAATCCTTTTGAAAAACATTAAAAATTATAAAAGAGTAGGAATCAACATGCCTATTTTTGCAATGCTCCAATTAATAATTTCAAGTTCCCAACACAACCTTCAAGACTCAATCAACAACTCCCAATTAGCTTTCCTCCACTTCAACCAATACTTTCTCTCAAAAACCTCTCTCAAATTCTCTCAAAATAGCTCACTCACAACTCAAGAAAATAGAATACTATAACTTAGAAAACTCAGAAAATGTTTGTAGCAATATGATGCATCCAAATGAGGTAGATAACTCCTCTATTTATACACATAAACCAATAACTAAAGGCTAGAAATAGGGCATGAGAATTGAAAATTCTCAACTCAAATAATTTGACTAAGAATAGTAAACAAAACATGGCAACTAAATTTGTTGTAGAGAAAACACATATACAGCCAAAAAGAATGCATCACAATTCTCAAAGAACAACAAGAAAGATAAATAGAGATGTAAGCTATCTGCCTCTTATAGGTTGACTTACTTGGCACACCATAGTGCTTGACTAAATCTGTATTTTAAAAATGCTTCAAATTCAGGAAATTCATATAGAATAATAGCATTCTATTTGACTCATGTTGTTATCTATTGTCACCACATTCTACTATCCACACCTTAAAATATGGGTCAATGTTCACTGTTAACTAAGTCAATAGACATTCCTTGCATGATCATTAATATTGCTTTTCTTTGAGAAAGTCTTGGCAGCCAAATTTACACACTAGAAAATAATATAAGTGCTTTATACTTAGTGTTATCAATATTTTAATACATGATGTAGGAGCATCCTTGTTTCTTGTCAATCTTGCATCAACCAAAAATATTTTCATTTAAGTTTTGTTCTTGTTCAGTTTAAGTTGGCAGATTCAGTATATTTTCTCACTAGACCATGTGGATCTATGTTTTCATCGTGGACATGTTCATTTTCTTTATTTCAAGATTTCAGATCGATTAGATCCTTTTCTGGCAAGTTATCACTTTCAGATTAAGTGGCAATTTCTTGAACATTTCACTGAAATAGTTTCAAGCCTAATGGCTAGTTTGATCTCTTGTGGATCCTCGCGATGTGTTTGGAATTGTTTCATGGAGTGTCCATGACCTTAATTATTGGTCCACACTTCATCCTATTCACCTATCAAGGAGAAATTAAAATTTGAGGCTGACCTATTTCATGCACACATTACATTTCCTTCATTGGGGATTGTAATGATCTTTGGCCAACGTGGAAGATTCTAGATCTATGGATATGATATATAGAATTGTAACAATCATTAGGATAGTAAGTGATAAGTTAGGAATGAATGTAGGTTTTGATATGTAAGATTTTAGCTTGAATTAAGAAGCATATAGGAATATTGTATTTTGAGCATGTTGTATCAAGCCTATGAGCCGAATATGTAAGCCTGGATGTTGCTGGCTGATTGTAATTGAAATTTTTGATAATATGAATGTGTGAATCTACATTTTCCTCCATATTTTGTGTTACTCTTGTTGTGTAACTCTTTCTACACAGTCTGAACTATTCTCTTTGAGGACTCTCCTACAGTGGTTGCACCAAATTGGTATCAAAGCAAGATTCATTCTGTGAGAGATTGCCAAAGTTTGTGGAGTCCTGTTGAATTTTTTTGTGGGTTGGTGGACTGAGGATCTGACCTATAGCTACAGAGTACTTGTGTAAATATGGTAGGAAGAAGAAATGGTAGAGGAAATGGAGCATGTGGAAATGTAGACTTAGCTATGATGGAGATGTTTAGAGGAATTACTGCTAGATTGGAAGCAGACGACTAGTTGATGATGTGAGTGATGAAGAGGTAAAAGAATAGGTAGAAATGGAAAGAGAAGATCAACCTAGCCTAGATTAGGGATAAGAGAGGTTTATAAGAGCCCTAACTAGAGAAAATATTGAACCACATTTCAATCCACCAGATTATAGAGGTAAGTTGGATTCAAATGAATTGCTTGATTGGATAATGAAGATGGAGAAGTATTTTTATTTTGAAGGTACCGCCAAAAATAAGAAGGTGAAATTTTCTTGTACAAAAATGAAAGGACATGGATCCCTTTGGTGGGAACATTTGTAGATAGATAGGAAAAGAAGAGGAAAGGAGAAGATAAAATCATGGGATCAGATGGCGAATAAGCTAAAGATGAAGTTTATGCCTGCGGATTGTTAGATTGGTTTGTTTTGGAAGTTTTAGAATTCGAAGCAGAAGGAGTTAAGTGTGACAGAGTATACTTAGGAGTTCTACAACAAGTATCCAGATATGTGAATGGCTTGAGGTTGTCTATACAAGATGGGATCAGTTTGATCAAGTTACAGAGTGTGGAGGAGGCATATCAATTTTCCCTAAATGAAAAACTGAAGCTAAATAAAAGACATGAGTAGAGATAGAGAGGAAGAAATTTTACTGGAGGAGGAAGAGGATCATTTGCAAATCAGAATAAAGATAATTTAATAGGAATGATAATTCATACCGTAGATATGATGGAAACTCTTACAAGAGAGGAGGATATGGTAGTTACTAGAATGAGGGTTATAGAAAAAATGATAGAGGATAGGAGAAAAGAGTATTCAAGGGAACTTGTTTTAAGTGTGGTGGAGAAGGACATAGAGCATTTGAATGCAATTAGGAAGAGACCAGCAGAAAGAAAGAGAATATTAAGAGAAAAAACTTTGTTGAGGAGGATCATGTTGGATCATCTAATCAACCAAAAGATGGAGAAGTGTTGGTGAACAAAAGAGTATTGTGTCAAAGTGAGATGGATCAGGAATTGGTGTAGAGAAAGAATTTGTTTCGGACTAGATGCAAGGTAGCTGGTAAATGTTGCAAAGTGATCATTGATAGTTGAAGCTCAGAGAACCTAGTTTCTGAAGAAATGGTGACCAAATTGATATCACACACTTGATCTTGATCTACTAACATCGCTTCATTCTGAATTATCCCTTTGTCTAACCATTTAATCGAATAGCCTTATTAGATTAAAGTCATCATAATTCCCCTTTTAATTAAATAAATCCCTTGATTTAATTAAATCATTTTCTCTGTGTAATTAGCTAGGTCATTTCATCTTCCTATCTTTATTTAATTAAATAATCCATATTATTTGATTAAATCTCTAAAGTTAATCTAATTAAATTAAATAAATCAAACATTTATCTAATTTAATCTAACATCACCCCCTTTGGTTAAATAAATCAAAAATATTTATTTAACTAAGTCTAAATCATTCTCTTCTCATTTTGAGTTATTTAAATCCTAAAATCTAAGTCAAAATGGTCAAATCAACTAACATCATTTAAATTTTAATCAAATCATGATTAATGCTAATTCTAATCACTCAAATCCTCTAGGTTTTGCTACTTGCACAATAAATCAATTTATTTGATTTATTAATTCTCCTATTTCATTCAAAAAAGGCATCAATGGTTGGAATATTCTTCAAAATTGAAATCTCCCCCAAATAGACATGTACATCCAACAAAGCATTTAAAATCTCTTACATATCATTTTATTGAGCCATGTGGCATTAACTTCACCTTTCACCTCATCCTTCAAGCCATCTTTTGAATTTGAATCTCCCCCCTCTTTGCACATTCTTCAAAACTTGGACATCCTCCATCCACTCACATGTTGACAAGTGGCATCATGTCATTGGTTTATCTTTTTTCCCAAATTCATCCTATCTTTCAATCTTGAACTCCTTCTTTCTATAAATAGAGAGCTCATCCTTTATTTTCATCATCCACAATTTGAGTAAACTTACTATGCTCAAGTATGTAGCAATTGTCATCCATACTTTCGAATTTGTAGCTAGGTTATGTAGGTTTTCATCTTGGAGCACTCATCACTCTTCATCAAAGCTAGTATTAGAGTTGGGAAAGGGCCAATTTTCACATCAAATTGGCACCAATTCCCTCAAGAGATCAAGAATTTACATTGCTTTCATAGGATTTAATCTCTTACATTGATTTCTCATTTGTATTACTTTCATTTTTTTCCCTATTTTGAGCATTGATAAATGGATTTCTTGAGGAATCTACATTCTAACTTGCTTTCTATATAGTTTTTTTTTTGTGTATTGTGTTATTGTAGGTTTGGGATTTGGGTTCGCACAGTTCCTAAAGTTGAGGTTTCTATGAATGCTAGAGTTTGTGTGGTTGATGGAAGGAGATTTTTGGATGGACTGAGACATGAGAACATGTGTTATGCTTTGGTTCCTAAGAAGGTTGAATACTTGAAGCATGTAGAAGAACAATTGGAGGAGATAAAGGAGTTTGTAACAAAATATGAAGATGGATTGCCACCTATGAGGAGTATAAGTCATTGCACGGATCTGATTCTTGAAGCTAGTTTTCCTAATAAAAAAAGACACTAGATGACACTGATAAATAATGAAGAGTTGAATATACAAGTGCAAGAGTTGTTGAAGAAGGATTTTATCAGAGAAAGCTTAATTCCATGTGTAGTATCAATTGTGCTAGAACCTAAGAAGGATGGAGAGTGGAGGATGTGTATAGACTCTAGATCCATAAACAAAATCACTTTGAAGTATAGATTTCCTTTGCCCTAGATGGATGACATTATGGATTGTCTAAGTGAAGCTTAATACTTTAGAAAGATAGATTTGAAGAGTGGATATAATCAAATCAGAATCAAAGAAGAGGATGAGTGGAAGAAAACATTCAAGACAAATGAAGGATTGTATGAGTGGTTAGGGATACCTTTTGGACTAACAAATGCACTGAGTACTTTCATGAGGCTCATGAATGAGGTATTGAAGAAGTTCTTGGGTAAGTTTTTGATTATCTATTTGGATAAAATCTTGATTTTCAGTAAGACTAGAGAAGAACATTTTTTACATATAATACAAGTTTTACAAAGGTTAAGAGAAGAGAAGTTGCTAATAAAAATTAAGAAGTGTAGTTTCATGAAGGAAGAATTGGTATATCTGGGATTTGGGATATCTATGGATGGATTGAAGATGGATCCTGAGAAGGTAAGAGAAATTATTGAATGGACTACACTAGAAAGCATTGGAGAGGTAAGATCATTTCATGGATTGACTAGTTTCTACTGAAAGTTCACTAATAATTTCAGTTCTATTTGCAATCCTATGACAAAAAATTTGGGAGGAGATAAGAAGGATTTTAGGTGGAAATTTGGAGCAAATTAGAGTTTTGCATTGTTGAAACAAAAGGTGACTAAGCAGCCTGTGTTGGCTTTACCATACTTTAATAAGGTATTTTAGGTAGACTGTGATGCAAGTGGAAATGCAATTGGAGTAGTATTAAGTCAAGAATGAAGACCAGTAGCTTATTTTAGTGAGAAATTGAATGATGCTAGGAGAAGGTATTTAGTGTATGACTAGGAGTTTTATGCAATAGTTCAAGCCTTGAATAAGTGGAGACATTACTTTTTTCCTAAGGAGTTTGTATTGTATATAGATCATTAGGCATTGAAATATTTGAATAGTCAAGGTAAGTTGAATCAGAGACACATGAGATGGGTAGAATTTTGTAGAGTTATACTTTTGTTTTGAAACATAGGAGTGGAAATTCAAATAGAGTTGTTGATTCCTTGAGTAGGAGAATGAATTTACTAGTAGAGATGAGAGTGGAGGTATTAGGTTTTGATGAATTGAAGAACTTGTAGGAGGAAGACCTAGATTTTGTAGAACCTTTGAGAGCTTGTAAAGAACCAGTCTTGGAGGATAAGAGTTAGTGGTTGGATTATTTCATTCAGGAGGATATGTTGTTAAGAAGAAATTAGTTGTGTATACCCTAGAGTTCAATGATTGATAGCTTCATGAATGAAAAACATAGTGGAGGATTGGTAGGACACTTTGGAATTGATAAGATAGGAGCATTGGTAAGTGAGAATTACTTTTGGCCACAGATTCATAAGGATGTTGGGAAATTTGTACAGAGTTGTAGAGTTTGTCAAGTTGTAAAAGGGAGTATCCATAATGTTGGATTGTATAAGCCTTTGACAGTTCTGGAGAGACCTTGGGAGGATATCATCATATATTTCATACTTGGCTTCTTGAAGACACATAGAGGTAATGATTTTATATTTGTTGTGGTGGATAGATTTTCCAAGATGGCACATTTCATACCTTGTAAGAAGACAACAAATGCAGTACATGTAGTATACTTATTTTTCAAGGAATTGGTCAGAATGCATGGATTGCTTATGAGCATTGTTCCAGATCGAGATACAAAGTTTGTTGGTTACTTTTGGAAGACAATTTGGAAGAAGTTAAAGAAATATTTAAATTTCAGTTCTACTTTTCCCCCATAGATTGATGGATAGAAAGAGGTAGTAAACAAGAGTTTGGGGAATTTTTTGAGATATTTGGTTGGAGAGAAGACTGAAAGTGGGGATTTAGTCCTTGCACAAGCATAGTTTTCTTACAATAATTTAGTGAACAAGAGTACCAGAAAGACACCTTTTGAGATTGTTACTGGAGTTCATCCTAGAGGTATATTAGAGTTTTGAGACATCATTCAAGAAGATAAAAGTAGTGTAGAAGCATATGAATTTGTAGAACATATAAAGAAAGTGCATACTCAAGTAAAGCAGTAGTTGGAAGATATGAACTAGAAGTATAAGGAGCGAGCATATGAAAAGAGGAGACATAAGGAGTTTAAAGTTGGAGATGAATTGATGGTGTATTTGAGGAAGGAAATATTTCTAGTTGGAACATACAATAAGCTCAAGATGAGGAATTTTGGACCTTGTAAGATTTTGAAGAAAGTTGGTTCAGGAAATGCAAATGAAGTAGAGTTACTAGATGGCATGGGTATATCACCTATATTCAACATTGTAGATCTACATTAGTACCATGAAGAAAAATTTAGTGAAAATAGTAAAGAAAAATTGGAGAAAAAGTTTCCTAAAAAACAATCAGATGAGATAGAAGAGATTTTGGATAACATAGATAGGAGGAAAACACATAGAAGAAAGTACAAAGAATATCTTGTGAAGTGGAAAGGCAGACCAATGGAAGATTCTTCTTGAATTTCTTAGGTTGAGGTAGACCATATGTGTTTTCCTTTAGTCCCAAAAAGGTGAGGGACTCACTTTTTAAATAACTTCGAATGTCTAATGTAGGAGCATCCTTGGTTCTTACCAATCTTGCATCAACCAAAAATATTTTCATTTCAAATTTTTTCTTGTTTATTTGAAGTTGGTGGATTTTGTATATTTTCTCACTAGACCTTGTGGATCTATGTTTTCATCATGGACATGTTCATTTTCCTTATTCCAAGGTTTCAGATTGATTGGATCTTTTTTCGGCAAGTTATCGCTTCTAGATTAAGTGGTAGTTTCTTGAACAGAAACTGTAATAGTTTCAAGCCTAATGACTAGTTTGATCTCTTATGGATTCTTCCCGTAACTTGTGGATCCTCGTGATGTGTTTCAAATTTTTTCATGCAGTGTCCCCAACCTTAATTATTGGTCCACACTTCATCCTATGCACCTATCAAGGAGAAATTCAAATTTGAGGCTGGCCTATTTCATGCACATATTATATTTCCTTCATTGGGGATTGTAATGATCTTTGGCCGATGTGGAAGATTCTAGATCTGTAGATATGATATAAAGCATTGTAACTATCATTAGGATAGTATGTGATAAGTTAGGAATGAATATACATTTTGATATGTAAGATGTCAGCTCAAATTAAGGAGCATATAAGAATATTGTATTTTGAGCATGTTGTATCAAGCCTGAGCTGAATCTGTAAGCCTAGATGTTTCCAACCGATTGTAATTAAAATTTATAAAAATATAAATGTTTGAATCTACATTTTCCTCCATATTCTATGTTGATTTTGTTATGTAACTCTTGCTACAAAGTCTAGACTGTTCTCTTTGAGGACTCTCCTACCATGGCTACACCATTACATCACTTTCAAATGTTTAAAACATCATTCAAAGTTAAATTCATGCATTGCTTAGCATTAGCACTATTTCCATAGCAATATGTTGAGTGCTATTCTTAGCATAAGCTAAGTTTAAAATACTTTGCGCTATAAGATAATTCAATGCCTACATAAACTATTACTTTATATATATATATATATATTTATATACATCTCAATTTATCATGTATATAAGTATATACAAACGCACAAATATATTCATAATTCACATGTTAAAATAATTGTATGATTCAATATATGGATACTCATATATATCCTAATATTTTACATATAATAATGTATGTGTATATATATACATATATATATATATATACATACAGTATGTTAATATACATATACATATATATATATATATATCATACTTTTGATATATAAACGTATATTAGCATTTTCATATTGATTAACATATATACATGGTATGTATATATATGTATATATATTGCATCTTGTTTGATGAATATTCTCATGCATATGGGTAATCCGCCCATGAACATGCATAGATACGTCTATCTTTGTATGCTCATGCACTTAATCACTCATGTGTATGAGTTTATTGTTGACACATACATATTAATACATACATACACACATACATATATATTTATGTATATATATCCTATGGATTCTAAAGACCTCAACATAAGAACTCACTCATCACAAAGAGACTCAACATTGTAAACCTCTAGACAAGAACATTCACAAATATACCAGAAGCAAGAGTAAAAATAACTTACTATTTCCCACTGATATCCAAACTTGACCAAACTAGAAGTGTGTGTGTGAAAGCTCAATCTAGGTCTTTTATCCAAGGTTACTGGACCAAGTTCTTCTCCTTGAGTAATACTTCCGCTCTCTTTAGGAGGTTTGAATTCTTGTATCCAACTTATTACATTGCAATAGTAGTTAGCTGAAAACAATACATTCATTTGCATAAAATATTTCTTAATTAGAATCATTTCATAACATCAAATTGAAACAATATTTATTCATCATATTTACAAAACACATAAAACATAATACACTCATTTTAAGAATTTTCACCCACTAGGTTAAAGTAAATAAGTAGTAGCACAACGGGGTGTAAAAAAATGTGACGTGCTCTCTATGTAATAAAGAATTGGAAGATGTGAATCATTTTTTCCTTCAATGTGTCTTTTCTTTCAATATTTGGTTTTTGGGTTTGGAAAGATTAATGTGATCTTGTGCTTTCCCTAACACTAGGGTCTGTGTAGGATCACAATGGGCCAAAAAGTGGCAATATGATGGGTATGTGTAGGGTATGTGGCTAGTGACTTTTTTTTTACCCAAAATTGATGAAATGAAAAGGGTTTTTTAAAAGAGAATCTTAGATTTTGACTAATATAAATTATGCTTTACTTTGAATTTAGTAAATAATTATTATTCATTTCCTATTTGAACTATGAGTAAAGTCCTGATTGATAGGCTGATTGAAAAAACATCTATAACTTTCAAATGATATCACAATTTTTGAATCCAAAACATGCATCACATTCTATGTTGCACATAATATAGGATTAAAAAAGAAAAATTGAATTTCATGAAGTTTTGACCAAGTTAAGGTGGTCAGACATACAAGTTTTTATATTTTTAAAAGTTGTAATAAAAAATTCATAATTAATTATTTACTTGGAAAAAAATTACAAACAAATATGCATCACATCGAGACATGAGTCCTCTACTTATATCTAAAATATTATAATTTTTTTATCATTTTATTGTAGTTAGGGTGGTCAGATAGACACATTCTTATTTTTTCTTTGAAATTTAAGTACCACTACATTGAAATTTCAAATTTTCACTAAATAGATTTAAAAACCTAATAGTTTAGAAACTACATTCAATTTGTTACAGATTCTATTCTTACATATTTTTTAAATAATATAGATAACTTATTCAAATTTTTATGTCAAGTTTCCTAACTCTGATTTTTCTAAATTTTTCACCACTTAAGGGCCTATTTTTCCATGATGATCCTGGGCATACCCACTATCCATATCCTATTTGAATCTTCGTCATTGTTGTATCAAAATTCTTTTTGGTTGAATTTTGTATGTCATTCCTTCTTAGATTTTATCGCATATTTGGAAGGAAAGGAATGCTTGGATTTTCCAAATGTTTCTAATTATATTCTAATTCTATGTACAATGTAATTCACATGATTGAGGTTTCTATTTTAGAGCTGGTAATGAATGAGGTTACAAGGCTATCCCAAAGTAATATTTTATTTTCTTCTTGTGATGCACAAATTATAAAGTCTTGGCCATTTATTAAGCTTCCTCCAATTTATTAGGTAATTAGTTCTTTCAGTAATCAACATGTTAGGAGAAATTTAAGGTAGTTTCCCCCCCATGGTCATTTCGTGAAATTAAATTTTGATGGGGCTTCCTTGGATAACCCAGGCTCATTAGGTGTAGACTATGTCCATAATGTTGAAGGTAAGTTTTGGTGGTTTTCTTAAAAAAATCTCCAAGATAGTTTGAATAATGAAGTGGATATTTTATCTCTTAAATTAGGTCTTCATATTGTAGTTGCATAAAGGTTTCAATGTGTCTTTATAAAAGACAATTCAATATTAATTGTTAATGCTATGAGAAAGAAATTTTTTTAACTCCTTAAAAAATTGATATGTAATTGGTGAAGTATGGTCTTTACTATATAAATTTGATTATTTTGAATGTCTTTGTTTTGGAGAGGCTAATAAATTTGTTGATGGCCTAGCTAATTGGGCTATTGATAAGCTAATCCCTCTTTGTATTAGTAATTGTTTATCAGATTATTTTGGTATATTTGGACTCACAAGATTGGGGTTTATTTTAAACTCTGATTGGATGACCTAGCTGGTGTTGGATGATATGACTTCTTAGTGCTAGCTTGATGCTTTTAAATTGGTGACTTTTGGTTTATTCGTTTCTAGTGTAGGGCACCTAGTTTTCATGATGTAAAATGTGGTTAGATGTTAGGTTTTGTGTGATTGAGTAATTATTATTTTTAATAAGGTCTATTTAGACCATGTTGTCATGTTTTAAGTTGATTTGATTCATGTGGGGTCTGTTTTGGGTTAAGTTGTCAAATTTTGCAAAAGTTGTAAAAGTTGCTCAAGCAACTTTGCACTTTTGGGTTTTTGTGGAATTTGAATAGTTGGGAGTTGGAAAATATTTGGAAAATGGTTGGTTTTGATTTTTAATGTTTAAATACACATCATATTGGTCGAGGAAAGGTTCTAATAGTTGTTTTTGAGATTGAACCATAATAAAACTCTATTTTCTGTGTTTTCTTCATTAATTTTGCTGCTATAAGAGATAATATAGCCTTGTACTACCTATAAGTGATCATCTATGCATTGGGATTGATGAATAATTGAATATTCTATCATTTTTATTGGGATTTGAACATTTTAGAGCAATTTTTCTAGGACTGGTTTGAAACCCATGTTTAACTACTTTGAGGTAGAAAAAATGCAAAACCCACCATTGCACTAGTGAAACTCATGAAACTTGGTGGAATGGGTGAAGTTATGGTGTTTTAGGAATATAAAAACTTGTAGGAGTAGGGGATGAGGATTTTTTCAAATATGTTGATGCCCTAGGTTGAAAACCTCATATTTTATGCAGAGAAGTTGCTTAGGACTTAGGGTTTTTAGAAAAGCCCTTGGGAATTGGTTTGTAGTGGTTGGAAATTATTGGGAAGACCTTATAAAACATGTTTGAGGAATTGAAGTGAATTTTTGAAGTTTGGAACCTAGAATACCCTAATGTTGCCTCGTTAAATAAGCCTAATTAGGCCTAATTAGTAGAATAACAATCTAATTTTGAAGGTTGTGTTCAAAATTAATCATACCTGAAAAATATGATATGTTTTCAAATGTCAAAATGGGTACTCAAAACTATGTTCATATCTAGGTGTGAGGTATGGGTTGGAAATTATGTTGGGAAAACTCTATTTGTTGTCGTACAAGGCCTAGTGTCAATTTAGGAAGGAAGTCACTTTATTTGTTGTGTTAATACTTTTAAAAAATTTTGTTTGAGTGAGTTTTGATCTTGATACCCCTACTCTACATCAAATTGGTATCAGAGCATAGGTAGATCTATAAGGGAGAGAAATTTTGAAGCAAAAGAGAACAAGATGCCTCCAAAAGGTAACACTATTGCTAGGGAAATGAATGAGATGAAGGAAAAGATTGCAAGAGAGATTAGAAGATTGAAGGATCTACAAGATATGGTGGCAGCAAGGCTTGAGGCTATTGAAGCTAGTCAGAGAAGAGGTATGGTCATGGGTGATCAGAGTGACCCCAAAGAAAGGGAAGAGGAGAATGAAGAAGAGGAAGAAGAGGAATTAGATCTTGATGAGTAGAGGATGGCCAAGCTACTGAGAAAAATCAAGGAAAATAAACACAAGGTAAAGATGGATGTACCTATGTATGGAGGCAATTTGAATGAAGAAGAGCTTTTGGATGGATTGTAACACTTGATAATTACTTTCAATGTGAAGATGCACTTGAGGAGCAAAGGGACAAGATAGAAATTTTTTTTGAAGGGTCATGCCCTATTATGGTGGGATTATGAGTAGATTGAAAGGAGGAAGAAAGCTAAGTCAAAAATTGTTTCTTGGGATAGAATGATGTCTAAGCTTAAGTGTAAGTTCTTATTGGCTGATCATGCAATTCAAATGTACAAGAAACTTGAAGGTCTAAAACAAGAGATATGGATGTTAAAGCTTACACTAATAAGTTCTATAAGTTGAGTATAAAAGCAAGTCACATGGAGGATGATGTGGAGAAGGTAGCTAGATATCTTGGTGGGTTAAGATTCAACATTCAAGATGAGTTAACTTTGGAAAATCCAAGAATGGTTAAGGAATGCTATCAAATGGAAATTAAGGGTGAAGAAAAGCTAAAGAGAAGCTAAAGAGAAGGCAAGACAAAAAAAATAGGGATAGAGGCAACAATTTCAGAGGAAAAGGTTCATTTTCTACTCCAAGACAATCATATGAGAGACAATAAGATACAAGAAAAGTCCAAGACCAAGTTGCTGATCAAAGAGATGGATTTAGAGGAGGTAGATCAGGCTTTAGAGATAGATTTGGAGGTCAAGTGAGAGGTTCACAAGAATTCATAGGAAGGTGCTACCAATGCAACAAGTTTGGACATGAAGCATGGAAATGTAATGAAGGTCAAGTCTCTACTTCACATGGAGGAGAAAGGAGAGCTCAATTGGTTCAAGAAGATGAAAATGAGAGTGTAAACTCTCCATCACAACATGCTACTCTTGAAGTTGGTGAATCACTCATGGTAAGGAGAACTCTCATCAAAGCATCAGTAGAAAAGGAGCCATCACAAAGGAAGACTCTCTTCAAGATGAATTGTAAGTGCTTGGGTAAGGTATGTAAAGTTGTAATTGATTCAGGAATCACAAATAATATGGTTATAGTTGAGATGGTTGAAACAATAAAGTTGCCTAGAATACCACATGCTACTCCTTATAAAGTCTCTTGGTTGAATGAGGGTCAATATGTTTTGATAAATGAAAAAAAATTGGAGTTCAATATAGGAGGGTATAAGGACATAATTTTATGTGACATACTACCTATGGATGTATGCCATTTGTTTCTAAGGAGGCCTTGGAAATTTGATAGGCATGCTATGTATGATGGAAGGAGGAATACCTATGAGATAGAAAAAGATGGGGTATCCTATTCTTTGAAACCATTGAAAGAGGAGGACAAAGGACAAACTAGGGGAACTAATGTGATGATGATAGGTTGAAAGGATTTCATAAAATCAGAGGAAGAGAAGCACACGAACCTTGTAGCCACTCCTAGATTTGAAGACACTATGACAATAAACATGAAGAATGACTTGATTTTAGAGGAAAATGATATTGAGTTGGTGTCAAGATCTTTTGAGTTGAAGATCAAGGATGAATTTATTTTGGAGGTTCAAGATTGGATTAAGAAGTATGTTTCTATGATGATAGGAGGATTGTTAAATTCATTGCTTTCAAAAGGGGATGTTGGTCATTATAATTCTTCCATACTAGGGGTTAATATATAATCAAGAAGCAACTACAAGGATGCAACATCAGATGGAAGAGATGGGAAACAAAGGGGAAGAGGTCAAAGACAAATTGCAAAGGAAAGTGCACAAGTTAAAGGACACAATTGAAGTGAAGAAGAGGGAGGTTCATTTCAAGGATGGAGGAGATATGGTAGCAGGTAATAATGTAGGTCCAACAACATTCTTAGGTGAAGAATATTTCAAGGATCATCTACCAAATATGTCTTTGAATTAGGAATCTGTCCTAGGTGCCAAAGAGTTCAAAAACATAAAGGGAAATGCCTATTTCTAGTATTTGATTCATTGGAAAGGTTTTCCAAATGGTGATGTCACTTGGAGGTTAGAGAATGATGTGATCAAGAATATTTCTTTGTTGTAGCACTATCGTCAAGGGACTTGAGTCATTTTTTTCTGGGAGTATGGTGTAGGGCACCTAGTTTTCATGATGTAGAAAGGGGGTTAGATGTTATTTTTTATGTGACCAAGTAATTTTATTTGTAATAAGGTCTATTTATACCATGTTGTCATGTTTTAAGTTACTTTGAGTCATGTGGGGTTGGTTTTGGGTTAAGTTGTTAAATTTTGCAAAAGTATATAAAAGTTGCACAAGCAACTTTGCACTTTTGAGTTTTTGGGGAAGTTGAATAGTTGGGAGTTGGAAAACAATTGGAAAATGGTTGGTTTTAATTTTTGATGTCTATACACCTTGTAGTAGTCAAGGAAATGTTCTAGCAGTTTTTTTGGATATTGAACTATAATAAAAACTTCATTTTCTGTGTTTTCTTCATTAATTTTTCTGCTACAGGAGATAGTACAACCTTGTACATTATGTAAGTGATCATATATGCATTGGTATTGATGAAGAATTGAATTTTCTATTATTTTCATTTGGTTTCATCAATTTTCATTGGGATTTGAGCATTTTAGAGCAATTTTTCTAAGATTGGTTTGAAACCCTTGTTTAACTACTTTGAAGCTAGAAAAGAATGCAAAACACACCATTCCACTAGTGAAAACTCATGAAACTTTGTGGAATGGGTGGGGTAAGGGTGGTTTAGGTGTCTACAAACTTGCAGGAGTAGGGGATGAGGATTTTTGTAAATATGTTGATGCCCTAGGTTGAAAACCTCACATTTTGGGCAAAGAAGTTGCTTAGGGTTTGTAGAAGAGACCTTGGGAATTGGTTTTTAGTGGTTGGAAATGATTTGGAAGACCTTATAAAACATTTCTAAGTAATTGGAGTTAAGTTTTGAATCTTGGAGGTAGAACACCTTATTGTTGCCTTGTTAAATAAGCCTAATTAGTAGCGTAGTAGTCCAATTTTGAAGGTTGTGCTCCAAAGTGACCCCACCTGCAAATTTGGTATGTTGTCAAAGGGATCAATGGTTATCTATAATTGCAATTAAATTCTATGTTTTAGGTTTGGTTTAAAAATTAGGTTGGAAAAACGACTTTTGAAGTGCTACTAGAGGAATACTATGATTTGAGAGAAAATCACCAAGTTAGGGCTCTTGAATTGCGAAGTTTGTTTGATTGTGGTTGTGTTAATAATATCCACCCTTCTCTGCATCAGTTTCTGAGAGTTTTTGTTGTGTTTAGGTGGTTTATGGGTGTATGGTCTTAACATGTGTTCCTACCAGACTTGCTATGAGAAATGCATGTGTCTTTATTACCTCTACAAGTTACGATGTAAAATAGATATGTGGCATTTAGTTGTGTATCATCTAACCTTTAGATCATTGTTTGGCCATGTTTGGAGATCTCATCCATGTGTTTTGGATCACATTTTATCCCAAATTTAGCTCTAACGTGTGGTTTATGTTGGTTTTAGGTTTCATATATATTTTCATGCCTCAAATTCATTCTTCAAAGTTCCATATGGCTTTGTATTCTTGACTTGTCTTTCATTTCCTTTGTGTTGAATGGTTACCTGGTTATTTATTCCCTCTTGTGTGGTGGTGTGGTTGTAGCCTCTTCTTTATCAATATTCCTTTATTTAAATTTTGGTATGATGCAATATTTTTCATATGGTATAGGCTTTATGTTCTTGGGTTTTTTACTACATACCTGATAGATTGGGAACTTGGTTGTGTCTTCCTACAAGTATTCCACCATGGAGGATTTCATTATCATCTTGTCTATGGGATCACAAAGATTTTTTTTCCATTTGATGTTGAGAAACTTAGGTGGTTGTTTATTATTCCTTGTGCTAATGTGGAGACAACCATCCACATGGTGGTTGGATATGCACCCAAATGCACTCTTCTTTGAGGTTGGTAGTATTTTCCTTTCAAATTCTTTGTACATTCTCATGGATCACAAGATGGTAAGAATTTTGGCTAACATTTACATTTAGCCTATCATTTTCTCCATGACTACTCTTGATGTGATACTAGATGGTTATTTTTTGGCTCTAGGTTTTTTTCCTTTTGGTGCCTTCATGTATGGTTATGTTTTAGCTTCAAATTCATCTATTGTTGCATTACTATTTTTATTAAAGGTGGGTGTCATCTGTGATGTTCATTTCAATAATTTTTTTTGTTTGGATAATCTTCATTCTAATCATATGCACAATTTTTTCATGGATGTTGCTAATTGCATTAATGGTCTAGATTTTTTTTCAAACAAACAGTGGGGGATCTTTATTCTACTATTTTAGTTGTCCCTCCTCCTAAGGTTGTGTGTTCTAGCAGTGGGTTCCATGGATAATTAGTGATTATCATATCTTCTAATTTTGTTGTATCTATGTTTGGTTACCATTTATGGTTTATTGGAAGTTGGATTTTTTGTTTTTTTTGGTCTATCATTCTTATAATATTTTGGTTGTAATTTGACCTTGCTGCCTCTATTGTAATCCTTTTTTATTAGTATAATGAATTACGACTTTTTTTTAATGAAAAAATAAGATAGGGATCCTAGAGCTTTTGATGTAAGTGAAGATCCTATTTATCTAGTTGACTAAAAAGAGTGTTATACTAATAGAAACATACAAAAATGAAATATTGAAGTAGTACAAAAATTTCATTTTGCATAGTATTAGATTGTTTATAATTTCTCTATAGAATGGGAGGAGAGAGAAAATAATATAATATTTTATTCTCTTGATAATATATTCATTAAATTAGAGAACCTAACATTGGTTGTTATTTCAAGGGTGGACATGTTAATAAGACCTTTGACAATTGTCACTAGAAATTTTTTAGTCATGAATTAGATTTATTTAGGTTTCTCAATTCCATAATTTTATTCAAAATTTAGATAGTACAAAGATTATTTGGGGAAATTAAGTTATTTAGATAAAGACAAAAATATCCCAAAGGTTTTGTTCATTCTAGAGAAATTATTTGATAGTTTTGGTAGAAGTTAAAATAAAATAATAGCTATGCACAAATAATAGGAATTCAATCTATCCCCAAAAATATTTACATACAGAAAAAAATCTTGAAATAATAGTGATGTTGGTCAAATTGTTGAGAAATTATTGCAGGGTATTCATGTGATCATATGTTCACATAAAGGAATATATGGATGATATTTTCTAGCATGAGTTACCCCTCAAACTACATTCTAAGCCTTTTAGGAAAAATAAAGTTTGACAAACCCTACATTAGCTTCCAAGATGCAATAGGAACTAGAAAGACTTAGAGATTGTAGGAATTATCAGTCCTATTAGTCATTCTTGATGGGTTTGTAACTTGATTCCAATTAAAATAATAATAAAAAAATCAAGATATGTGTAGTTATTACCAACCTAAATGCAATTTTCCAAAAGAGAACTATCATTTACCTAACATGGAGGTAGTGAATCAAAACATGAATAGTTGTAAGTTATTGCCGATGATGGATGGATTTTCTAGCTAAAACCAAGTGAAAGTCAAAAATTCATAGTAGTATTATAAAATGGATTCAAAAATCCATGGGGAATATATGTCTATGTTTGAATATATTTTTTCTGAAAAAAATGGTGTTGCTCTCAAGCAAGCTATGGATTTGGTATTTTCAAATTTGATTAACATAGTCATGGTTGTTTGCCAAGATAACTTGGTTTTTCAAGGAAAGTGAAAGATTAATGTGGTCATATAGAGAATATATTTAAAGATGTCTAAAATATAGTATTAACTAATACTCAAAAAAATGTATATTTATGGTGACTAAAGGAAAATTTCTTGGAGACATATTGAGAGAAATGGTGAAGGAAATATCACAAAGATAAATAAGTTAAAACACTATATGATACCATTTCTCACCTTCTTTGTTTTTTCTTGAATGAGAGGTTCCCTTCTCCACTTGATATGCTCTTCAATTTTTGGTTGATGGTATTGGTATACAATTTCAATTTCTCTAGCATAAAACTAGAATAATATTTGTATATTTGACTAAATTTTCTAATTTCAAAAAGACATCATAAATTTAGCACAAGTGAATTGATGGATAATGAAGGAAAAGGATCCAATTTATAGATATTTTATGGAAATAATGGAGGTTTGAGATTCATTATAATGAAAAGGTATAAGATTGCATGAGATTATGGAGGTTTAGCCTTGTGACAAGTGTCACAAGGTAGAGTCTTAAGAAAATAACATGTGACATGGGGAAGAGGGACATGTGTTCTCATACATGTGTGATCACACATTGGGAAGAACATTAGGTTGAGAATTTGAAAATTTGTAGTAAATGTAAGAGAGGATAGTTCAAGGAGTGTGACATGTGGATTGAAGAGAAAGGAGTAGGTTTGTTACACACGTGTGGGAGAACCTCATACATGTGTGAGTAACCAATGTAAGGATTGGTCAAAGGATGAGGTGGAGGGTGATATTGACCTATACATGATCACACAAGTGCAATCATTGAAGAGGGTTATAGATACCTATCACATGATAAGTTTTTTGATTTGGAGGAATTTTTAATTGAATTTTTTTTTAATGATGATTATTGGTAATTAATTGATTAATAAGTCATGGAATAATTAATTAATTAGGTTTACAAGTATTAATTAGTGGGGGGTATATTTGATTCAACTTAAACTAATCAACATTTAAAGTAAGGGAAAATGTAATAAATAAAATATATATTTAATTAATTATAAAGATAAATAATAAGTAATTAAATAATAAATTATTTTAATTAATTATGAGAAATTAGAGGATGGTGAATTTTAAAAAGTAGTTAATTAACTATTTAATTAATTAATTATGTGATAGGCAGTTGATTTGAAGGTGTTTATATATATTTTACCCTCTTTGATATAGTGTCATGAATGATAAAAGTGACATTGTGTCAAAGAAATAAATTCATGACCTAATTGAGTGTTAGAGATGATGGTAGAAATGTGGTGGAATGATGCCCACTCAAGAGGTTGCTTATAAAAAAAAAATGGGGTGAGCTCTTGAAAAGAAAAAATAGATTTTAGGAAGGTATAAAACATAGGAAATGATGGTTATTGAAAAAATGGATGAAAAGGGATGAAGAATGGAGAAATAGTGGAAGAAATAGGGGAAGAAATTGAAAAATCAAAGTCTGGGCCTCTAAAATGGGTTTGTGAGACTTATAAATAGCTATAGGGGCCTATTTGAGTTTATTTGAATTCTAACCTCCTATCTCTTAGAGTGACATGTGCATACCAAAGCTACACACATTCCTTGTCATACACACCATATAAAGAAGTCCAAAAATTCCAATATCTAGAGTGATGAAGACTAATGGTGCATCTCTAATATTGGTTCCGTAGGGGTATTTTAGGGGATCATAAACATGGTTAAAAGGGGAAGAAAATGTAGGAATAAATTTATGAAATCATCGCTTGCATGCCAGTATTTGCAGTTTAGCCTCGAGGATCAATGCTTACACAAAAAAATTCACTTACAAAAAAAATGACACTTGCAAAGTGGAATATTGCTTGTGCTTAGGGAAATAACTCTTACATAGAGTACTTCTTTCACAAAGAATAAGGTAACTTGTGCAACATTAATCTTGCACAACAAATGGGATCACATGCATGAAGTAGAACTTTGATGGGGGATAAAAGAACTTGCACTATCCAGTGCTTGCATTTTGTAGGTAATCACTTGATTAAAATCATTCTTCAATAGGTTAAGGGTGTGCTTGTGTTGAATTGGATAACACTTTTATCAAATAGATCTTGCACATGTAAAAATGGTGTTATTTCCATATATCTCTTACACAAAGTAGTGCTCACATGGTTTTAACATAGGTAGAATTAGGATTGATTTTGAAAGATGTTGTTGATGTGGTTTTGATGGGTGTAGGAGCATCTTCCTCTATATTTAAGAGAGACATTCATGACTACCAACTAACAAGATTTATAAATAGTTGGATGATATGGAGTTTTGGAGGTAGTAGGCCTATACGAGATAGTGTACATGTTTGAAATTAGGCCACACCATGTGATGATGAAAAATTTAGTTAAGAGGTGGTAGATCGAGAGGATCTCTTTCTCATTTCCAATGGTTGATAGGACCATCACCCTGAAGGATGTATGGTAGATTATATGGATTTTGATATGAAACAAGCTCACATAGTATGATCTTATGACTAGCTAGACATACCTATGAAGGGTATTCTTGATTGAGAACATTTCTATACATGGGATCTAGATGGATCTAATGTTAATAATTGAGACACTAACACCCTTTCTCATACTTTTGGTGGGAATAGTGGCTTGGTTACTACTTATTGATAGAGGGTCTCACTAATTTGGATGCTCTCAAAGGGAGTAGTATATTCATAGGATTTGTGTGTATTGGTGTAAATTTATTAGGACATGTGTATGGTTGTGTGTAGAGATGGAAAAATCTCTAGATGCAACATGAATCTAAATTTTTTGGCTTAGGAGCACAAAAATATTCTAAATTTGGTGATTGAAAGGATGGGGAATTAGGGGTGACCATATATAGACCTATATAGGGAAACCATTTGACACAATAGGGTGGGTGACATGTCTTACTAGAAATATGTCATAGATTATATAGAATCAATGATCTAGCAATCATGTAAAGACTATGAGGTAAGGAATGAGGTTGATGAGAAGATCCCATATAGACAAAGGAGATATTGATTTGTAGGTTGGATGATTCATGTGGTGGAGAAGTGATTTCTGGAGTAGGTGATGTATCAATTCAAATTGGCACAAACCCTACCTATATATAAGGTCATGTTTGCTAGAGTGAACAAGGATATTGGTCCATGGGGAATGTATATGGATGGATATATGGTGAGGGATGATTGGAAAGTAGTCTAGGTAGTACCATGGTTTGAAAGGTTAAGGGTTGTAGATGCAGGTGTGATTGTAGATCATTGTGTATGGTCAATAGCATACACTAGTACACCTAATGATACCAAAGGGGTAGATGATAGGAGGTGGAGATGACAATATATATGGGGGAGGAGAAGGAGAGAGGTGAGTATAATGTATTTTGAAGAGGGGATATAAAAATTTACCTATTAAGGAAGAGTAAGAGGGGTTTATGAATGTGGATGCAAGGGGAGATGGGGAAGGAGGATATGAGGAAGAGGATGGAGAAATACAAGTGCAACTAAGGATAGGTATTTCAAAGATATAAAAGCTCTAAAAGGAAACACATTAGACACAAATGAAGGTAGATGAGTGCACTACAAAGTGTGATAGCTTAAAAATAGATCTTACAAGTGTACAATTCTTGTTTAATATGGTGCAAGTAGAGAGGGAGAACCTACAGTAATATATGGGAAGGTAGGGAAGGGTTAGAGATGGAGAGTGGTTGAAATGATTACTTAAGGAGAAAAATAATAGATAGAGAGGGATATAATATAGGTTAATCAAGATACATGTGCAAAACGCATGTAGAAACCCTACAAGAACAATTAGATGGAGGGGATGGTATGGGAATGCTAGCTCTGGTAATAGTAAAAAGATATTACTATTGGAAGGAAGGATGCATCACAAGTAATATAGAAAAGGGTAGAGGTGGAAGCAACTTGGTTGAGAGAGTGGGATACAATTAGGATAATGTTTAGTGCTTAGGAAATGGCATGAGGGTTTTAATACATTCTATAGGAATAGAGAAAGGAAACATGAGTAGCACATGAGTCCCAATACTATAACCTTTATATCAAGACCTATACATAGTACTAACATAACAAAGGGCATTGATCTTTGTGAAGAGAACAAGATCAATGGCATCTAATTCTATATGATTAGGTCCTTCTATCAATATGGAGACACTACAACCTTAGGTTCCACCACCAAAATCACCATGTTCACCAAATGAGGCAGCATGATTTAGAAGTCTTGATAGGTTGTTTCATAAGTATGCGGATTATTGTATATTTCTTAAAACTATTCAATCCTTCATAAATATATTTATTGATGACACTTTGTATCATGACATTATTATTTTATTTTTTATGTAAATGTGAGATGAGATGAGGTCGATTGACATCCTATAATGTGTTTTGATTTTGATTTGATTATGATGATAATGTATGTGGATATGATAGTATTTATGCACATGATGTTATTGTATATGATGGATTTTATAGATATTATATGTTTTATGTATTAATAATATGGGTTATAGAAGGATTTGATGGTTTATGATACATGATTGTGATTTTTAGATGACTAAGATGGATGTTTATGATGTGTTATGCTTATAGTTGTCATTAGTTGATATGAGTATTGTATATTTTATGGATGATAATGATGCAGTGGATATGATTTTGATGTGTAGTTTATGTGAATATATGGTAAATGGAATGATTTATGATGCATCGTTTCCTATATGGATGTTATGTATGATTATGATTATGGATATTATTTTCTATGCAATGTTGCTAATGAGATGAGCATGTAAGGTTATGATATCTCCTAGATAGATTTTTTTAATCCTTAGAATATGGATAGGACAATGATTTTTCTATAGGTATATTTATTATGATGTTATGGATGTACCTAGGTATGAGATGGTTAAAATAATGATGTGACATGATTGTGGGTGAATGAAATAGATGATGGTAGTCTTATATTTTATATTTTGGTCATGATAAAAAAAGATAAGACAAGTTGTCTAGTTAATTTATGTTTAAAATTATGGTTGGGATGATCGGTAGAATAGATAGTGGGATGGGTAAATATGGATGACGGGGTTAGACTATGTTGATATCTAGAGAGAAATCCTAAAATTTTATATATCAAAGGAGAATATACAACATTATATAAGAAGCAAGATGACAAGGGAACCTTGACATCGACTTCAATCTCAAAAATAAGGTTTTCCTAGTATGTGTAATACATGATAGAACCTGTGTGAACCCCAATCCTAATACTTGTAAAACAAAGAGAATAAACACCTTAAGCTAGATATTGTAAGAATGAACAAGGATTCCCCATGAAATCCATTTACAAACTTCAAATTAAGAAATAAATCAATGAAAAACACAATAAAACAAGAAAATATAGATTCAATCATAATTAGAATAGCAAACACATGATCCCATGGGGGAATTGGTGTCAATCTGATGTGAAAATATGCCCTTTCCCAATTCCTAAGATGCAAGCTTGATATGTTGATGATGATTGATCCACTTTGTTGATGAAGGATGAATTCCAAGCCCAAAATCTACAAAAACCTAGCTAAGAACTCAATGGAGATGGATGGAAATGGCCAAATATTTTAGCATAATAACTTGGCATAATTTGTGGATCCTCAAATGAGGATATGAGCTCTTTATTTATAGAATGGAAAGATAGATGAATGTCCAAATTTGAGCAATGTGGGACTAATATTAATTGAATGGCATGATGCCACTTGTCAAACTATGAGTGGATGGAGGATGTGCAAGATTTGGGGATTGTGTCAATAAATGCATATTTTTGAATTTCAAATTTGTTGAAATGACTTGCAAGAGGGAAGGGAAAATGCAATAAATGCCACTTGGCTCAAGGAAAAGGACATGTTAAGATGAAGTTATTGCCTTGTTGGATGTACATGTTGACTTGGAATTTTTGAATTCAAACTTGGAGAATATTTCAAAAGATGCCTTGTGAGGAAAATAGAGATTTAATAAATGAATTAAATCTATTTTCATGTGCAACATGAAAAATCTAGAGGATGGGACATGGTTTAGAATTAAATTAATTAAGGGTTAATTAATTTAATAGGAGATTAGATAATGTGACATATTTGACTCAAATTTATGGATTTATTTAAATCAAATAAGAGAGGAATATGATAATAGAATAATTAAATATGGATTTTGATTTATTTAATTAAGAGAGATGGTGTTAGATTAGATCAAATAAGGTTTTAATTTATTTAATTTAATGGATGGACTTTAGAAATTTAATCAAATGAAATTAATTATTTAATTAAATAGGGATAATTAGATCAGATTGATTGATTTAATTAACAAAAGAGAATGACTTAATTATATAAAATGATTTATTTAATAAAGAGACGAATATTGATGAATTTAATCTAATAAGGAGATTTGATTAGATGGTTAGACTGAGGGATGATTCTGGATGAAATGTTGTTAGTAGTCAAGATTAGATGCACAATGTTAATCGGTATATTTTACATGTCTACATTTTTTCCCTCTTTGAAGCAATGCACTTGTTGCGTTGGTTCAAAGAATAAATGATCTCAATTAAAGCCAATTTTTTTTGCTATTTAAGAACTTTCCCCACTACTATGGGGTGAGAGAAAACATGCTATTATAATGCCCCCTCAAGAGATTGGAAAAAAAAATTAATTTTTGGGTGATCTCACAAAAAAAGAAGAAAAAGTGCTCGATAGGTCCGAAAAGGCTCCAAGAGGCCAAAAACGTGTCTAAAAGCAATAAAATGATGTAAAATAGGTGTCCATTGGACAAAAATAGGTTTGGGGGTCCAAAACCCTATCAGGACAGCCAATCAGGGTGAAAAAACCATAATTTTTAGGCTTAAAGGGGGCCCAAGGGGTCACTTTCAAGTCATTTTCATACACTTCCATTTGTAACCTTGAGATTTGAGCTCTAACCTCCTAAAAATATGGCGCAATGACAGCTTCCCTTGCACATTTTTTATCAAGTTCGGATGTACCAGTAGCCACCTGGCATCGGGGCAACGGTAAGTGACCCTTTCCTGAGCTTCATTTTTCATTTATTGCTTTCATTTAATGCTTTTAAAGGTCTGTCCGTCTATAGTGGAACTATATAGCACTGCTTAGAAATCAAAATAAATCGCACGATATGATATAGTGCCATGGCGGTGTAGTTTGGAGTTTGAAAACTTTGACGCTGAGCTTGGGGCTGGCGGGGTGGTTTGAAAAGTGAGAAGTGGCAGTCTTGATTCTGCGCAAAGTGCTCCGTGATGGTGCAATTTTTCTCTTTTAAGCCCTAGTGTCAGAGTTTGATTAGAAATAAAATAGTGATGCCTTCATGGGTTGCACCGCTGGAGAAGTTTCTTGAACGTTCGGTGAAGAATTTTTCAAAATTTTTAACATGGTGACCTTCCTTGGTGCAGGATGTGGTGAGGGAACTCTACTCCTGAGAGCACAGGTTGCAGGATTTGTTTGGCTATTTACGGGACCTAAGTGATAGAGACCAGGATCGATTCTAGATTGTGGGGTTATGGTACATTGCCTACACAACACCCATTCGCACTCAGCTAGGGATGTTGTTAGCGCTGGCCGAGAGAAGGCATAGTGAGACCTCTTCCTTTGATCTTCCCACTAGCGAGGCCACAATAACCTTAGAGGACATTTGGCATATTTTGAGATTGTCAATTCACAGTCAATGAGTGATTTTTGACATGGACGAGGGGCGCGAGGCCTGCCACAAAGTCCTCACCATAGACGACATCATTTGTTGCGAGGGGTAGATAGAGCTCAAGCAAAACAAGATCCTCGCAACTCCCTTCCACTAGGTGATTGCATCCATCATTTTAGGTCTTGTTGCCCCTTACAGTCAAGGATGATATTTTAGTCCCGACTGGGGATATTGTTGGGAGCAGATGGTTTGAGATAGACCATTTCATTTTGCATGGGGGCCGGTACTTCTTGCTTCTCTTTACAAGGACCTACACGAGTATGTGTGCATGGACGACAAAGTACTGGGAGCAAGGGTGACACTTCTTCACATCTGGGCATGGCAACACATTGTTGTGTTGCATCCACACATTGTTTTAGTTTCAGTGCTGCTAGACGATCCCCTTGTGTGGCGTTAAAGAGGCGGTGTGTCCTTCACACACACGGGTGAGCACAGGATCCCCTACTAGAGGAGGGTCTTGGAATAGATGCAGGTTTTCACCTAGCAACCATACCTTGGATGGCCTGGATTGGCTGAAGATGCTGATCAGATGTTCTATGCTCACCAAGACCATTTTATGCAAGGGTGAGAGCACACCATGATTGAGAGGTACATGCCTGGGTGCGTGCAACGTTAGTTCGGGGAGCCCTAGGATTTCCCTGATGATTATTATGTAGTTTTCTTCACCTGCACCATGACATAAGGTTCATGGGGGCAATATATTCTTGCTTTAGAGGTGGTCAACATGTTCAGGTAGTTAGTGGCTTGACCATGGGCCTATGATCAGGGGCATTTAGATCCAAGCACTACACAGGCCTATAGGGATTGGTTCTGACCTCTGCTTTGGTTGACCATTTGAGGAGCAGTCCCAAATCTATGGAGAGTTAGAGGTAGATGGGGAGGATGAGGACGAAGGGGTGATGCTCGATAGGAGTATTCAGTTGTGTCGCCAATCCAACCATGGCAGGGAGATGTTCTAATGCCAAACCAGTAGTAGGTACTACCAGGTGTACCACCACAGGGCGAGCATTAGACTTAGGTGTATTCGACAGGATAGGTGGATCCTTAGGATGCATTGATTGCATAATTACAGGATCAAATCCAGGCCGTGACAACTGAGAGAGATCAGGCTAGGGTCGAGAGAGAGCAGCTCAGGGTCGAAAGGGATCAGGTTGTACAACAGAGACAGACTGCAGAGCTACAAGTAGCCATAGAGCTAGGCAAGAGACAATAGCTAGAGAGCATGGCAGCCTCCTCCTCCTAGGGTATAGTGTATGTGTGGTCTTACAAGGATGCCATCTAAGAGGCCATGTACTATCAGAGGCATTACCATGAGGCCGTACCTAGAGGATGGGTCCCAGAGTACTCAGAGTGTACCAGCTACAGACCAGCAGAGAGTCACAGTGGCATAGGTGAGGGCAGGATACACGAGGAAAAAGCTTGATCAAGATGATACAATACTTTTTGTGCCTTATGGGCTCATTTTTGATAGCCCGATGGTCCTTTTTGTACTGATTGACATACATGTATAGTGATCCGATTTATTCTTTGTACTATGACAATTGCACTATTGATGATATATATGTGAGCTGATGATGATTTTGATATGATGCAACATGTACTCTTTATTTATGCATGGATAATTTTACTTCTATATGTTGTGCAATGATGCTTTTATGCATGCATTTATTTTTGAATATATTATGCAATGATTATGACTAATAGATCTATATTATGTTAACCTATGATATGCAAATGTGATGTGCAATGATGTTGTCTATATGATGATCTATTTATGCAATGAATGATTTATGATGCTATTTATGAGATGACATGGATGATGTAATGTGAATGTGATGGTCGTGATATGATTCAAATGAGATGGTTTTATGTAATGCAAATGAGATGGTTTATTTACAATGTTTAGAATAAAAAATATTATTATCCTAAACATATTAAATGATGATGTAATGTATGTGATGCATTTAATATGATGTAATGGTATGTTAATGCAAAGTGGTATGATGATGCATAATGTAATATGAACGTAATGTGGTGAGATGATGTTATGATGTTATGCAAGTATGTATGAAAATGAATTATTTATAATTCTTATATACCTATTGTTTATGATTATGCAAAAATGATCATGAAATGCTTATGTAAATGCTTATGCAAGCATTTATGTGATAGATGTAATGTGATTCAAGAAATGGATGTAATGTAATAAAATGGATGCAGTTTTATAATATGGTGGAAATGCAATGCATATGTTCCCTATATGTTATGTTGATGCAATATGCTAATGATTTGTGGATGCAGGATCGATGACGACGGCAACAATGATGGTGATGATCAACTGTCATAGTACCTTGTTAGTGCAGTGAGCAAGAAGAGAAGAAGTCATTTCAATAAGACACAAGATGATGCAAATGCAAATGATGATGATGATGATTACTTTCTGAGGAATGGGGATTTTCAAAGGGTCAATTTCCTTATGTTTGATAATACACGTGGTACGATGCATGAAGGTATAGAAAACCAGGATGGCATTGTACCTAGTGTGATGGACATTGATTTGACAAGCAGATAGGAGTATCCTTGTTCACACCTAACATATGGAAACCTTTCTAGGATGCACTTTAGAAGTTTCAAACACCTCAGACCAAAACATGGAAAGGTAAACCTTTCAATTCAATAGTCAACAAGTTGTCCAAGACCTCCTCTATACATACCTAACAAAGCAATTATTCACCAAGGTTATATTACAAGAATGTCCAACAAGCATAGCAGACAAGAGATAATGATTGTTGCCCCATTCCTATTTCTCTAAATCATCTTGTTCATATATTATCGAGAAGTCCTTGGAATGAGTGCAATAAGATAATTCTTAAGATAAAGACAAAGTGAACAAACAAGCTGATGCTCTTCAATACCACTAACAAAAAAAGAATTTTTTTAATTTTTTTTTTAGGATGAGAACCAAAACAATTGCCAAAAGATAATGGCCATTGTAAGAAGGATTCATCCTAGGAAATATTAGTTGATGGCGGCATGTCATTTCATTTTATCCAAAGCATTCTAAATGATGATTGATATGGGACCATTTTGGATGATGAGTTACCGATACAAAGAGATGACCAACTTGTTTATGCACTAACTTAGACCTAAGACTTGACGTTTTGAGTTTTCACTTTCACCCTGCTAGACTTGTTTCTGATTATCTTACCAAAGATTGAGGATGACGATCGTTTATTATGAGTGGTGTTTATTGTGGGTGCAAGTGAGATGAGATGGATGGATTTTTTTGACTATTTGGATGTTTTTGATCTTTTTGAGATGTTTTCAGGCTATTTTTGGTTTTTTTTTTTTAGATTTTACAAATGTTTTGATTTTTTTATTTTTTGAATGTTTTGGGATTTTTCAAGATTTTAACCAAGAGACTAACCTAAAGACCTATCCTAGTGGCCTCAGGGGCTAATCAATAGATTAGCCTTGCCTATGTTATATACGCAGAGACCACATAGTTCTATTGACGAGTTGACCGATTTAGAGATGATGGTATATATGATGAGATGTTAGTTTATTATGACAGACTCCTATAGGACTGACCTAAATGTCTCAGGGGATGATCAAAGATCAACCTTTCCTATGTTCAAGCTCAGAGATGACATAGTTCAACAAGATGACTCTATTTTTGGCTTTTGATGATTTTGGAATGTTTTTGGATTTTCTGATTTGAGGATTTTAAGAATATACATGAATCCAATCCAATAAGAACATGCCCCCAGCGTGATGCAATAGAATACTCCGATAAAGGCAGGACAAACTGACTTTGAGGATGGGCCGAGTAGTACTAAGAGGGATCATGATATGAAGACAAGACCAAGCTATAGTGCAGATGTGGGTGGATGAGTGATGGATGCAAATCTTGATGAAATGGATGGTGGAAATGAAATGGATGGATGATGCAGAACAAGCTGTAAAGATCCTATGGATGGAAAGTGCTTATTTATGCAAGGCACCTATTTTCTAGGTTTTCAGTAAGGTACTTATCCAAAGTGCCACCAAAGTGGTTTTTAGTAGAGGTCAATTTTTTTCTCTTTACTATTTTTTATCCTTTTTCTAATTTTTTTGGATATTTTTTTGCCTTTTTTTTTTTTACACCAAAACACTTGTTTGCTAGTATTTCGCCAAGGTAACTATTTTTTCAGGACATTTTCTAATTTTTTGGACTTTTTGGTTCTATACGCTAAAAAATTTAGGCATAAATATTTTTGAGATGATCTCTATTCATGGGCTCTTGCAGAGGTTCCCCTTCAGGTGTTGATAGCTGATATTCCCCTAATTTGTAACTTGTTGTGATGACGAATGGTCCCAACCAATTGGGTTCAAAATTTCCTTTGCTACTTGGGTTTAGAACATTCTTTTGATTCTCCTTTAATACCAGTTCTCTGACTTGGAACGTCCTGCTTCTAATCTTCTTATTGTAGCTCCTTTTGAATCTATTCTGATAGACATGCAAATGATTCAAATCATCTATTCATTGCTCATCCAGTAGCTCTAGCTCATTGAATCTTGACACTTGGTACTCTTCATTTGTGATGAGGTTTTGCAGTGATATCCTAAGTGATGGGATCTCGATCTCAATGGGGAGTACTACTTCTAATCTGTAGACCAGAGAGAAAGGGGTGGCACTAGTGGTTGTGTAGATACTAGTTCGATAGGCCTAGAGGATGGGATTAAGCTACAAATGTCAGTCATGACTTGCGTCATTGACTATTTTCTTAAGGATTTTTAGAATAGTTTTGTTTGTAGCTTCTACTTGGCCATTTCCTTGGGGATAGTATGGGGTGGAGAGCGATGTTGGATTTTGAAATTTTCACATAAGTCACGGACCTTCTTATTCTTGAATGGTGTCCCATTATCTGAGATAATTACTTGTGGGACACTATAACAGAAAATGAGGTAATTCAGGGTGAACTTTGAAATTTTCTTCCCAATTATATACATCATGGGTATGGCTTCCACCCACTTATTAAAGTACTTTGTTGCGGTTATGATGAATTTAGGGATATTAGATGAATTGGGTGTGATTTTTCCAATGAGATCAAGTCCCCACAACAAAAAGGGCCATGCTGTGACGATAGGATGAAGCTCTTGAGCTAGAGCATGGATGAGGTCCCCATGCTGCTAACATTGTAGACACTTTTTGGCATAGTCATGTGCCTTTCTTTCCATTGTGGGCCAATAATACCCCATCCTCAGTAGTTTGTTGGCTATGGTCATTCCACTCAAGTGCGAACCAGAGATACTATTATGTACTTCAGTTAGAGTGGTTAATGCCTCCTTAGTGTTTAAGTAGCGTAGTAGGGTTTCTTCTATGCTCCTACAATATAGGGTATCTCTTAGGATGACAAATTTGGATGCCTTTTCTACAAAGGTCCGTTTTAGGTTTGAGGGTAAGTCAGCAGGTATGACTCCTATACAAAGGTATGTGTAGATTTTGTGATACCAAGGATCACCAGGACCAATGATTTCACACACATATTCCAATTCTGGTACCTCAAATGCAAGCACGAGAAGCTGCTCAATCAGAAATTCATATTTTGGAACATTGTGGAAGATGTCCAGCAAGGATCCAATTGTTTCAATGGTGTCCGTTGCTCTGTTGTTTGTTCTAGGAATCTGCTCAAATGTTATTTCAATGAAGGATTCTTTGAGAGTCTCCACCAATTTCTTGTATGGAGTGAGCTTGTTGCCCTTGGTCTGGTATTCATCGTTCACTTGATTTATTATCAATTGGGAGTCTCTGTATACTTTCAGAGCTATAATGTTCCATTGCACTACTATTCTGAGACCTATGGTTAAAGCCTCGTATTCTGCAATGTTATTGGTGTAGGGAAATGCCAATTTGTATGACCTTGGTATATAATCCCCTTGTGGGGTGATGAAGAAGACACTAGCTCTTGATCCATGTTGTGTGTATGAGCCATCGAAGTACAATTTCCAGTGATTAGCTATGTTGAGATTGAAAATGGATTCATCTGGAAACTCTGAGAGGAGAGGGCTCTCTAAATAGATTGGTGCTTCTGTGAGTTTATCTGCGATGACTTGTCCTTTGATTTCTTTCTACTCCACATATTCAATGTCGTATTTTGACAGTATCATCACCTATTTTTCCATTCTTCCTATGAGCATTGCCTTTGATAGTAGATACTTGAGAGGGTCAATTTTGGCAATGAGTTTTATTTTATGTACCAACATGTAATGTCTAAATTTTTGTGATGCAAACACTATTGCAAGGCATGCTTTCTCGATGAATGAATAGTTTAGCTCATGCCCAACTATTGTCCTGCTGATGTAATAGATAGCCCTTTTTGTTCCATTTTCATCAAGCTGAGCTAGGAGAGCTCCAAGGGCTGTTGTTGTTGCTGAAATGTATAAAATCAATGGTTTTCTTTGGATTGGTGGCATTGAGACTGGTGGTGTCAGTAGGTGTTCCTTGATTTTTTTGAATTCCTCTTCACACTTGGTATCCCATTTGTACGCTACTCCCTTGTCGAGTAGCTGAAAATATGGGTTTTGTTTTTCTACCAATTGTGCTATGAATCTTCGAATGGATTATAGTATTCCTTGGAGATGTCTCATTTACTTTAATTTTTTTGGTGCCTCTATCTTGAGGATTGCTTTTACCTTTGTTGGGTATACCTTGATACCTTGCATTAACACTATATATCCTAGCAATTTTGCTAATTGTATGTTGAAGACACATTTCTTTGGGTTTAATTTGACCTTGAACTCTTCCAGTCTGTCAAAGATGACACTTAGGTTCGCTATGTGATCTTTTCTTTTTCTGGACTTAGCTAGAATGTTTTGAACATAGTCTTCGACCATCTTATGAATCATGTGATGGAATATCAATGTCATGGCCCTTTGATATGTTTTTCCTACATTCTTTAAGCTGAATGGAATCATGTTCCAATAGTAAGTCCTCCATGGACAAGTGAAAGATATTTTATGTTGGTCCTCTTTAGCTATCAGGATTTGATTGTACCCTAAGAATCCATCCATTAGTGACAACATCTCATGTCCAGCTGTCATGTCTACTATCATGTCGATGTTGGGAAGTGGGAAGTCATCTTTTGGACATGCCTTGTTCAAATCTCTGAAGTCTTTGCAGATTGTGATATTTCCATTGGGTTTTGAAATAGGTACCAAGTTTGACACCCATTCTAGATAATCTATTGGTCCGATGAATCTTGCATCTAATAGCTTTTTTAGATCCATTTTGAATAATAGGGTGATCTGAATGTGCATTTTTTGAAGGTTTTGTTTGACAAGCATTGCTTCTAGATAAACTACTAAGTGGTGAACCACAGTCTCTAGACCAAGTCTTGGCATGTCAGCATAACTCCATGCAAAGTTTATTTGTCTTTCTCTTAAGAATACCACTAGGAGCTCTTGCTCTTCTGGTAGTAGTGATTCCGCATAGAATGTCATATGTGGGGTCTCCTCTGTTCCTAGGTTGACCGGATTGCATTTTTCTGCCAAGACTACTGACTTTTCCTAATGAATAGATCTTAAAGGAAGAATGAATCCCCCATCCTCGAGCACCTAAGAGAAGTTTTCACCATTGGATGTGTCCTTTCTTTTTACTTATTTTTTGGTCAGAGATTGCCACAGTATGGTTTTCACTCAAGGACTTGGATATTATTCTTAATTTCTCACTTTTGTGACTGAAGGATTCAATCATTTTCCCATAATAGGCATGTGTGTCTAACTTGATTATGAACCCTACTTTATGATCCCCATCTGGAATGTTATCCCGTAGTCCCATGAATTCTAAGAGTTCCTCATCATTTTTGAATTTATCAAGAACTAGTGGTCCTCATTGGTCATAGTCAATGAGTTGGGGATATACTAGGAGAATCTCATGATTTTGATCATCTGTTTCAAAAGATAGGGTGCTAATCATGCAAAGAGTAGTATCCTCAAATAGCCTAGGTAAGTTGGTCGTGGTATCCTCATCAACACTACTACTATAGACATTGGTTATCTCAAATGTAAAGCTATCTATGACTCTACCTATAGACACTAATAAATATAGTTCTGGTGGGGTTGGATGAAGAGGATTATTAACCATTCTAACCAGAGGACTTCGGCCACGTATGGTTATACTTGGAGTTTACATCCAAGGCCAAGATTTTTTATCGGTCGCGTCTTTGGCATAATAGGTATTATGATCCCATTGTCATTTTTTCCAAGTCCTTGATTTTTTTCATAGCCCATTGTGAGCATCATTTGTAGACCCTTGCTTCTATCATCCATTGGTAAGTCAGCTATTGGTCTTTCATCTTGATATAGCATATGAGATGGATCCGCCTCAATAAATTCTTGTCCAAGATCTCCCCAACTTGTAAAAATGGGATACTTTTCAGGAGACGTTTGGGATGTGGACGCTTCATTTATTTGCGGTCATCCCCATGATCTAGGAGATTATGGTAACTCTCCTACCACAACCATTATCCTGGACTGGCAGGTGTCTCTATCGCAAGAGTGGATGTGAGAGTGGTGGGATCGATGTATGGTGTGGATGCACCCTCATCATTTTTTGGTAATTTGGGGATTTTGTAATACTTTGCTTCAAGATTTTTGCAATAGGAGAAGGGTTTAGGATCTCCATGAATGGTAACTTCTTGTACCTCATGTGTGAATTTCACACATTGGTGGAAATTTGATGCTACTGCTTTCATCGCATGAATCCATGGGCATCCTAGGAGGATCTTATATGGCAAGTCGAGGTCCAAGACCTGACAAGTGGTTTCCATGATGGCTGGCCCTAATTGAATATGGAGTTTGATTGTGCCCTGAGACAATATTTCTTGGTCATCATATGCTCTTATTGTGATACCCTTCCCTTTGTCACTAGAATCCTCTAATATTTTCAATTCCTTGATGAGACTGAGGGAACATATGTTCAAGCCCACACCTCCATCCACCAAGACCCTTTTGACTTTTCTCTTATGTACTATGGCGTCAAAGTGAAGTGCATGGTTATGAGATGGTTGAGCAGGGAAATCCTGGTTAGAGAATGTGAGGAGATTTGGTAGAATGATATTTTTCACCATAGCTTGGAATTGCTCTGCATCAAGGTCTATGGGGATAGTGGATGAGGCCAACGCTTCTTCAAGGATTTTCCTATGGGTAGATGAGATTTTTAGCAACTCCATGATGGAGATTTGCGTTGGAATTCTTTTGAGTTGATCTAGGACATTATAGCCATTAGGAACATATCTAGATGTAGGGACCTTGTTTGGTTGGGATGATCCTGCATTGGTAACTTTTCTGCCTCTTGTGGTGACTCCACAATCTTCGACATAGGCACCCTTGATGGTGATAACCATGCAGTTTTCATCTAGGGAGGTGACGACTGTTTCATACACATGATTTACATTTGAGTGGGTTCCTTTCCCTTTATCTTTTTTATTGTTATTCCCTTTGTTACCATGATTACGCATCAAATTCATATATATCTTAAGATCTTGGTTTCCTGTAGGTTATTCCACATTTATGATTCTTTTATCGATGAGATCTTGAATTATGTTCTTTAATCTCATGCAATTGTTCATGGTACGGCCTTTGATTTTATGGAACTCATAGAGTTGATTCTCATTATACTAAGGAGGTTTCACATCCGGTTCTTGGTAATTATCAAATGTAGGAGCTTTGATGATTTTTTCATCTATCAACTTTATCATTATGTCCTCAAGTGGTTCCCCCAAAGTGGTGTATTTTCACTTGGGATAGCTCTTGTTGCATTGGGTTGGTCCCCTTTGATCATTGAGATTATTGATTGTCGGTTTGTTGTGTGGTTGTTGTGTTGTGTAATGATTGTTTTTGTGTTGGATTTGGATTTGTGGTGTAGGTGTATTTTGGCAAGGGGCACTAATGACCACCTTGGCATCAATGACACCATCATCAGTAAAAAAAAATTTCCTTTCCTGTGTGCGAGGTTTGTCATTATAATTGGAGTGTGGGCAATTGTTTTGTTTTTTGGGGTATGAAGTTGATCCCATGGGTTGAGTCATGAGGGCTCGTTCAATGCTGAGTGTCTTGGAGATTGAATGATCATATGTGGTGATGACCTGAACCTTGAGATGGAATGCCAAGAGGCCGTCAAGGTTGGCTATAATGGTGTAAAATTTTTGTTCTTCGGCCATGGTCCACTTGCTTCGATTGACCTTGGATTGCCATCATTGTAAGAATGAAGTGAATGATTCACCCTTACGCTATTTCAAAGCTGAGAGTTCTTCTAGACTAACATCCATTGCAATGTTGCATGCATAGTTTTTTATCAATGTGTCTATAATTTCCTAGAATTTCCTAATGCTTGAAGGTAGGCGAGAGAACCATTCTGTAGCGTGACCAGCCAAACTCCTTGGAAATAGCCACATCAGATAAGTATCGTCATATGTGACTTCCATGCAATGAACCTGGAATTCCCTAATGTGATCTTTAGGGTTTCCCGTCCCATGATATTTGTTGAATTTGGGGATCTCAAATCCCTTAGGGAATGGTTTCATCACTAGGGTCCTATCAAATGAATAGGGACACAAGTTTCTTGGTTTTTTTGTTGTTTGCCCTGATTGAAGATTGAGCACTTTTTGCGAGAGCAACCTGATTTGTGTCGTTACGTCATTTTGTGGATCAAGGGGTGGGATGAAGGTGTTTTGGGGTGTTTAGATTGTGGGTTGGATGGATGGGTTGTTTGATGTGTTGTTCAATGGTATTTGTATGTTCTGTCAAGCTAGGTAGGCTTCCATCTACTCTTGTATGAACAATGCTTGTTGTTGATCTTATTGTTGTTGCGCTAAGATTTGTGCTTGTTGTTGTGCATGTTGCTATTCCAACAATGCTTGTTGTTGTGCTTGTTTTTGGGCTGCCAATTGGGCTGCTCCTTGTTGCTCTTGATATTGCTTTATTACTTGATGATATGCTTGCAATTGCGCTGGTTGTCTTTGTGCAAGAACTTGTGCTTGTGCTTGTGCATGTTGTGCTTGATATTGGGATTTTTTTTGAGCTTGAGCTTGTGCTTGTGCTACTTGTGCTTGGGCTTGTACTTGTGCTACTTGTTGTTGTAATAGATTTTGTGCTTGAGTAGCCTTTTGTACTTGCAATGTGGCATGGGCTGCTTGGGCGGCTTGCGCAGCTTGAGTAGCTTATTGTTGTGCTTGTAATGCAGCTTGGGTTGCTTGGGAAACTTATGCAGCTTCATCGGCTTATTGAATAGCTAGTTGTATGGCTTATTGTCTTTGCACTTGTTGGAATACCCTTTGAAAAGTAGCTTGCAATGTCGTGTTGTATTGGCTTGATTTGGTGGTGGTGGATTTAGAATGGAATTTGTGGTGAGCGATGATGTCATGTTGATGTTTTCAGGGATGGATGGTGGTATTGATGTGGTTGGTCCTTGGGAGACCATGATTTTCAATGTTAGGGGGTGTTTGATGATGTTCATTTGCTTGTGCATTTGTCATCTGTTGTTGTGATATTGACGTCAAATTTTGAGCATTTGGCATAATGTTTTGATTGATATTTGGGATGTTGGTTTGATTGATAGTTGGTAGAGGGGGAATACCTAAGCCAAGGAGTGATGTGGATGGTGATGGAAATGGTGGAAGAGGTTGAAATGTGAGGGGTGTGAGTTCTTGCAAAAATGTTGTGGTGTCGAAGATGCCCTCAGGTCCGAACATATCTCTCTCCTCTTGCAAATTTGTGAGGAGAGAAGCTTGAGGTGTTACGTGGAAAAATGATGATGATGGATCATGATGGAATGTGAGAGGAACATTCTTATGTAATGGGTTTTTGAGTATTTTTGTTCCAAGATGGTATTTGCATCCAAGTTTTGATTATTAACAAGGGGGTGTGTTTGAATAGCATTGAGAAATGCATTTCCCTTATTAACATTGGGTTGGGTTGGAGAAAACAATGTCATGATCTATGGAATGTTTTACGTGATGCTTTGGGATGGGGGTGTAGATGAGATAGGAATGGTGGATGAGATTAGAGGAATTGAAGATGTCTCCACTATGGTACTTACGTCGAAATATGAAAGTAACATGGCCCCTTGTTTTGCTAGCTCAAGCATGTATAACGAAGGGTTAAGCCTCATCAATGATGTTGATGATTTTATGGTTCTTCGGGTTTTGGAGCATTTCAGTTATTTCTTCATGAGACATTCCAAAGGTAAGATCCTCTCCTTGGTTTTCCTCTTGCCGATTTTGTGATGATGAGATGGTGAAAGGATTACTTGATTTGGCAGGATTCATTTCAACATTTGTTTGGCTAAGATCACTTGAAGCGAGTGTTTCTTTGTTGGCTTCCATGCTCTTCTTGTATTGAGATCTAGTTTGAACAATAAAATGAGGATCAATTTTCAAGAATAGGAGAGATGAATCTCTTGGTTCTTTGGATTGATCCTTACTTTATGCCCAAAGTAGAAAAATTTAGGATATCTTGAGGATTGAAAGGTGATATGATGATGATGCAAGGGATGGATGATGTGGATGTTTTTTGCTTTTGATAAATCTTGAATGAGATACTAGGCTTTTGGGACTTTCGGATATGTTTTGGATTTTGATTCTGGTTTGATTTTTGGATTTGGGATTGTCCTTGATTTTGATTGATTTTGATCACTTTTGATTTTTGAACAAAAAGGCCCTAAGATGTTGGAGAAGGATACATCTACCCACACCTATTCAAACAAGATGATAGTTTAACTAAGTATATGAAGAAGGATACATCTACATATACCTAGCTAAACAAGAAGATTTTGATAACTTTGACTAAGCATATGTGAAATGATGTATCTACATATACCTAGCCAAAGATGATTTTGATAAAGTTTTCAAGGATTTGGTCTCAAAGATTTGATGATTTTGATTTTTCAAAAAATCCTAGTATTAAGGATGATTTCAAGATTTTCCAGAAGGTGATGATGAGATGATTTTTGGTTTGATGTTTGAAGGATGGATGAATTAGATTTTTATTTCCTTTTGATCCTAAGATGAACCTAAAAAAGACACTTTGTTTTCCTAGACCTAGGTATTGAAGAGCATACAATGCTTCTATAGACCTTTGTAACCAATAAGTGATTTCACTTGAACATTCATTTTTGGATTTTGAACCAATGGCCTTTGCTTTGGGATTTGGAACTTTTGAGAATCACGAGGCTTCAACACACATGAAATTTCATTTTTCTTAGCTTTGCTTAATGGCTTTATTTTACCAAAAACGCTTTCTTTGATTAAGTTTTAAAACTAAGATGTCCAATGTCTAAATTTCTTCAAAGCCCACAAGATATGTTATGTGGAAATTTGATGAACTCAAGGCAAAGGTTTACCTATTGTTTACATTAGTAGACAAATCGAGATGTAATCCAATGTTTAGAAACCTCTAAGGATGTAAATCCCAAGGGAAAGAAATAACATATGGATTGAGTCAATTGTATTTGTCTCTAAAAGGGTTTGAAATTTGGATGATGATGTTAAGTGCTTGTTTTCAAGATGTTTTCGATTAAGCAATGGATTTTGTAACCCAAGAATCAACCCTATGGATGTGTAAGACAATATTTGTTGGATTCCTACTTGGACAAGTCCAACTATGCTTATCTTTAGTGAATGGTTAGATGCTTGACCCCACTGGCTCCCCTCCATGACACTCACTTATACAGGGCAACCAAGCATCAACACCCATGAAACTCCCATGGCATGTTTTCCATTTCTACTAAAAGATCATAAAAGTGTGGGGTGGCTTCAAAACGACCATTCTTGCACCAACACATAGATTAAGGATTTTGGAAAATTCTAGAACATGGGTTTTAATAAGGACTTTCCATTCATGGAGATTGACCCATACAGCAAGATTCCCCTTTCAAATCCATCTTGTTAGAATCAACCACATGATATTGGGGTTTACTCCAATACCTACATTTATATCCCGGTTGGAAATACTCTTGGATTTAGAGTGTTACGGGTTGAGTCATTCTCTTCGGTGAGTAATTTTTCCCCAAGGCAGGCCCTCTAAGATAAACAAAAGTGAGTAAAAAAATTATTCGTAACTCTATCAATATTTGTTGGCAACAAAGAGAGAGAATATACACAATAATTCCCCCACTCACACTCGCACAAGATTTTGTTCAATATTAAAACCCAAAGATGAAATGTGGAGGTGATTTCTTTGTCTCACCCTAAAGTCATGATAAAGTCCTTTTTATTCTCAAGATCGCTATAAAGTGCGAGAGAAGCGCATACGTCCTTTTTCAATGAATTTAGTTTAAGTAAGCCTTAACGAAAACAAAGTTGTACTTGTTCTTTTTAAATCCACAAAGGAAAATGTGAGTTCATTTTAGAGCACCAAAAGACAAATGGTAGACATTTTGTTCAATTGTTATCCAAAGAAACAAACTCTAGTATGTTGTGATCCTAATGTTCATTTTAGCCTTTTGCAAGAAGTGAAAAGATTATTTTTAAACCCAAATGAAATTAGTGTCCTAAGAAAGAAGTCATAACAATTTCTTAAAAAAAAAATTTAAACATACACTAAAGTGTTTAAAAACACTTTGATTTGATGAAGTATCTTCCTCATACTTCTCCTTTTCTTCATTTTTTCAATTTGGCCCAACCTACAAGCATGAAAAAAAAGTCAAATTCTATAAAATACAGAGGTCTAAAAGTAAAAAATAGAAGATAAATTGATCATACGACAAAATGCACATGCTAAAATTAAATTTCAACTTTTTACTCCCTCCCAAAAGTGCAACCCATGACTACGTCGGAGTTTGATTTCTCAGCAGTGCTCTTATAGTGCCGCTTACTAATCAGTGTCTCTCTGTTTCGGGGAAGTGAGCTCAACTGCGTCACACTTTTGCCCAGTGTCGCAGTTTGTTTTTTTTTTTAAATTCTTGTGAGTCAAATGTCAAGCAGTAGAGTTAGAAATTCAAATTTTTGGGTAGGAAGACTACAGCATCACAGTTTGGGTTTCCAACAATGCTATATGGTGATGTTGAAGAGTCAGCAGTGCTAAAACAATGATGCTAAGCTCTCAGCATGGGAATTTTGCTGTGTATAAGCAAAAACAACATTTTTTTTGGAAAAAGTGATTGAGAATTAGATTTGCCCTCCTTCTAGCATCAAATGTGTGAACCCCAATCCTAATACCTGTAAAACAAAGAGAGTAAACACCTTAAGTTAAATATTGCAAGAATGAACAAGGATTCCCCATGAAATCCATTTACAAACTTCAAATTAATAAATAAATCAATGAAAAACACAATAAAACAAGAAAATATAGATTCAATCCTAATTAGAATAGCAAACACATGATCCCATGGGGGAATTGGTGCCAATTTGATGTGAAAATTGGCCCTTTCCCAGTTCCTAAGAAGCAAGCTTGATATGATGATGATGATTGATCCACTTTGTTGATGAAGGATGAGAGTTCCAAGCCCAAAATCTGTAAAAACCTAGCTAAGAACTCAATGGTGATGGATGGAAATGGCCAAATATTTTAACATAATAACTTTGCATAATTTGTGGATCCTCAAATGAGGATATGAGCTCTTTATTTATAGAATGGAAAGATGGATGAATGTCCAAATTTGAGCAATGTGGGACTAACATTCATCCATTGGCATGATGCCACTTGTCAAACTATGCATGGATGGAGGATGTGCAAGATTTGGGGATTGTGCCAATAAATGCATATTTTTGAATTTCAAATTTGTTGAAATGAATTACAAGAGGGAAGGGAAAATGCAATAAATTCCACTTGGCTCAAGGAGAAGGACATGCAATATGAAGTTATTGCCTTGTTGGATGTACATGTTGACTTGGAATTTTTGAATTCAAACTTGGAGAATATTCCAAAAGATGCCTTGTGAGGAAAATAGAGATTTAATAAATGAATTAAATCTATTTTCATATGCAACTTGCAAATCTAGATGATGGGACATATTTAGAATTAAATTAATCAAAGGTTAATTAATTTAATAAGAGATTAGATGATGTGACCTATTTGACTCAAATTTATGGATTTATTTAAATCAAATAAGAGAGGAATATGATAATAGAATAATTAAATAAGGATTTTGATTTATTTAATTAAGAGAGATGTTGTTAGATTAGATCAAATAAGGTTTTAATATATTTAATTTAATGGATGGACTTTAGAGATTTAATCAAATGAAATTAATTATTTAATTAAATAGGGATAATTAGATCAGATTGATTGATTTAATTAAGAAAAGAGAATGACTTAATTACATAAAATTATTTATTTAATTAACAGAGGAATATTGATGAATTTAATCAGATAAGGAGATTTGATTAAATGGTTAAACCGAGAGATGATTTAGGATGAAATGATGTTAGTAGTCAGGATCAAATGCACAATGTCAATCGGTATATTTTACGTGTCTACAGAACCTTATAGGGTCATGTGAGGAAATTACCTTAAAATTATGAGGATATCCTTGTGCATAAAAGGCATTGGCATAGCCTTGGTGATTCTATGTAAAGGACAACATCATATATAAAAAAATCACTACACACACAAGGCTTAATTTAGCATTGGTGGGTCCTATAAAGAACAACTAACAATCACAACACACATAAAGAAAAGGCTATTACCCATTGTAAATTATTTACAATACACAAAGATATAGGAAGATATTTGTTGCCTTGGATAGGTATAATATGGGTGAAAGAGATAAATAGAAAAAGACCAACTAAAAAATTCATGTAGCCATCATATTTGTTATAAAATTAGGATAAGTGATATAAGATTGAATTATTTATGATATGGGAAGGATGCATACCTAAGGAATGAATGTTATATAGGTGAATATGATGGTAAATAGGCACATTGACTATTTATTATTTAAAAGTTTGAGCTATGTGTGATTTGTAATGTTATGTGATGTCTAATGTGTGGCTTGTCTTGTATGAGTTTTGTAGACACCTAAATTTTTCCATATTCAACCAAACTTTACCTTACCTTACTCTATGTATTAACTAAATAAATAGTCATAAATTTTTAAATTAATTGAAACTCCTTTTCCTTTATCCCACATATTAATTAAATAAATTTATATTTATTTAATTAGTTCTATCTTTATCCCCCAAATCCTCCAAATAAATAAATTAGTTAATACTAACTAATTAATTGATTTAGTATTATTAATATTCAATTATCTCCAATATTTAATTCCATCTCACATTCAATCCTTTTTCCATTTAATCCTAGACATTGAATACGTCTACATGAAAGCAAGATCTAAAATTTCCATCACTTGAAAAGTGTTCTAACCTGCCTATCCTATCCATTTCTCACACATGTGAATTTACCCTACCTCTTACACATTTCATAAGGTTAAAACCATACCTCTTACACATTTCATAAGGTAACAACCATACCTCTATGATTTGTATCTTTTATGAGCCTCCCTATGTGTGTTCTTGCACATGTGTGAGAACATCTAGCTCTTACACCTATAACAAGTCTCATTATCCTACCTCAATCTTTTGAAACTTTCCAAAAAGCTATGCCCTCAATCCTTTCTCTCATTCTCATTCAATCCTAGCCATATATTGACCAATTAATCTTGTCCATTAATTTTCATGATGGAAAATTTATAAATCAAGGAATTTACTCTCGTTTTGAATCATCTTCTATCATCATAAATATATGTTGTTCTATCTTCTATCCAACACACTATCATAACATTATTATACCATAAGAAACCACATTCTACCACCTATCACTCATCCAAAGGACCATATTAGGTTAAGAATTGGATGCATAATTTCACTCTAGCTCAATCCAAGGAGAAAGGTCATTTGAGGTAAAAAGACTTAGTTTACATGCTTTATCTTTATGTTATTTCCACATACAATTTTATTTTCTTCCAATTTTAAGTCTGGAAAGCTAAGTGTAATGGAAAATTCCTAGCGTGATGGGAAATATCATTTTATTGGGTTAAGCTCAACTTACTAGGATGTGTGATGTATGAAACTTACTTGTGAAGATATTTCTTGTCACTGTGGTATATGAAGGAATCCATTCATAAAAAATACTTGGGTATTTTCCCCAATGTATAACAAGGGATATCGAATGGTAATGGGTGAATAGGTGGATATGGGATGTGAAATGGTATTTGGCACTAATTTACACAAAGTAAATCCATGATAGCTCTATAGATACACATGTCTTTTATGGAAATATGGATTTTATTAGGGATGAGAGATTTTTGAAAGGTATATAGATGGGGTGAATGGTATCATAATATATGACGGGAGGAGGCTATTCCACATGGAACCTATAAATATATTTTCACCATGGTATGTTCCCAACACACCACTAATATGGTTTTCACTATTAGATACATTATTTCTCTACTATTTTTTTTTATTTTTTTATTTTTTTATTTTATAATTTTTTGGGATATTTTATTGATTACACATAGAAATTCTTGAAAATGGTAATGTTCAAGGTCTATTCCAATAGTTTACCTTCTATTATATCAATCTAGTATGCTTCAAATCCATATTTGGTCATGATGATAAAAGGCCCCGACCAATGGGTATGTGCAAAATCATCATGGAAAAAACAAACCCTTAAGTGGCGAAAAATTCAAAAAAATCAGAGTTAGGAAACTTGACATAAAAAATTGAATAAGTTATCTATATTATTTCAAAAATATGTAAGAATAGAATCAATAGAAAATTGAATTTAGATTCTAAACTACTAGGTTTATTTCAAAAAAAATAAATCTATTTGGTGAAAATTTGAAATTTCAATGCAGTAGCGCTTAAATCTCAGGGAAAAAATAAGTAGATGTTTGTCTAACCACCATAACCACAATAAAATGATAATATTTTTTTATAAGATTTTAGATATAAGTAGAGGACTCATGTACCAATGTGATGCATATTTTTTTGTAATATTTTTCCAAGTAAATAATTAATTATGAAATTTTTATTACAACTTAAAAAAAATATAAGAACTTGTATGTCTGACCACCTTAATGTGGTCAAAACCTTATGAAATTCATTTTTCTTTTTTAATCCTATAGTATGTGAAGCATAAAATGTGATGTATGTTTCAAATTTAAAAAATGTGATACCATTTGAAAGCTATAAATATTTTTCAATCAGCCTATCAATTAAGACTTTAGTCATAATTCAAGTAGAAAATGAATAATAATTATTTATTAAATTCAAAGTAAAGCATAATTTATATTGGTGGAAAGTTGGGAATCTCCTTTAAAAACCCTTTTTGTTTCATCAATTTTGGGTTTAAAAAAATTGTCAGCCACATACCCATCATATCACCACTTTTTGGCCCATCTTGATCCTACACATACCCCACTTGGGTTGAAACTTTCCCTCCTCCTTGTCTTGAAGATTCCTTTTATTTTAATTATGGAATAGGTTACCAATATCAAATTAATAGGTTTTGATATTCTTCTTGTAGTTTTGATGGATTATATTATGATATTTCTTTATTTGATTGAATATATTAAGACACTATTGTCACTTGAAATTATACCCTTGTCTAGCATATTATTCATGTCAATTGAAAGGAAATATGGGAATAATATTTAGGCGTGGGACCCTTTCAATGAAGATGAAACCTTTAGAGAAGACCATCTTCCTCTCCAATCTAGATGCAAAAGTGTTGATCCAACTCAATATTGAAAAACCTAAGTGTTGTGTGGTCTCACAACACTCCCCAAGACTAAAAAGACTTGGGGACCCAAGTGAAAAATATAACTCTTATGGTAGGAGCTAGCTATTTGGAAGATCACAGAAAGTAAAGAAAGGAAGATAAATATTTGATAACAAGAAAGTACTTCATATTCTAAGTGTTTCATGCACTAGATACTGGGTACCAGAAACACATAAAAGGCAAAAGATAATGTGAAGGTCAAGTGAAAGAATCTAATTCAATATAAAGTAGTTTGATATGAAGCTTTCTGGTAAGAGGGAGTCCAATATAGTGGAGTTCCAATATAACCGAGGTCTGGGAAAGTAAGTGGGTAAAGTTGAATACTAGGTACTAGGTACCGGGTTGCAATGTGAAATGTAATGTTAAAATTTTAAATTTTTCTAATGATCCCGATGATCTGGTATATGTACAAGGATTTATGATATGCTTTTTAAAAGGTGTGTTAATTATGGGATTTTTTTACTAACATTTGAATAATGGTTTTATTTACATGAGATGTTTTAAATGTTTTTTTTTTAAAAGGGATTTAATATATGGAATTTCTGATTGCAGGAGATATCGATTGTGATTGAAAGCTTGGGTATGGAAAATTTTAATCATGGAAGGAATAATTTTTAGTCTAGTTTGATCACTTTGGGAGGTGATAATGTAGATGGCTTTGAGTCCACCAAAATGTTGGGGATCTCAGATTTTCACATGTGGTGGGAACAAATGCCAATCTTTGAGAGAGCCCATTCTCAAGAGTGACAAAACTAGAGTTAAGATATGTGTGGGGGTCAAAATTCTATCTTTTCATTTTGAATGTATGGGAACCCCCTACACATTATCATGATTCGAAGTATCATCCTGGTGAAGATTCCAGATGAAAAAGTAGAACCTGAAGAGCTTCAACAAGTAATTGGAGTTGACTTTCATTGACTTCAATTGCAATTCTCCTATTGGTCACAATATTCCATGTGCCTTGATGAGATTGGTCCTTTAGATTTCCTCTCATGTAGTTGTCTTATCCTATCTGAGCCTTCTTTTCTATAAAAGGCCAGAGGATGCTTCACTTTTATTTGAAGTTTGGAATTTGTGGATGTCAAAGGATCATAATTTTTTTTAAGTTTTGTTGTTTTTTCCTATTTTCTAAACCATTTCGGCTTAAAACTTTGTATGCAAGTAGACATTAATTGATATGAGTTTTATAAATAGCTACCTATCTCAGTATCTTTTGTAATTGGTCTTGTAATTTTAGCTGAACAAGACTGTATGCTGCGCTATTTAAGGGTGCATACAAAACCTACTTAGTGTCCATAAATGAAACCCTCTCTTTAAAAGCTTGCTCTGTTTTATATGTAGCTATGAAGTAATCTGGTGAAATATAAAGTGGTTTTCTCTATTTTAATTAAATATTTGGGGCATCCATGGAGAATAACTAGGAGAAACTTTTATTTTTTTAGTATTTTTTTATACTTTTTTTAGAATAGATGTTTAATATTAAATGGAAGGAATTTTGCTGAAAATCTTTTATTTTCCATAAAGTTGCTAAATGCTTAATGCTAAATCTACTTAAGTGATAGCAAGGAATTTGTGATATTTCATGAAATGTTCTAGAAAATCTTTTGGTTTCATGATGTTTGATCTCATCATTTATGTTGGTGTAATTAAAAGTTTTGTACCTTGTACTAAGTCATGATTACACATTAGTTAAGTTTACTTAGGGACCACATAGGAGGTAGTTGGAGAATTTCCACTTTTGGTGGACTTGACATGTCATTACTTTATCACTTCCACCTTTTGTGGACATATCATGTGATTATCTCTCCATGTTTTGTGGTGATTATCACATTATCACTTTTCCACTTTATGTGGAGTGATAGCTTTTCATAGTTGTCTCATGTCATAAGATTATGAGACTTGTCATAATCTTATGCCCTTCTATTTTCTCACCTTGGTTATATAACCAAGGGGTCTCCTATGTACTTTTGCATAGGATGTTGTATTCTATTTGCATCATTGGCAGAATACAGTTTATTCTTGTCATATTGCTTCTATCTCTCTTATGCTTGTGCTTTCTATTAGGCCTCTAGATCTTAGGTGGCTACCTTCATAGCCAATTCTTACATGGTATCAGAGCTATTGGAGTGCCTTTGGATTGCCATTTTGGAGAGATTCTTGGAGGGTTCCATTTTTGGCCTTATATTGTAGGTACATTTTGGGAGCTTGTTTCATTAGATCTGAGCTCACCATTGTATCTGGAGTGTTTGAGATAGTCATATTTTCCTTTTGCTTTGTCCCAATTGGACATTGGAGGCCAAATTTGCATAGGTTTGAAGATTGGAGGTGGTTGCCAGATCCAGGGGATAGCTAGCACTTCAGAGTATTTTCAGCCAAAAAGGACATTTCCATCGCGTTCAAAAGCACTAAAAACCCATAAATCGACTGCCAAATCATTAAATTTGGACAAAGTTGCTCTTATGGCAAAAAATATTTAGCAGCGGATCATACGGCCCTACCTGCATAGGTACAATTTTATCTAATAATAATAATAATTTTTCTACAAATTTTGTAGTTTTCTAATTTTAAAAATCTTTATAAAAAGATCGCATTTAAAAAATCTTCACAAAATCATTTTTTTTATAAAAGGTTTATTACAAAAAAAAAAATTAAAAAAAATCTTGTGGTACGTAGGGTACTTGCGAGACCTCGAACACCTTGAGGCTTGTAGGTGCTGCTAGGGCTAGCAAGTTGTACCACCACCTTGACCCCTAGCGGATAGGCGGAGGGACCCTAGACCCCCGCAACTTTTGTTTTAAAGTTTTTTAATTGTTTTTAAAATAATAATAAAGTTTTGAAATAGAACTTTTAAAAAGTTTTTTCCCTTTAATTTTTAAATTTAAGTTTTTAAATAAATAAATAAAATTAATAATGTTTTTCTTTAATATTTAATATTAAAGTTTTTTAATAATTAAAAACAAATAGTTTTCTTTATTAAGTTTTTAATAATTTTTTTTCAAAATAAAAACAATTTTTTTTCTTTATTTCAATAAAGTTTAAAAAAAAAAAAAAAAAAAAGAGACAATTTTCTTTATTATTTTAATAATAAAGTTTATGAATAAATAATGTTTTTAAATTAAGCTTTTAATTAAGTTTTTTTAAACAAATCATGCAATAATATGCAAACCTGGAAAATAATTTTTCCTACCAATTGAGCCTTGTCATGCATCGTTGCTCCTCTAATCGACAGTCAACAAGGGTCAGTTGCTTCTACCGACATCCACCTGGAGGGCTTTCTTCATGGTCTTCAGCTTTGGGTTTCTTTTAGTTGGCTTCTTCATCAATATTTCTAGTTTTGCATCATGTTGATTGTAGTTTTCCTCTTTGTAATGTTGTAAACACACTAAAATAAAGTGCCACAATCTACTATTTCAGTGTACTCTCTCATACTGTATGCTTCTTTGGGTTGATCTATGTATCTAGTGTTAGTTCCTATATACTCAGCGAATGTAACGACTGGTTAACCATGCATTTCAGTGAGATGGACTAGTCACCATATAGATATTCTTATTTTGGAAGCAATCTACATGTGTTCAGTAGTTTGGTTCTACATCAAGAGACTTGGTGCATGGCTCCAGTGAGACTTGGATTGTACAATTTATGCATGGCTCCAATGAGACTTATAGTGTACCAATCTACTATTGATGAGCATTCAAGTTGTTGCTCATGCAGTTGTCTTCTTGGTTCTGACCTGATTCTTGTTGCAATGTGGATTCATCTACAATTCTTCATCGACATATTTTGCAGTTACTCTTGAGCTAACAGATTCAACTCAGTCACTAGTTATGTGGCATCTTTTGCAGCTGTAACTGATTCTTTCTATCAGTGCTTGTCATATTTTGTCATTTCTTTTGGAACAACATTTGGAGGACTCGTCATCATCCTTGGTTTGCTCTACATTACCCTTCATAATGTTCTACATTGTCTTCATCTTCAATTATGATTGGGGACTCATGACATTGTGACATTTGAACACTGACTCTCCATTGAGGGGGCATTGCATGTACTATCTTCATTCTTCTTATGGGGGGGATTTTTCCTCATTCAAGGTTTTACCCTTCTCATCTTTTTGAGTGCAGTTTTTGTTTTGTTTCATCTCTCTTTTGGGGGGATTTTTTTCCCACGTGGTTTTCTCCTTTTCTCTGCTTTATGAGAGATTGCATTGCATTTGTACATGGGTACCTAACATTGCCTAGATGTCAGGACCCATCTTGCATTGTTTTATTTTGTGTACATTCCCCTAAGTTGCACTTAAGGGGGGGTGTTGGTGTAATTAAAAGAGTTGTACCTTGTACTAGGCCATGATTACACCTTAGTTAAGTTTACTTAGGGACCACATGTAGGAGGTAGTTGGAGAATTTCCACTTTTGGTGGACTTGACATGTCATTACTTTATCACTTCCACCTTTTGTGGTGATTATCGTATTATCACTTTTCCACTTTAGGTGGAGTGATAGCTTTTCATAGTTGTCTCATGTCATAAGATTATGAAAATTGTCATAATCTTATTCTCTTGTATGTTCTCACCTTTGCTATATAACCAAGGGGTCTCCTATGTAATTTTTCACAACACATTGTATTCTATTTGCATCATTGGAAGAATACAGTTTATTCTTGTCATATTGCTTCTATCTCTCTTATACTTGTGCTTTCTATTAGGCCTCTAGATCTTGGGTGGCTACTTTCATAGCCAATTCTTATAGTTTCAATTTAGGATGTTATCTAAAATTTTCAAAGACTAACCATAGTCCCTTTGAGATTAACAACAATATCACATCATTACCCGAGAGCAACACTAGTGCAACCATGACCTAATTATCAGATACTTCAGATTGAACAAAAGCCAATCTTTGTCCGTGAATGTAGAATTTCCCCTTAGGTTTTATTTATTCCATATCTTTCAAGAAGGATAGGCTCTTCATGGTCTTGTCTATGGAAATTTTATTCAACCTATTTTCTGCAAGTGAAATCGTCATCAATAGGAACTGGTGCTAGAAGGAGGGAATTTCTTTGATATTTTAGGTTTTATCCTTTGCAATTGGAAAATTATGCTTTGAAATGTTATTTCTAAGTTTGACAAGAAGCTTGCAAATGAGAAATTGAATGCAAGCTAGTTTTTATTATGGAAATTGGAATTTTTTTTAAAATATTAAATCAGAAACTACATCCTTTGAGTTTGTTTACTTTTGGGAGAGTCACCGAGTGTAGAATTGATGATACAACTGATCATGGTGAACTTGAGTGTGAATTTTTTTTTAACTAGGGTAATTTTGGCCATAAGTGGAGAAATTCCATTAAAAAAATAAGTTTTAGCTGCTAAAAGAAAGAGATTGTTAATGAGAAAAATGTTTTTCCCTAGTGGAGTTAGAAATATTAAAAAATTAACCGATAAACTGAAATAGTCAAAAAATTGTGATTATTATAAAGAAAATTCTAATGCTTTGTAGGGGAATAGGCAAGAATGTCAAGATTCAAAGATAGTTCATCACAAATGAGGAAATGATGTGGATGAATTATCATTCCCTGTATACATGGAAAATATAGATAATGAGATGGAGTGGGAAAATCAAGCAGGAAACACGTGTATTGTGCTTCACGTTGGGAATTCACCAGCTATAAAAGGACATTTTCCTAATTTTATACAAGATACAAAATATCAAGTTTTTACTTTTTCTCTTTTTGATAGCAATATAAATAGTGATATATCTTGGTCTAAAAAAATGCAAAGTGAAGATAGGGCCAAAGATATGAAAAAAATTAGAAGAGAAGGAAACATAGAAATAAACGCAACCCTTCATGGAAAAGGAATAGGGTTGGGAGAAGGTACAATATTGCCGCATTAGACAAAATGTGTGCAATCAATCTCTAATGAGATCATTCTCATACATTTGAGCCAAATTTTGGGTAAGTACACTTTTGAATTTATGATGTTTAAAAGCAAAAAAGTTAAGATATTTCATTGCTATAGTAGAATATTGAAAATTTTGATAAGAGAATTTAAAGACAAATCTGTTGTAATTCACAATAAAATTGTAAAGGAAACAACCATAAAAATTGAAATAAATTGTTTTATTAGAGTTAATATTTTCGTGATGATAAAGTTAGGGTGGTTAGGGTTAGTTTATTTTTTTTAGTTTTTTAGTTTTTTTTAGGGGTTTTTCTTTGTGCTGATTTTGTTTTCTTGTTTTGTTTTGTTCTTTTCTTTTGCCTAGCCTCTGCATTAGCAAATTCTGCTTAAATTTATCTGATGCATGCGTCAAATTCAAGCATTTTGCAAAACTAAATTGAAAAAGGAGAAACAATAAAGCCATGCATAGTAAAACACATTTTTAAAAGATACCAAAAAGGGATATATATGTGTGTGTATATCATGTATATACATCTAATATCAAAATCCTCATTCAAAAAATAAAAAAAGATTCAAAAAGAAAGTGAGAAAAGTTGCAGATGATTGTAGCCATTAAGTTGATTTGGGATGCCTCTTCTATTAATGGTAAATACCCTATATAGGTGAGTTCTCGGCGAGTTTCAAATTCTTGGATATGGAGATTAGTAAGAAAAGGAAGAAGTGGAACAACTTCCGTATGTTCTAGGAACTGAGGAATATCATCCATGGAGGGAATCCCAGTGGTCAGATGTGCAACAGCTAAGATGGTATCCAGATTATCCAAGAATTCAGGCTTCACTATTAAGTTGGTAGGAGCGTGAACGTCTTCAACAAGTAGCCCAATTTCCAAAAGTGATGCTACAAAGTGAGAAGATATGTCAGAGTAAAAATGAAAGTAGCAGATGTACGCAATATATCTTTTCCCAAGGACTAAGCATAAGTTTGGCACAATGAAACTAGAAGTCCTAATGATGAAGACTTTCTCAAGCCTTTGTTGTGTGATGCTCCCTAAGAAAACATTCTATCTACAAGAACAACCTAGGAAAATTGGAGTATCCATGGCTAAGAAGCAAATGCAAAGACAAAAAATAGAGCAGATTTATAGAAAATAAAATTAAAAAAAATAGAAAGAAAAGAGAAGTGTGGAGAATTCGAGAAGAAATGCATGAATTTATGAGAGTCGTGAGAAAGTTGTGTTACATAGTTTCCTTGAGTAATTGTTTCTTGGGAAATCATATGCAAGGTGGCAGTTGAACAATAATATTTAGGATTAAAGGTTAAATCAAATAAATTCTTTACACATATTTGGTGAAATTTCTTCAAATTTGAGCAGTATGAAGATTGTGAATCAAGAAAGTTGAAGATTTTGAAATTAATAGTGGTCATTTTGAATTGTTTAAAAGAGTTGCATTAATTATGGGGTGTTATGTTTGTGGACTATACAAGAGTATGACGTCGAAAAGGAAATACACGTCATCACCTGATTAAGTTGAAGGGATAATACGTGTTGAGTAAGGCATGTGAATTTAACACAAAATAATGTGATTATGTTTCAAGTTTAAACATGACATTTTAATCCATTAATGAAGTGTAGGGTTGTTAAGTTAAGATAGTTAGCATAAATTTTAGTAGTTTCCATAAAATTTAATTGGAAGTGTGGCAACTAATGTTTCTAAATTTAGATTTAAATTTGGTGATTAAGTTGTCTATTGATAAATTTTAATTTATGCATATTTTTTAACATATAGCAAGCTACAGTTAGCTAGGATTTGGCATAAATTAGTGAAATTTAGTTGGAAACACACACCTATAATGAATCATTAAATAATTTTTTGGGAAGTAGTGAATTGATGAAGGGATTTACATTGAATGAAAAATAAAAAAAGTAACCTTCGCTACCACTATAATTCCCAACCTAATAGTGGTGCTTCAATGCTTACAAGTTGATAAAAGAGCTATTATTGCAATATCAAAAGTGGAAAATGAGCTATCATTGCTATATCAAAAAAAAAATGGTATCAACTCTTTAGGCTATCCAAATAACTCTACCAGGGCTATGGATGCTTGAACATCAATAGAGCTATGTTTGGGGGAATTATAGAGATAACTTTGTTGGGGATATGGAAATTTGACTGGTAGCAAGGCTCTATCCCTGGTTGGCTTTGGAGGATTAATATATTATGTAGTTCAATGTTAATGAACTGATTCTTTTTACTAAATTCTAAAAATTGGAATTAATTAAAGCACACATGGATGTTTCTGGTGGAGTTTTATTTTTTTATGCCAAAATCTAGGTAAAGGTAGAAAGATATTGTTTTAAAATATTTATAAGTTTTAATTTACTACTGGTGATTTAATTTCAAGTTTGATTTAAATTTGGTTTTATTCACTGCAAGTTTTTGTGTGGTCTCACAACATGCCCCAAGACTGAAAATATTTGGGGACCCAAATGAAAAATATAACTCTTATGGCTGGAGCTAGCTAGTTGAAAGATCATCAAAAGTGAAGAAAGGAAGAGAAAACTTTGATAATAATAAAGTACTTTGTATTTTAAGTGTTTCATGCACCAGATACTGAGTACCAAAAACATAGAAAAGATGAAAGTTAATGTGAAGTTCAAGCGAAAGACTCTGGTTTGATATAAAGTAGTTTGATATGAAGCTTTCTGGTAAGAGGGAGTTTGGTAGTGGAGTTCCGGTATAATTGAGGTCTGGGAAAGGAAGTGGGTAAAGTTGAATACTATGTATTGAGTATTGGGTTGCAATGTGAAATGTAATGTTAAAATTTTAAATTTGTCTAATGATCTCAGTGATCTGATATATGTACAAGGATTTATGATATGCTTTTTGAAAGGCATATTAATTATGGGATTTTTGTACTAACATTTGAATTATGGTTTTATTTACATGAGATGTTGTAAAAAAAATTTTTTTAAAGGGATTTAATATATGGAATTTATGATTGTGGGAGATATCGATTGTGATGCAAAGCTCGGGTATGAACGTTTAGGAAAACTTGAATCATTGAAGGAATAATTTTTAGTCTAGTTCGATCACTCTGGGAGCTGATAATGTAGATGGCTTTGAGTCCACCATAATTTTGGGGATCTCAGTATTTCACATGCGATGGGAACAAATGCTAATCTTCAAGAAAGCTCATTCCCGAGAGTGACAAAATTGGAGTTAAAAGATGTGTGGGGGTGAAAATTCTACCTTTTCATTATGAATGTATGGGAACCCCCTACACATTATCATGATTTGAATTATCATCCTGGAAAAAATTCCAAATGAAAAAGTAGAACCCGAAGAGCTTCAACGAGTAATTGGAGTTGACTTCCATAGACTTCAATTGCAATTCTCCTATTGGTCACAATATTCCATGTTCCTTGATGAGATTGGTCCCTTAGATTTCCTCTCATGTAGTTGTCTTATTCTATTTGAGCCTTATGTTCTATAAAAGGCTAGAGGATGCTTCATTTTTATTTGAAGTTCAGAATTTGTGGATGTTGAAAGAGCATAAACTTTTTAAACTTTTGTTCTTTTTTCCTATTTTCTGAACCATTTCGGAGTAAAAATTTGTATGGACATAGACATTAATTGATATCAGAGCTTTATGGATAGCTACCTATCTCAGTATATTGTGTAGTTGGTATTGTAAGTTTGGTTGAACAAGACTGTATGATGTGTTGTTTAAGGGTGCATACAAAACCTACTTAATGTCCATAAACAAAACCCTCTCTTTAAAAGCTTGCACCATTTTATATGTAGCTTTGAAGCAATCTGGTGAAATATAAAGCAGTTTGCTCTATTTTAATTATTTCTTTGGGGTATCCATGGAGAATAACTGGGAGAATTTTTTTTTTTTTTAGTATTTTTTTTATAATTTGTTTTAGAATAGATGTTTAATATTTGAAAATGTTCTAAAAAAATTTAAATGAATGGAAGGAATTTTGTTGAAAATCTTTTATTTTCCATAAATTTGTTGAATGCTTAATGCTAAATCTACTTAAGTGATAGCAAGGAATTTGTGATTCTTGAAATTTTATGGAAAATATTTTGGTTTCATGATGTTTGAGCTCATCATTTCAAATCAGGATGTTATCTAAAATGTTCAAAGACTAACCATATTCCCTTTGAGATTAACAACAATATCACATCATTAATCAAGAGCGACCCTAGTGCAACCATGACCTGGTTATCAGAGACTTGGGATTGAACAAAAGCCAATATTTGTCATTTGAATGTAGAATTTCCCTTTAGGTTGTCTTTGTTCCATATCTTTCAAGAAGGATAGCCTCTTCATGGTCTTGTTTGTGGAGATTTTATTCGACCTATATTTTGTGAGTGAAATGATCATCAACTCTAAGCAATCATATTATATCATTTACAAGAGGAAAGAGAGAATGAAAAAATGAAGGGGGTGATGATGCACCAAGATAATGATGTTTTTCCTACTACTTACTGCAACATAAAGAAGCAATTAAATATCAAGAAAACTCATATAGTATTCTTTTTTATATAATCTTGATAATTATATGGAGGTTAAGGTTTAATAGATACTAAGCGAGAGAAAAATAATCCACAGTTAGCCTAACTAATAAATTTTACACAACATATAACATGTAATAATAGTGAAAAATCATGTAGATATGTAGGAAAATATGTTCTACAAAACAAATCAAAAGTGAAGAGAGGTAAAAGATTATTTTTTTTATTAATATGAGGCTTAAAGTAAGTTTCCAATTGCAAAGATGTCAAAATGTGTACTACTACTAGAAAACTAGGGATGAACCCTTTACAATGAAGCATAATATCCTTTTATTATAAAAGAGGAATCCCAAAAAAGAGAGACATTGGAAGCCCAATAAAATCCTAGCTTCCAAGTTTTTTGAAGATGAGTCAAAAAATTCAAGTACAACATTGACTGAACTATAGAGAAATTTATAAAATAAAGCACAAAATTGTGATTTGGAGAAGGAATGTAGCATAGAAATCCCCCTATAATGGCACTTTCCAAAATTTTATTGATGAATAATAGGTTGTGTGTGGTGAAAATATTATGAAATATAAATGTGACCTAAAGATATTCACCTAACAAGGAGCTCTACAACTCAAAAAATTAAAGATGGAAATAATAATCCTCATAAAAATTTATTGCAAATTAATTTAAATCCCTTTTAGGGACTTTGTCGACCAATATTTGTAGTTGAGGTAATCATTGTAATAATAATGTAATCTCTTGTGTATTATCCTATAATCTAGTCTTTTGTAAAACAATTAGCCTCATATAGATATGTGGGTTTGTTACTATTGTAAAATGAAGGTAATATTGTAACTTAAAACTTGTAAACCAATGAGACTGTAGATTTAATTAAGTGTTCTTTGTCACAATTATTTGTGTATGATTAATTTGTTTAGATCAATTTTACCAATTGTAGAAAGAGGCAGAAGATTGTAGAAGAATGAGACAAGAAAATATAGGTGACACAAGATATACGTGGAGAATCCTTTTTAGGAAAAAATTCCACTACCAGAATCAACAGTTCTTGTATTATTTAACCTTAGAACAAGATTACAATAATACTATATCAATCCTTGATTGATATGCTTCCTTTCATTCAACAATCCTTCTTCACAACCTACACAAAACTCTCATTGAATTCTCATATACTTTCTATAGGAAAATATATCCATGCATTCCATGTGACCAAGCATGAATCCAAACATACCATGCCATGCTTCAAATCCTCACACATGCACAATCTCAACCTGCTTACCTACAACCAACTCTGATGCTCTTGCTACAATTAATAGACAATTATTGAGCATGTAAACTCAATAAGAGTTGTAAAAAACAAGAGCTTGAAGATGCTCTCAAAAATCCATGCCTAGATTGTGCAAGTAGAGTTCCACATCATAATCTATGATCAAACCAAAGTCTTCTGCAATTTAGGTTCCCCAAACTGAACACTTAACTGAATGTTGGTCAAGAAAATATCTTGTAAGCTTCACCTCAAAGTTGGCACCCAAGAATGGGCCCACTTAACTGAGCCTTGTAAATATCTTCTCTTGCAAAAGGTGTTAACTCAAAGATGCCAACTTGGGTATCCAGGGTTGTCCCAAGTCAATCTTAGTTAACTGAAACATATCTCTCCACCAATTCATGCAAAAATTATGAATTATTGATCATCCCCACTTAACTGAATGTATCCATCTATTATATTTCATGCAATTTAAGTCATTATTCATGCAACTTAGTCAACTAGCATTCAAATCAAACTAACTACATGCAATTTAAGATAACTGAACCATAACTGAACTAAACTTAACTGAACTTAACTGATACTAAACTAAACTAAGCTAAAATGAACTAAACTAAACTAAACTAAATTGAAATGAACTCCACTCATGTAAATATCAATCCCTAGTTTTTAGGATCTAAAACATGCATTACTGAAGTGTTATCAATCCTCTAAATTGTTAAGTTAATCAAGGTGGGTTCCACCTTGCATGTGGGCACCCCATGTGCTCCTATCTTGTAGGATCTCTTCGTGGATGTCCCCACATATTCATATCATTCATGAATAATCATAAAATTCAATTTAAATGTTCATTTCATTCAAATTTAATCTCTTTCTAATCCTTGTGTTGGGGAACACTTTCCAAGGACTTAGGAGATACATGAAATATGTTTAGGATTGCAATTAAATGGAATCCTATTCCCAACATTCTCCCACTTCACATTATACATTGTAGTTATTCTAAATAAGGAATTATTATTATAAATCAAGTACAAGACTCAAGGCCAATGGCCTTCCTACATCAAGAGAAATGGGAATTGGTCTCATAAGATAATATGTAGCATTGATCAAACTGTCAACTTTCTCAATCAATACCTTCCCACTCTTAACCATTTCTTTCACAAAGTGATACTAAACATCAACATGATTAGTATGAGTATGATACATAGGATTTTTTCTAAACAAATAGCACTCTGACTATCACATTCAAGTTTAATTTGCTTGTAATTAAAACCAATACCTTTCCCAAGCCTCTGTAACCAAACTGCCTCTTTGGAGGCATGTGTAGCAGCCATGTACTCTACTTCTATGGTGGAAAAAGAAACCTGCGCTACCTCTTACTCATCCAACTAACCATAGCTCCAAACAAAGTAAACACATAGCCACTTGTCAACCTTTGACTATCCAGGTCTCCTACCCAATCTAAATTAACAATAGCATGTATGCCCAATGATCTGTGCATAATATCAATATCATTAGCACCATGATAAACCAAACAGTAATCATAAGTACCTCATAAATATCTAAACACCCTCTTAACATAAGTCAAATGTTATTTTCTAGTGTTAGACATAAACCTACTTAGAACTCCCATTGGTTGGGCTATATCTAGTCTTGTACAAACCATTACATACATCAAACTACCAACTACAATAACATATGGAATTTTAGACATTTCCTCATGATCAAAAAAATATTTAGGACTCATGTCTAAACAGAACTTCATGCCTATTGTTAAAGGAATATTAATTGGTTTACTATCCTACATGTTAAACCATTTCAAAGTAGTATCAAGATTTTTGCTTTGACTTAAGCAAAGTGTTATGTTACCTCTATCTCTATTGATCTCCATACCAAGGATATATTTTTCATCCCCTAAATATTTCATCTCAAATGTGCTAGAGATTTGTGCTTTCAATTCCTTGATCATTACCTTGTTATCAATGAGCAAAATGTCATCAACATACAAGATAATAATTAAAATCTGATCATCAATAGCTTTTATGTAAACACAATAATCTTCCTCACTCCTAACATAACCAATTTTCAATGTAAAAGCATCAAAATTTTGGTACCACATTCTAGGTGTCTGTTTCAATCCATATAAATATCTCTTTAACCTACAAACCAATTCTTCTTTTTATTTCACAACAAAACCATCAAGTTGCCTCATATAAATATCCTCATCAAGATCCCCATGTATGAAAGTAGTTTTCACATCCATTTTCTCTATCTCAAAATCATAAGTAGCAACAATAGATACAAAGAATCTAATAGAAGTTAATTTAGCAACATGAGAGAATATCTCATTAAAGTCAGCTCCCTCTCTTTGGGAGTAGCCCTTGGCTACTAATCTAGCCTTGTACCTTTTGAGAAAACCATATGCTCCAATTTTCTTTTTAAAGATCCATTTACAACCAATTGCCTTTCTTCCTTTGGGAAAACTCTCAAGATCCCATTTGTCACAAGTTTCCAAAGAAACCATTTCCTCATGCATAGCTTGTGACCAAAGCTTGTTCTCATTTGAAGACAAAGCTTCCCTATAAGATCTAGGTTCATCATTAGTACTCATCAAAGAAAATATTTAATGGAAATTAGGTGGGCTATACCTATCAACAGGATTCCATTATCTTGTGGATCTTCTCAAAGAAGGTTCTTCTTGTTCCTCAATATGCTCATCATGAGCTTATATCTTAGAAGAAATCTATGAATTTTCCTCATCCAATCCATCCAATTGTTCTACAACATGTGCATCTTCATTCTTCTTAATATTTATTTGAAAATGCACTGTTCGAGCAGTATCCTTCTCCTTTGGTTGTTCTTCTTTTCAGTAAGTTCTAAATTCCATGAAAATCACATCTCTAGATAAAGTAATTTTTTGGGTTAGAGGATTCCAAATCTTGTAGCATTTTATATTTTCACCATAACCTATGAATATGGATTTCTCTACTTTTTGATCCAACATAGACTACTTTTCTTGAGGCACATGAACAAAAGCCTCAAAACCAAAGATCCTTAAATGTGCAACACTAGGTTTCCTACCTAACCACATTTCATAGGGGGGTTTTATCTACAATAGATGAACTAAGAGATCTATTGATTAAATAACAAGAAGTACTTACAGCCTCAGCCCAAAGGCACCGATCTAGCATAGCACTACTTAACATACTCCTAGCTCTTTCCATTAAGGTTTGGTTCATCCTTTCTGCTACTCCATTTTGTTGAGGTGTATATGGAGTAATTTTCTATCTCACAATTCCTGCATGCTTACAATAATCATCAAATTCCTTAGAAAAATATTCACCACCATTATCTAATCTCAACACCTTTATCTTATGATCTGATTGTTTCTCAACCAAAGCCTTAAATTCTTTAAACTTATTGAACACATCAGATTTATTATGCATAAAATAGATCCAACTGTATCTTGAGACATCATCAATAAATGTGATATAATATCTAGATTTTCCAATAGAGTCAATATCCACAGGTCGCATTACATCTGAATAAATAAATCTCTAATAATCTTTTAGCTTTATTTTTTCCATTAGGAAATGAAGATCTAGATTGCTTTCCAAACACACAATGTTGACAAAAAATCATTTTTTCCAATATTATAATCAAGAATATCATTAACCAATTTCTTATTAAGAATGGTTCTAAGACCTTTTTCACTAATGTGGCCCAATCCTCATCTAGCATCATTGTATATGGCTTTGTCTCATTACAAACAACTAACCACTAATCTCTCTCTTCAAGGAGATCCTCCACTTTTAGTTTCCACATATCATAACTAGATCCATTGAATCTTTCAATATCTAAATGAGAAGTATAGCTCATTGTAACACACTTCTTTTACAAATCAACAATAACATAATAGAAAAAGCTCCCACTATAGCTAAAAAACCTTCAAAATTTTAAGAGAAAGGCATCCCAAACTCTACCCAACCATTAGCTCTAATACCAAATGTTGAAAAATGAAGGTAATATTGTATCTTAAAAATTGTAAACCTATGAGACTGTAGATTTAATTAAGTTTTATTTATGTATGATTAATTTGTTTAGATCAATTTTACCAATTGTAGAAAGAGGTGAAATATTGTAGAAGAATGAGACAAGAAGATAGAAGTGACACAACATGTACATGGAGAAACCCTTTCGAGAAAAATCTCCACCACCAGAATCAATAGTGCTTGTATTATTTAACCTTAGAACAAGATTACAATAATATTGTATCAATCCTTGATTGATATGCTTCCTTCCTTCAATAATCCTTCTTCACAACCTACACAAAAATCTCATTGAATTCTCATACACTTTATGTAGTACAAGCTATCCATGAATTCCATGTGACCAAGCATGAACCTACACATCCCATGCCATGCTTCAAACCCTCACACATGCACAAGCTCAACCTGCTAACCTACAACCAACTCTGATGCACTTATTGCAATTAATAGAAAATTATTGAGCATGTAAACTCAATAAGAGTTGTACAAAACATGATCTTGAAGATCCTCTAAAAAATCCATGCCTAGATTGTGCAAGTAGAGTTCCACCTCGTAATCTGTGATCAAACCAAAGTCTTCCTCAATTTAGGTGCCACAAAATGAACACTTAACTAAACATTGGTCAATAAAATATCGTGCAAGCTTCACCTCAAAGTTGGAATCCAAGAATGGGATCACTTAACTGAGCCTTGTAAATATCTTCTCGTGCAAAAGGTGTTAACTCGAAGGTGCCAACTTGGGCACCCAAGGTGGTCTCAAGTCAATCTTAGTTAATTGAAACATATCTCTCTACCAATTCATGCAAAAATTATGCATGATTGATCATCACCACTTAAATGAATGTATCCACCTATTATCTATCATGCAACTGAAGTCATTAGTCATGGAACTAAAGTCAACTAAAGTAAAATAACATTCAACTTAAACTAACTACATGAAATTGAAGATAACTAAACCATAACTGAACTAAACTGAACTGAACTGAGCTGAACTAAACTAAACTAAACTAAACTCCACTAATGTAAATATCAATCCTTAATTTGTAGGATCTAAAAAATTCATTATTGAAGTGTTAACAATCCTCCAGATAGTTAACTTAAGCAAGGTGGGTTCTACCTTCCATGTGGGTGCCCCATGTGCTCCTATCTTATATGAGCTCTTCGTGGACATCCCCACATGTTCCTATCATTTAGGAATAATCACAAATTTCAATTTACATGTTCATTTCATTTGAATTTAATCTCTTTCTAATCCTAGTGTTGGGGAACACTTTCTAAGGGCTTAGGAGATACATGAAATATGTTTAGGATTGCAATTAAATGGAATCATATTCCCAATAGTTATTGCTTTGGATAGAAGGTAGAAATTTGGTTGGGGCGTGGATGTAACCCATTATCTCTTGATACTTTATAGCATCCTACCACCTCTCAAAACTTCTCAACATCTCATTTCGCCTTTGGATCCTTATTGATATGTCATTCTTAGTCCTTGTGTAGCCTTAAGCTGCATCTAGATATGGTGGAAAAACACCACCCATTGGGATATATCTAGACACTTTCCCATTCCCCATGAAGGACTATAGAAATTTTACTTTTCTCGGATATGTCACTTTGTGGGAAAATAGTGAGCATCAAGATGTCTTCATTGAGCTCATGTAGAAGATCTATCATCATCTAGAATTTACTTCTTTAATCTATCTAGTTTAGTAGGAGAGTCTCAATAATGACATTATTGAGGGTGGTTGACATCTACAATGCTATGGTGACATTAGCATGAGATGGGAGGTAGATAAACTGAGTGGAAGTAGATATGCAAAAGTGTCCAAGAAGAACAAATGAAAACATTAAAAATATGGAGTTTTAGAAGTGAAAATCTACAAAAGGAGGTTTAATTATGATATGAAAAAAAAATGTCTCTATTGGAGCCATACAAGACTTCAAATAAAAAATACACCTTTGGGTGATGTTTGGTTCAATAGGAAACCATCACAAAAATAGATGGAAGTGAAATTATTACAAATGAAAAATATTGGTTACTATCTAGCTATAGAAAAATATCCATTGACACCTACACCTATGGAAAGTTGACCCCCAACCACTCATAAAATATATACTTAGTCAAGTTCAGGTTCTAATGGGTACATGTGGGTAGTTGACAAGCATCAATACCATGTGGGAGGGGAACCTACATTTGAACTGTAACTTTTGAACTTCAAGCTACATCTCCAGGGAATTCCTACAAAATTAGTTTCACACAAAATCCTTGCAAACCTTCAACTTGCAAGAATTTGACCTCCATTAGACCTATATAGAAAATTGGCTAGCATTCACCCAAAAAAACCTTATCTTATTTAATAATTTTCTTAGTTTTTCATGGAAAACTAAGTGATATACAAATTGTGGGGAAACCTAATCAATCTACAACTTTGAATAATGTCTAGTTAAAAAGAGAAAACCCACAAAAACATAACTTAGATAATTTTGACACAAAATTCATCAAAATTTAGTGTTAGATACCCGTTTGGGTGCTCTGCAAGATATATGGCTTAGAAGACATGTACACTTAGTCAATTTTGGAATATTTTACATTTAGATAACTAAAAAATAGAAGGGAAGAAAGAAACAACTGGAAAAATATAAAAATCAAACAATATGGCCTAGATAAAATATCTCATATTAGTTATAATTGATGGGCCATAAGATGGGCATGAAATTCTAAAATTTTAATTACTTTTACAATTTTTTTCCTGCTAAACATGAAATCAAAAAACCTTAATCATTTGTTGAGCAATACAATCACAAGGTTAGCAATAATTGAAATAGAGTAACCTCAAAACAACAAAATAAAACATGTAGAAAATGTACTTGGAGGAAAACACAAAAAATATAGATCATGCATTCCTAGATTGAGAATGTAGATTATGTAGCAATAAAAGGATACCTTTAAGAAACACTCCTTGGGAAAAGATATAAAAACCTAATGAATCTTGCATTATTTCTAAATAAATATTAATTCTATTAGTGAATCCTTTTGCAAACAAAATAATAATTCTCTTGGAAACTCTTTTTTAATCACTAGAAATTTGTAGAAAATCTTGGTGAATTATACTTGTATTTGATGAAGTAGAAACTCAACCTCTCAAGAGGGAATGCTCTCTAAATCCCACTATCTAATCCTCTCTTAAAAACCATTCAACAAATACCAAAGATTTTAACACAAAACAACTATGAAGCAATTTTCATTAATTCAAACTTACACAAATGACATACAAACATCCATATATCTGATTATATAAGATATTACAGTCAATAGGACTGATATACAACAGTAAAAACAAATCATAATAATATTTTATATATGAAACTACTAAGCAAACATAATTTCAATTTTGCTCCCTTCGCTACAATCTTCAAACAACAAAAAAATTGTACTTGCAATCTTCAATTTGTGGGTGAATCTACCTTCAAACATGGAATTAATCTTCCATTTATTGTCTCAACACTCTCTCAGACTTGAAAAATCATGATTTCTACCTTCTTGCTTCAAAAATCCATTCTTGGGAAGCATCAACTTCAATTTGGTAGCAAGAACCCCATAAATGACCAAAATAAAGTATATATATATTAACTACACACCTTTCTTGTAACTCCCAATTGTCTATGATTGGAAAATGGAAAATATGCTTTCAAAAATGTATTTAAAATCATTAAATTCTGAAAAGGCATTTTTGTAACCTCCATCCACGATTGGCCAAGAAAAGTAACCACTTCTTGACAAATAGGAGCCCCGAAATAGAAAAATCCAAACCACTTGGTCTTGGGCATCCAAATTCTTCATGAAAAAGTTTAGTAACATTTAATTAGTTGTGACAACTTGTAACTCTGCAAATCCCATGCCCAAGAAGGAATATTTGAATGTTTTTCCTTGAAAATCCACAAAATGAGCCCGAATTGCCATAAAATTGCAACATAACTTGGTCAAATATTTGTCAAATATTTTAGGACTTATTACAAACATTTATTCACCTACAATATTTAAAGACCAAACTAAATAAAAATAAATATTTTTGGTTGATGCAAGATTGCCAGTCAACCGTGGATGCTCCTATATTAGACACCCAAGGTAGAAAAATTTTGTGAGCTTGGTCTCATAAAATGGAATTGAATGGTAGAACCATCCTTTCAAGTTGTAAACAACCCTTAGAAAACTCCATTATTGAAATTGTCACCTCTTATTTTTTCTTCTTTCTTCTCTTCCAACACCTAGTCGAAACAAGTATCCTTCTCCTCTAACAATTCTTCTCTGTACTCAACATTTTCAATGTGGAATTAGCTCCACCATAAACCAACCACCTCCACAAAATGCAACTCATAATATCTTCCAATCTTGTGGGATTCAACCCACCATATTTTGACCACCTCCTCCAAAATGCACCTGCACTAAACTTTTCAATACCAAACAAATATTCTACCTTCCATACTTCACTATCAATCCATAATTCAACCATCTCATTTGAATTCACTAGATCATCCCACTTATCATGAAAATAATTAAAAATAAAAGGTTTTACCTCCTCACTACTTAGTGAAATATCATTCTCAACCTCATCAAAGCATTCATCAAAATATGATTTCACCTCATTACCTTTTGTTGCAATCTTCACTCTACCTTTTGTCAACTCTTTCCATTCCTTTTCTACCGCTGAAATGTTTTCATCTACACAAGATCCACTCTCATCTTCATCATGAAAATGAAACATATTATTCATTACCTCTTTCTCTTCAACCTTTTCTTCACCACTTCCTGCTGCCATATCTTCTTCACCTTCACTCTTAGATGCACTTTAATTTTTCATTACTTTCAAGTCCTCCAAAGGACACTCATCATCCTTAATCATTGTTGCACTTTCATCTTCTTTTCCCTCTTTATGCTTTTGAACAATGATTTCTAGATTTTCCTTTTCATCCTTCTTGTATGCACACAAAGTTTCACTTACAAACACATCAGTACCAAAATAACAATAAGATTCAACCCTCCCCATTTTATTTTCCTTTCCATCCTTATTATCTGCTACAACTTCTTTTGCCACTTCCTCTTGCCTATCCTACAAAGGATGAACAAAATATATTCTTCCCCATCCTTTATGATGCTATATGTGTTCTTCCTACCATCATATAGAGCTCTTCAATCATACAACCATGGTCTAACCAACAAAAAAAGGAATATATTCATCGGTACTATATCACATACAATCACATCCTTATATTTACAAATTTGAAAATCGACCACACATTGCTCAGTTACCCATATCTAGAAATTTCCTCACAACCAAGAAATGTAGTATATACTAGGATGATCGATTCTTTTCAATTTTAGCTTGTCTACCATCTCTTTGGATACAATATTATTGGTTCTACCGCTATCCACAATGACTTTGCAACATTTCCCACTCACTTTACACCTTGTTCGAAATAAATTACTCCTCTGAATGGGCTCTTGATTCTCTGTTTGTGGCTCTAGAAATTATTTCTTCGTCATGAAACATTCTCCTAACTTGCAAGACATTTTTTCAAACACTTTTCCATACTCTCTTTGCAACTACTTCACTCTCTATTTGCAGGTCCTAATGCAAACTGCCTCACATCGATGCTTTTTCCTACATACTAAAAAACAACCAGCTCTTACACCACTGATGAAGTAGAAACTCAACCTATCATTAGGGGATACTCTCTAAATCCAAATATCTAATCCTCTCTTAAAAAACATTCAACAAATAATAGAGATTTTAATGCAAAACAACAACTATGAAGAAATTTTCATTAATTCAAACTTGTGCAGATGACATACAAACATCCATATATTTGATTATATCAGATATTAAAATTAATAGGATTGATATAAAGTAATAAAAAAAAATCATAATCAAATTTTAAATATGAAACTACTAAGCAAACATAGTTGCAATTTTTCTCCATTCAGTGAAAACTTCAAACAATAAAAATCTGCACTTGCAATCTTCAATTTGTGGATGAATCCATCTTCAACCATGGAATTAATCTTCCATTTTTCATCTCATCACTCTCTCAGACTTTCAAAATCATGGCTTCTACCTTATTTCTTCAAAAATTCATTCCTAGGAAGCATTAGCTTCAATCTGGTAGTGACAACCCCGAAAATGACCAAAATAAAGTGTATAAATTAACTCCTTCACACCTTTCCTATAAATCCTAATTTTATATGCTTGGAAAATGGAAAATATTCTTTCAAAAATGTATTAAAAATCATTAAATTCTGAAAAAGGCATATTTTGTAACCTCCATCCATGATTGGCCAAGAAAAGTAACCACTTCCTCACAAATAGGAGCCCTAGAATAGAAAAAGTCAAACCACTTACTCTTAGGCATCCAAATTATTCATGCAAAAGTTTATGAACATTAAATTAGTTGTCACAACTTATAACTCCCCAAATCCCACACCCAAGAAGGCATATTTGAAGATTTTTCCTTGAAAAAGCCACAAAATGAGCCTGAATTGCCATAAAAATGCAACATAACAACTTGGACAAATATTTGTCAAATATTTTAGGCCTTATTACAAACATTTATTAACCTACAATATTTAAAAACCAAACTAAATAAAAAAATTAAAATTAAATTTTTTTTGGTTAATGCATGCTCCTGCATGAGTATTCAAACAATAAAATATTCTTGTTGACAAATTAAACTTGTATGCAAACCAATAAAACAAGTTCATTGGAAAATTTAACTTATCTCTTTATCCATAATGACTAAATAATATTTAATTATTTAATTACCTTAATATTTTTATCATATCTATATTAATTAAATGATTGAAAATTATTAAATTAATTTATCTATTATCATTTTCCCTCCAACATTAATGGAAACTAAAATTATCTTTGGTCCTCTATATTTAAATAATTCTCAAAAATTATTTAATTAGCTAACACTCTTCTCTTTTTTATCGATTCAAACACAACTATGGGGTTTCCCCCTTTATATTAAACAAAAAGTATGAATGTTACATCAGGAGGTTGATTGTATGAACAAAACCCAACGCATTACAATAGCTCCAAATAGGAGGTTGATCGTATGATAGCATTAATCAAGTCTGCAAATGCTACGTCCATAGCTCTTTGAAAGGTTGCACCCACATTTGTGAGACCAAATGGCATTCTCACATAAACATATGTTCCCCATGGAGTTGTAAAGGTTGTCTTGTACTGCTCAAATTCTTTGACTTTGACCTAGTTGTAACCAAAGAACCCATCCATCATAGATAACAACTCACACCCTGTTACTTTCTATAGTACAACCTCCATATTAGGTAGAGGATAATTATCCTTGAGAGATGCCACATTTAGATTTCTAAAGTCCACACATAATCTGATATCTCTTTTCTTCTTCCTCACAGGAACCAGGTTCAAAACCCATGTTGAATGCCTGATTGGTTTGATAATATCCCCATCTCTAAGCTTTACCAATTCCTCCTGCATTTTTTGGTTCCAATGTTGGGTTGATAGGTCTTTTCCTTTTCCTAAATGGCTTTATATCTGGCTTCAACGGGATGTCATGTTGAAACAAATCTTCCCTATATGCTTTGAGATCTTCATAAGACCATGCAAACACATGTTTATATTTCTCAATAATGCAATCAACATTCTTTGAATTTTCGGGCTTATTTTCTTCCCAATGTATACCTTTTTTGGTGCCAGTTCAATCCCTAAATTGACCTCTTCAATATCCTCTCTCTTGACTGGTATCTGTTTCATGAGGGACCAATCATTTCCATTATATACCCTTTCGAATGCTACTAGCCCTTTGGGAAGTTTATTATTTTTAAGCTGTAAGACCTCTTTCCCAAATACTTTTTGCTTTCCATCTACTTCTTCAACAAAAGAATTGAAATCAATTTCTTGAGCTTCATATTGATCTATATAATGAAGAAATTTCAAGAGGTCAATATCATCATTAAAAACTTGCCAGCTGTATATATTGTTAGGCACATTGGGTCTTGTTTTAAACTTGATTTGAGACACTCCAACCAATGTGATGTCATCTCTTTGTAGTGCTACATTGGCTAAAAAGTTTTCCATTATGTTCTTCGACCTCTCAATCAATTCAATGGAGAAAGCATCAAATAACTCAACTGTGTCCCATACAACATTCTTGTATTGCTTCAGCCTCTTGTGTTTTGCTACATATTTTGATTTAACTTGAGAAACACTAGCTCAGAATCCCCTAGAACAACTAGCAACTTGATCTTATGTTTTACAACCATATTCAATCATGTTAGTAAAGCTTCATACTCTACTATATTGTTTTTACATTCAAATGCTAGAAAAAAATGAATATTTAAATGTGACTCCTTTAGGTGAAACAAACACTATTCCTGCTCCATTACCTTCTTGGCTGCAAGCACCATCAAAGTACATTTTCCACACACCATCACAGTTTTTTACAACATGATTATCAATTGGATCAACATTGACTAATTTTGGCTAAGCTGGTTCTATCTTAAAATTCCCAAGATCCATATCACAAAATCAATTGACTTGATTTCGAGGCACACAATCTACAATTTGGTTCATCCTCGGCTCCCTGTACAACTTAACTTCCTGGCCATTCACTAGAATTGTTGCATAAGAAAAATAAAATTGGACATTTCCCCCAACTGTTGTTGTCCACTGTCTTGATAAAAGCATCCCAAAATGAGGAGGGGTATTAATTGCAGTTATATCTATATTGTAGGCCACCTGAGGATAAGTAGCTAGTTTGACTTCAACATATTTCATAACACCTACTACTGGAATAGGCTTACTATCCATTGCATAAAACTTCCCTTCATTAGTATCTACCCACATGCCTAGCTGTTTCATAACTTCCACTGGCATGATATTGATAGCAGCACCAAAGTCTATCATGCAATTCCTCAAAAATTTGTTGTTTATAAGGAGTGTGGTGAAAAAAGGTTCAACTTGTGGGGAACTTGCCAATACATCATTTAGACACACTTCTGGGATATTAACCTTCTCTTTCTTGTTAACCATTTTAGTGACCATCTAATTTTTAGAATTTGTACTTTTCTCATTTCCATTTGATATCAATTGAATTGCACTATCCCTATAGTCCTTAATTCTCATCATCTCAAGCAGTGGGACAAATTTTTTTACCTGAGATAAAGCCTGAGAGATTCAAAAGAAGGACCATCTACCTTAACTCTTTTCTTTTGCTCTAATGTTTCCCCTTTGAATTCTTCCTTTGGGATAGGTTTTTGCTTTTCTTTGTATAACTCTTTGTTCTCTTCTTTCTGAACAAGCTTCTGTTCATTCCTGTCATGTTGCTTATTTTTTGTTCTCTTCAAAACTCTTGGTGTTACTTCTCTATCTTTCATGAATGTTTCCCTGGGAGCACCTTCCTTTTCATTGACTATCTTATTTCTTAACCAATACTTGCTCTTCGCTTGTTCAACCACAAAAATGGTAAACATCTTTATTTCTTCATCAGTGGGTCTCCTTATATCGCATTGAGTAGGCACCTCAATAGAGTAATTTTTTGCATAATCTTCTTCAGAATCAGAAAAAACTTGTTCAACCATGTGGACATTGCACCTTTGACTTGAAACATCATACTCACAACCTTCATCTTCTAAAGATGAATATTCCTCCTTAGCAGGGTGAAAGGTATTTGAGGTCAGGTGCACTGTGTGATCCTCTCCACTGTCACCCACTAACATTCCTTCTTCCTGCATTTCTTGGGCTACAACACAGTGGTCTGGGGAATGTGGCCCATCACAACCTTCACACCAAATATTAATATTGACCATATATGCCCCCTTCTTCCTTAATGGATTAGGTGTTTCCTTGTTCCTGGGTCTGTCTATTACAGGTTTTCCATCCTTCCAATTTGTATTGTAAGGCATTTCATGTAAATGAGGCCTCTCATTTCTATACATGTTCTCCTATTTGTACTGATAATTATTGGCTTACTGAGGAACCCTAGGATTTTCTCTATTATTGATCATCCCAATAGCTTTCCTATCGTTTTCAATGGTCAGTCCAATCTTGTTGGCTTTAGGTAAATCTCTTGGAAACCTGTTTCTTAGGTCATACCATGTTTTTGGATCAAATGCATTCAAATAAATACTCATTGCTGTAGAGTCTAGCAACTTTGACCTAGGTGGTATTTTATTTTGCAATTTGTTGAATCTCTGATTAAAATCATAAATTGACTCATTTTGATTTTTTTGAATCCATACTAGTTCATGTAAAGAAACATTTGGTGCACATGGATTTTCATATTGTTCAAGAAATTGATCCTGAAATTCTTGGATAGAATCAACAGAGGTTGTTGGCAGGCTATTGAACCAATCCCTAGCTTCTTCGGTAAGAGACATCATGAATAACCTCATATGTAAATCTTCATATGACATATCCAAGTCTTGGACAAAAGCATTAAAATTCCTTGAATGATCTTTAGCAGTAATTGCGCTGCTCCCTATAAACTTAGGAACAAGACTTCTCCAACTGCTATCCATAGGGTAAGGGTATAATTGAAACCCTATCAAATCAAATTGTCTGATCATTGTTGTATATTGATGAGGGGGAGGATTAGGCATGTGTTGATACTGGTACATTATATTATTGTATTGTGTATGAAGATATGGCACATATTGTTGACCATGAGGTGGTTGTAGATTTGTATGTTGTGAAGTAATATATGGTGGATGGTTTGGTTGCTTGTATTGATTTATCATATGATTCTGAGGAGCCTTTGATGGGTCTGAAGGCCTTGTATTATCATTTCCCTGCCTATGAGGTGGTATATACTTTGAAAAACTAGCTGTCTGAGCATCAATTTGGGCTTTCTGTAATTTCAAGTCTTGGATTTCTTTTATCATTTGGATCTTTTCATGTTCAAATTTTTCCCTTTCTACTTCTTGTTTATGAAACTCGAGTTGTGCTTCTACTTCTTGTTGAGTTGAGAACTCATAGTTTTCTTGAGGAATTACATGATCGATAGGCTCACTTTGATTACCCTCCATTCTTTGATCATATTCCTGTTTACATCTGATTCATTCAGCTTTGAGTTTAGTATCAAACTCTACCTCCTTCTGAGGATTATAAAAAGGATTTATTTGTTCTTTAGGGGTACAAGGTTCTACACTTGAATTATCTCTCCATGTATTCATAACGGTCATATGTTTCACAATGTGGTCTTGATGCTTTGTATTTGTTTGTTATGCACATGTCATCATTTATCTTCTTACCCTTATCAACCTTATCATCCTTATGGGTCCACTTATTGTTGCCACTAGGACCTCCAGTAGGACCTCCTTTGTATTGGGATCTTCTACCATTCATGTTGAATTGATGTAATGTTTTCGTCAGAGTCGCCACTCACTTTGTGAAAAGTGAGAAAAATGAAACTATTCTTGATTTTATCCCCTAATGGAATCACCTTTCCAGAAACTTCTCAAATTATGAATTTTTCCTTGATGACTCTGTATGATGATCTTCAACCGAATATCCTGCAATAAGTCCCCAGTGGAGTTGCCAATTTGTTAGCTCTCAAAAACACAGGAAAAATACGTCAAGAGGTTGCCAATCTCTTGAAACATTTTAGGGTAACAGACAAAGCCAAAATGATTTAAACCTTCTACTCTTTAGGTACTGCCCAACCTAGGCGGGTGTACCTATAATAATGAAGAAAAATTGACCAATGTTTATTTCCTAAAAAAATTTACCCAAGCTAGCAAATAGGAGTGGAAAAATGAGCTTTAATTTGGTATAAATTGTATAAGCAATATCAAGGCAAAAATCTAATAGGTTCATATGAAAAACTGAATGAAACTAAACAATGAAATGGTAGAGACTAGTGCTTTATTGGGTGTATGGAGTCAAATGAAAATCTGAAATGAAGAACTTCTTTTTGGCAGATACTCAAATTGTTTGGCATACAATTTTTACTTTATAATTGATATAAACATGCAAGGATGTGACTACTGAGTTCTTCTTAATGATCCAAATGAGATTTCCTAATTACTATGACTGACTAAAAGGACTTAATATTTCCTTGAAAAATATCCTTGATATATCAGTTTAAACAATTAGAAAATATCAACCTCAGAGACAACTTCAGAAATACTTTTAATTAACACAACAAATAACTAAAACCAGAAAAATGTCACCAAATCAAACGAATTGAATTGAAATCTCCATCATTTTTTACATGCATCATAGTCTCAAAAATATAATCATTCTGATCTACTGTATTTTATGTTCGCTCCCTTATCTTTTTGTCAAAAATGAGTATTTATACATCGGCCATATGAAAAGTCTCATCCATTCGTATTCAAATCTGGGTGATCCATTGTTCGATCCTTTTCCATGTTTATTAAACACCTGTTAAGACATCATGTAGTTTCATCGACGCCTTGAGTCTCTTTGACTATCACATATTACATATCACTTTGGTGTCACAAAGCTTCATTGATGTTCTGAGTCTCACCAATAGCCAATAGATCATATGTCATTATGTTTTCATGTAGTCATACCGACATCATGAGTCTTCCCGAGAATTATTGCTTTAGTCTAGAATATGTCATTGTAACTCTCACCGATGAAGCCTATCATTGTGACTTAAGGGGTCATCAGGACTATCCTTCGACTACTTGTATCTTGTCAAGAATCTTCCTTCGACAATTTCAATCACCAAAAAAAAATGTCTCTTACTGATAAAACTATATTCGGTATGAATTCCATATCTCTCTCTGATGAATCTTGTTATCGGCAAGACAATGAATATTTTCAAGTCCTATCACTGATATAATCTTGTCATAGGGACATTGAGAGTCGACAAGACCTCCATGAACTCACCCCAATACATCATACTACGGACAAGATCCACTTTTCTTAGAAACTCATTGAGAATATTGCAAATTCCTTTTTGATGCTCTTGAATTGCACCATGATTGGTAAGACACAAATAAGCCCATTGTGACTTACACCGATGACTTAGGTCTCACCGACAATTATTTTGTGCTTCATTGGTATAACACACATGTGCTCGTTATGACTTATATCAATGAATATTTTCTCGTTGATAGGATGCTTTGGTCACCGAGACAATGAAATGCATCGTGCTAATATGTATCCACAAATATAATCTAATCGACAAGACATTCCCGACCTCTTTCCGATAGACATCTCTTGTCGATATGAATTATACACTGAAATACTCAGGGTTAGATGAATTTTGTGGGACCAAATGATGAAAAAAACCTAAAACAAGGGTAAACATGATATGCAAAGTGGATTCATGAGCTTATGGGATGGACTTCTTAGGAAACTTATGGGTATAGACAGCCATAAAAATTTCAAAATTTTACAGTTCTAACATCACCCATGCCATAAACATCCTGAGCACTCCCACTCCAATTCGTCATGCCACCCTCATCCACTAGTTTTTCTTCCATGATATAATTTTGTAGCCACCCCATGCCATCATATGGAGCAAGATTGATAATCTACTTTAGAAAGCGAATCTCATATGAAACGCCCATTCTATTCCTTGGTAGCATGGAACAGTCATCACAGAAGATGAGAGGATACCATCCTAAAGGCTTCCCTCTGTTAATCATAAAGTAGTCACATAGGAGTGGGATGCCATGACCTTCAACCACATTCTCAATCACATTTGCAAGCCCCTCAAGAAACTTCCCCCAGATTATCCTTCTACATAGTGCCTCTGCCTCCACCTTAGACTTGCTCACATTCATAAGAGAGGCTAAAACATGCTCAAAATATCAGTATTAACTCTGTATCTATGATCTAACCTCAAGAACGCAACTCCCAACACCATTTTAACTACATGAAAAACAATCCCATGGCTCAATTTGAAGATACATCCTAGGGCATGTGTAGGATTATCATGGAAAAAATAGGCCCTTAAGTGGCAAAGAATTCAAAAAAATTAGAGTTAGGGAACTTGACGTAAAAATTTGAATAAGTTATCTATATTATTTCAAAAATGTGTAAGAATAGAATCTATAGAAAATTGAATGTAGTTTCTGAACTATGAGGTTTATTTTTAAAAAAATAAAATCTATTTGGTGAAAATTTGAAACTTTAATTCAGTAGTACTTAAATTTTAGGGAAAAAATAATGTGTCTGTCTAACCACCCTAACCACAATAAAATGATAATATTTGTTTATAAAATTTTAGATATAGGTAGAGGACTCATGTCCCAATGTGATGCATATTTTTTGGTAATTTTTTTCCAAGTAAATAATTAATTATGAATTTTTTATTACAACTTTTGAAAGATATAAAAACTTGTATGTCTGACCACCTTAACTTGGTCAAAACCTCATGAAATTCATTTTTTTTTAATCCTATAGTATGTGAAGCATAAAATGTGACACATGTTTTGGATTCAAAAATGTGATATCATTTGAAAGCTATAATTTTTTTTCAATCAACCTATCAATCAGGACTTTAGTCGTAATTCAAGTAGAAAATAAATAATAATTATTTATTAAATTCAAAATAAAGCATAATTTATATTGGTGGAAAGCTAAGAATCTCCTTTAGAAACCCTTTTCATTTTATCAATTTTGGGTTAAAAAAAATCGTTAGCCACATACCCTATATATACCCACCATATTGCCACTTTTTGGCCCATCATGATCCTGCACATAGCCCCCAAGCACTTGTCAAAAAAATTCCCCAGGAACACCATTTTCCTCTTGGATAATTCAAGCCTAATTGACATGTCCATTCTCACTCCACCTCACACTAGAGAAAGCCACACAAACAAAAGAAAAATCACTCAACCACCACACTAACCAATGCACAATTTTTAGATCCTTCCTAGCTTTTAATGCTTCACACACTCCTTCATTCCAAGTCCATCCTTCGCCATTAATTTAGTACTTTCCAAGTTCAAGGAATGATTAGCCATCGTGACAATGCCAACTACACATCATCAAATACCATGAACTGTATCCAAGGGTTAGATTTTACGTACACATGCCTCCTTATGCAATCAGGATGATATCACTCCCTCCACTATGGCCTTTTTAGCCAACTCATCTTCCAGCCCATTGGCTTCCATGTAGACATATGAGACTCTAAACTCTTCCAATCCCCCTAGGATATGTAATATGGTTGCAAGCCACTTTCTTAATTTCTAGTTTAGGGTCCATCCCTTGTGAATAACATTCACCATAATTAATGATTCCCCTTATAAGTGGACTCTTCTTATCCTAAACTTCCCCACACATTGCAAGTGAAGAAAATTTTCTCTAAATTCAACATCCTTATTTACCCCACACCCTAAATATTCTTATTTTTTCCAAGAGTACCTTTCCAAAATGATTCCTTACCACACAATCAAAACCACACCTTCCCAAATTACCCAATGATGACCCATCAAAGTTTATCTTAATCAAACCCTCCTCAAGTGGGAGCCACTTACCCTGCAATCTACAAATACCAAAAGGATCATCCCTTGGGGACCCATGAATGGGGGGAGCTAATACTCCTCTTTTAAGTACATTAAAATAATTTATTTAAATTGAATATTTTATTTTAAAATAAATAAATTATTATTTATTTATTTCTCCAACCATAATTTTAAATTAAATAAGTTTATTTATTTAATTCTTCTCATATTTCCCTCTGTCATTAAAATTTCATTGACAAAATTTCATGTCCTATTGTTAGATTGACAAATATATCAATGTTGGGTAATTGGAAATCATCTTTCGGACATGCTTTACTAAGATCAAGAAAATTTGTACTTATTTGGATACCCTCAATGGGTTTATGATTGGTACAATGTTGGAAGCCTATTCATGATAGTCAATGGGATGAATTAATTCCACCACTAGAATTTCTTTCAATTCAACTTTTACAAGAAGGGTTATATGTGGATATATTTTTTATAATTTTTTCTTGACTAGTTTAGTGTTGGAATATAATACCAAGTGATGTACCACAGGGACAGATCAAGTCCTAGCATATCTACATATGTCCACGAAAATCTCTTAAATCTCCTAAGAAAATATCATTTCTTTATTATCTCCCTATGTTAATCCTATGGCCATGAGAGTGATCTTTGTTGCATATTCAACTCCTAGGTTAACTTCTATTATTTTTCAACCAATAAGGTAGATGTCTCCTAATAATGGGGGATTGTGTCAAGTGCCTCATCTTCTAGTGCCTCCAAGATTTTTTCACTATAAGATACTATAGAGGAGAAAATTTTCTACCCTTGATTCTCAAGACAAGGAGAGTCAACATGGATCAAATGGTCCTCAACTACCTCAAGGAACAATTCTTAGGTGATGGGATAAAATGCTGAGATTTCCCAAAATAGAAAGAGTAGGTCACAAAGGTCTTTTGGAAAAACTAAAAAGATCTTAGCCAAGGAAAACAATGCGGTGCATGGACATCCCTATGGCACACTAGTTTCTCGTACAAACCAAAAATTGAGAATATCCCAAAAAAATAAAGTGACTACTTATTTCTTGATTAATAAGAACCTTTGAAATATAGGAAAATAATAGAGAATAAATTAAACAAAACTATAAGGAATATAAATGATGAAATAAGAGAAGAGAGATAGAATTATCACAATAGACCAAAAGATGAAGTCTACAACAAAGAAATACCTCCAATACTTGCACACATAAGATTGAGGAAAATGTTGGAACTATTTAGGGGTTTTCCTTAGTCAAATTCTCATTTCGGTGTTTCCACCTCTATGAATAGCTAGATAGATAGATAGATAGATAGATAATATAATAAATGCATAGACAAGGGATGTGATAAATCTCAAGATGCTTAAATCCATAAGAAAAATAGATATACCTACAAGACTTGAGGAATACAAAGAGAGAAAGAGAGATAGATAGAAGGGTTGTGAGAGTTGAGAGAGTTGAAAAGAGTGTTATGAGAGCTTGAGACTGTTGTAGAAAGCTATAGAGAGTTGTGCAAGCTTGAGAGAGACTTGAGAATAAGAAAGAAAATAATTTACAAGAGAGAAGAGAAAAGTACATGAGACATAAAATGAAGTGAAAAGATAGATTTAAAAGAGAGAAGAGGAGGGAAAAGAAGGTTCCTGAGTTGTTAAAAATAGTCCCAAGTTGTTTGCACTAACCAAGTAGATGACAAGTGGCAAGATGCTCAAAAATGAGCATTTGAAGATAAAAATCTTGTGGGATGCTAGCATAGATATCCATGTGGTGTGGCAGTGTCTGGGAAAATTATGCTAAAAAATGGTGGGAAACAAGTAAAAGACATGGTTAACACAAAATTGATGCACAAAGGTGTAATGGAGTGAATTGGCACCCCTTGCAAATTCCCCATTTACACCCTTCACCTTAGAAAATTTAAACTTGATGATGCTATTCCACTTCATCAACTCATTTTCTACCCACTTAGCAGTTGTTTGTAGTGTCAGTGGGGGGAATTTTTCTTGAGGATGCTAGTGCAGTGTGCAGAAATCTATGTGGTGCGCTGCCATACTAACATGATCCCCACCTCTAGAATCTGTAGAGGTATTACACTTCTCCATTGGTGACAAAGAGTAATTCCCCCACACCCTTGACCAACCTCTAATGACTCTTTTGTTCTTCCATTCACTTCAAAAAAAATTCATTCTTCATGCAGTTTGATCTACTTCACAATTCTTCATGCTTCTACAAACTTTGGCCTAATGTTGTTTAATTCTCTACACACTTCTTTATCATACTTCACTTCTTGTTATAATTTTTCCACCATTGGAGTTGTGACTTGGTATCTTGTGAGACTATTTATTTGTTCTTATAGAAACATCAACTTTTCCAAGCTTGCATCTTCCTATTGATGGTCAAAATAACAAAACAACATTTAAATAGAATATATCTACTCTATTTCTCCTAAAAAGACAACTAATTTAAAATCACTTATCTTCCAAGGTCTTTGTAGTTGGTTCTCAACCATGATGTCATCATTTAATGGTTCATGCAACTATAATATTCAAGGGTCCTTTGCTAGTAGAATGGTACAAACTAGGTAGTACAAAGTAATTTAACATGGGGGTTTTAAATAAATAGAGAAAGATTGATCAAAGTTTTAGAATAGAAAGATGTGAACATAGATTTCATTTTTTTTAAAATTAGACATGCAATTCCTATAATGAGCATTTCCTAATCAACTAAACTATAGAATGAAGTAATTTAGAAATTTTATACAATCACATTCATCAATAGTGCAAATTTAATACGTGTAACACCATTCATCATCATTTTTTTTTTCAATTATAAACACCACAAGCTCATCACCAAGATTTACAAATCAATAAACAAAAAAAAACATCATCCATAGATAACATAGTAGATGGTTTTAAATTCAGTTTCTTCTATTGATTTTCATCTATTAAGAGACATTTATGCATAGCAAAATCCACTGGCATATGGAAAACCATTGTCTATCAACATTACCGTTAAACTAATATTTTTTTGGAAACTAACTATTTGCATTAAAAACTACAAAATGTTCAACTATTTGCATAAAGCTGTAAAAATAAAGATGTCTAGTTTTTAGACAGTAAATCTAACTTTAATTTTTTGACCTTTACAATGATGAGAAATTTCTAACTTATAGAAAGAATTAACACTAATTTCTACCAAAAATCATGATCTAGGAATTTGGGGCCTAGATCCACAATTATAGGGGACACCTCTAGTTGATTTTGATTCTTGTCTTTGTTGAAATTGTTGACGCTGAGAAGTACACCTTATGCCAATTTGGTCAAAATTTGACCAGGAATTACTGCTTTGTCTACTAGTGATTACTGCACCCAATCTCTGGCTTAGAAAAATTTATCTGGAGTTGTCCATTCATCAAAAACTGATCTGGAGGTGTTGTTGTCCACATGGAACCTAAAAATGGTTGACATTATTTGACTTTATGCTCTTTCAAGAAATAGAATATTCTCCTTCATTTTTTACCAATCTCTTTTGGGAATCCATAGAATTCATCATAGTTGTCAAAAAACTTATTCAAAACATTTTCATTAGGCATGTCAATCCAATCTACCTTGAACTTTTCTTTCTCAAACTCTCCAACAACCACAATAACTATTTCTCAAATTTGACTACTATATTTTGCAACCCATTCAGTTTTAAACCTTATATTCATCAATCGATCCAAGAGAGTCCCTTCAGGTCCATCACCCTCCTTAATAATTTTTTCTAAACATTTACCCGAAGTATCATTGATTTCCTATAATGAACTCAAATGTCCATTTTGAGGAAAATATTCAGCAGTAACTTGTGTAAAAATCTCCTCAAATATACTTGTATGTTGCTTTTTGTCATATTGAGATTTGAGGATAATTGTTCTATGTTCAATAAGTACTTGATATTTAAAGGTAGTGACTCTAATAGCTTTCTTAAGGTATTCAGGATCTTCATCACCTAAAATTCCTGACTAGATCAACATTTCATTGGATATTTTAACAATCATTCTCAAGCCCTTCAGGTACTTCCTAAACTTTTCTTCTTCTTCCCACCATTCTTTAGTCTTTCCTTCGATTTCATTGAGAAGAGTAAGAGCTTATTCAAATTGCTTGTATCCTTCCTCCAAAATCATCAAACAAAGTAGCCTTCCTTTTCATGGCACTCAATTCATCCACCTCCTTTTGACTCAGTAATACAAAAACTTCAATTGATGTTGGTTTTTCAACAATAGTAGTGGTGGCCATGATTTCAATAAGGTTCATTTACAGATTGTTGGTTTACTTACCTAGATTGACAGTGCTTACTTGATAATCTAAAGCCTGCAACTCCCTGTCATCCTTATCAACTACTAGAGTTGCAATGTCAACCACCAAGTCCCCATCATTAGTGATCCTTGTAGAATGAATGGCTCAGGGCTTCTTCTTAGGATTTACTTTGCCCACTTCTTTTATCATGTCATCCCATGTCACTGGTTGGGCCTGAACCTATTGTTTTCTCTTTAGATTTAACTTAAGCCAAGTAGGGATAGCTAGTTGAGTTGTTACCTATTGAGCACTAGGAGGTGTTGAAGAGATTGTTACCAGTGTATCTCAGCAGAAATCCTTTACTTGTCTTCTTGTTCTTTCTGCAATCTCTCCTCTTCCATCCTTTCATTTTGAGCTTTTATTTCCTCAATCTTTTTCATCTCTTCCTCTTTTTTTGTAGCTTCTTCTTCATCCCTTAATCTTTGTTGTTCCAACTCTATTACATAAGCTTCTTCTTTTGCTACCTTTTCTTTTTCAAATTTCTCTTGTTGTTCTAACTCTCATGCATGGGCTTCTTCCTCCATTTTCTTTGGTGCTTCAATAACTTCTTTCTCCTAAGCTAGCTCTTCATCCTTCTTTCTTTGTTCTTCTTCTTCATTAGCTAACTCTTTGGCAGCTATTTTTTGAGGACTTTATAGCATTTTTTTCTATTCTTCTTTTGTTAGAGCATAATTCATTGCAGCCTCATCCCAAATGCTTCCCTCTTTGAACCCAATGTCCTCTTCTCCAACATCTTCTTTATCCCTCTCAAGATATTCTTCCCATTCTATTTTTTTCATGAAGTGGAGTTTCCTTAGAGTCTAAGGGAATAGGTGACTCTGTCACATTAATTACAAGAGGCATTTCTTCTTGAATGATTGTTGTTTCCATAGTTAATAGCATAGTAGGAAGGGTATCCTCAATTTTCAAAGGCACAGTAGAAGGACCTTCCTTAGTAGTTTCTTCCCCAGGTTACAAAATAGCTAGGGGTGTAGCACCAAGACCTAAAATGACCCTTACAATAGCTTGATAAGTAACCTTAGCCTTTTCTAGAGCTTCAAAAACCTTCTTCATTGAGAACTCTTCTTCTACTAGGACAGGTTCTTCTATGGCTATAACACCCTTCTTCAAACTCTTATATTTTCTTGTTTTGGTGGAGGAAATGGGTTCACTAATGGAATCCTTCTTTCTTGAGGCCTTAACTCTTGGCTACTTAAGACAACGATTAAGCCATTTCAATATTCTATCAACAACTACCTATGAAACTTTACAAATATTGGTTTCCTCCCTCTCCATGTAATTGATTGGCTCCAAATCCTTGGTGGCCACTCTATCCATTTCATACCAGGGATCAAGAGTGATCCCATCATCAAAATTTCCTTTTGGTATCTCTTCTTTAACCCTAAATTCCTTCATTTGGGGAATAGTCAACCGCTCGTACCCTCTTCTTCTAACTTCACACTGATCTTGCAAATCCAGCCAAAAGTCCTCAAGAAGTGGCCGATGAAGGGGAAAATGAATGGGAAACTATGAAACATATAGTTTATTCATTTTTCCTTTAGGATCGAATCCCTTCCTATATTTTTGAAGCTTAAAATTCATAGATTGAACTTCCTCTATTGTTGACTTAGCTGTTATAGAAGAAGAACAAGAATAAAAACCCAATTACACAGCCTTGTGCATTGCAAAAAAAATTATATTCACCTTGGCAGGTTGATGAGAAAAATCCATCAAAATCCACCTGTCACCACAACACCTTGGTAGTTTGAAAGGGTTCTTTTCATATCCAAACAATCTAATGTAATCAATATCGCTACTCTTCAATAAACCCCATTGCTTTATTTGACAACCTAAAGCCAACATCTCCTGTGAGCTAATTAATGATAAGATACAAAAATGCATCATTGACTCTTTTAAGGTGTCTCTCTACTACCTTCAGCTCCAGTTGATCATAGTCTTCCCACACTTTTTCTGATTTGGACTATCATCCATTGATCCCACAATAGTTAAGCCTAGAAACTGTCCCATTCTTGTAGCACAATAGATTACATATGAAGGAATATAAAATGTCTTTGTTTACCTTACTTAAATCATTTGATCATGGATGTTATCTAAAGTTATTTTTCCTCGATCCAAGTGTTGTGATCCATCTAGAATTAGTTAGATAAATGGTAACATCTAGATCTCAAAGGCACAAGAATCTTCTTTTTCAAATGCCCTAGCTCGCAAAGTGATCAGGTCTCCAATATTGTCAGAAAAATTAGACCTTTTAGGCTTAGGTGGTGTCTTCTTCAGTGATTTCTTCTCTTTTTTTAACCACCTCTTGTTAATAATTATTTTTTTCCCTTCCTCATTTACTACCCACTATTTTAGTGCATCATTCTCAAACATAATTTTGGGGTTGGCATGAGGAGGAGGATCAAACACCAATCTAATCATCCCTAGAGTTAAATCAATGATCACATTCCCTTGTGAATCAACACATTTCTTCTAAGTTAGATTGTAAGTTTTTGCAATAGTTAGTATAAATTATGGGCATTTCACAACAATAGAGAATGTAGCCACATGTGCCAACCTAGAACGTGCAATCCTCTTGGCTCTTGGGGAAGCATCTTCTAAAAATTTATCTTCACAAAATTGCTTTAAATCAATATGACGTGCAAGTGTATCACTAATATTCATGACCTCATAACCAAATTTGGATGGCACTAGGGGCCCCTAGAACTTGTACTTCATAGAAACGAGAACTTATTCTGATTTTATCTTTTTAACCCTTCCTCCCTTTGATGTTCCTTCACCAACTACTTCTTACTATGAATCAAACATTGGTAAGTACTTGCAATAGTGACCTTCATTACAAAAAGAGGAGAAATGTGAGGGGATAGTTTAGCATAAGAATTAATATTGAATCCTCATTCATTCAAGAAGAATTCTCATTTTACAAGTTAATATAGTTTTTTTGGGTTTCGGGTTTGGGTTTTGGGTTCAGGGTAGAACCAAGAACTTGATAATTTTAAAGCCTAACACTAAACTATGTCAGAAGCCTAGATCAGGGAATACCTTGAACAAGACACTAATATAACAACCTTACAATACTATCAAACATCAGGATCAAGCTTAAAATCAGCACCAGCACTAGTAGTGGTGAAAAGAGTTCAGTTTCTTTTTGTGATCCAATCTAGTAATGTGTGTGGAAATTAGGAACAAAATGGTACCAAGAATTGATACTCTACCAATGGGATCAATTGAGGGATCACTCTGAGTTTTGATCTTGATGAGTTATCGAACATAAAATTTAGGAAATGTATTGAGATTAGACTCCAAAAATGTGAACAAGTTTGAGTAACACCCTAGGTCTTGACTTTGATTACATATCAGAAGTCAAAATAAAGATGTTTGAAACCAAACCTTTAGAATACAAGTGGGGATAGGTTAACTATGAGTTCTAATCCTGATGCTATGTCAGAAATTGGGATTTGGATTGAACCAAATCATGGAACTTAAAACTATGTCAGGGGTTTAGTGTTCATTTGAAATCCAATCACAACAGCAAAGGGGAGATCATAATTGAGGCATGAGTTGGTATAATGATGAAAACCCTTTAACACACTTAGGTAATGACCCAAACCCTGATCCCAATGAAACATCAAAAATTGGAATCAAGACGAAAAAAGACTTGGACCCCAAGCGATGGTAAAATTCCATAGTGTATTTTTGAATCTTGATTTTGAAAGAGATGTAAGAATCGAGATTGATACAATCAACAAATATGAAGGAAATTAAATAAATATAACAATATATTTAAACATGCCTTCAAGATTGGATCAAGATCAAGAGAGTCTTAAAAGCCCAACATAGAACAATTCAAAAGTTAGCCAATTTTTAAACTCATTTGGGAATCAAACGTGGGAAAACAAAGGGTTTAGACTCTTAGTTTGTAATGGTCAAAATTTAAAAATTTATCAATTTGAAATAGACATGACTAGGAAGTATGGAAACCCTAGGTAAACTAGTGCATGGTGGGAACAAAAAACTATGCAAGAAACATAATACCAAATATGACAAATAAATAAAAATGAACAAACCCAAAACAACAGGGAGTAAAATGAACCATAAGGTTCGAGAAATAATGAAATTGCACCAAAAGGGTGCCAAGAAAACAAAAAAGAAACTAGAAAGAACAATAAACAAAATAAAACAAGAAACAAGAAACATCAACTAGTGGGTTAAACAAACACACATATGAGAAATGAATAGGAAAAAAATAGAGAATACAGTTACCCTATAAAATGCAGTAGTAAATCCAACCTCACGGTGATAAATCTAAGCTTGAGCTCAATCTCCAACCCTTCGCTCCACTTAGGTTTTCTCCGTCAAAACATAAAAACAATAATAAGAAAAAATTAAGGAGAAATAGGAATAAAAATTGTTCATGTGTGTGAATAGGTGGACAATAATGTGGGGTTGTTCATGCCTTAGGATCGAGGTGGAGGCCATAAATACCATTGCGAGAATAGAAGGTATGCGAGAGTTAGGATTAGGAAGGGACACAACATTTGAACCTCCATTAAGTGAAAAGTTCCAATAAAGTTATGAAATCCAAACCCCAACAAACAAAGATAGACATAGGAGTTGGGATTGGGATGGGACATAGAACAATAAATTCATAAAAGTTCTTGGTTACAATTCTAGTTCGATGTCCAATTCTGAAACACGTAAAGGGATTCAAAGATTGGAATCAGGATGAAGACATGAACAAGAACTTTGGAAAATTTCTTGTTTCTGATTTAGTTTGATGTCTAAGTTTGACACAAGCAAAAACACATAAGGAAGAAAAGTAGAAGTCGAGATCAGAATGAAAATATGAACTTACACTTTTAAGGGTGTAAGGTGATGATTATGATCCGATACCTGAATTCGACAAAAAATAAAGAAAAACACAAGGCAAAATGTGGGGATTGGGATCAAGATTAAAAAAAAACATGCACCTTCGAAAAGTACCAAGTGTTGGTGACAGTCTGAAAGACAATCCCAATAGAAAAAGGAAAACAAGGACTTAGGAGAAAAAATACAACTCCCAAAGCCCGAAAAAAATGCCAATGATAGAAAGAACAAAATGGGACCCATTTTGGTCCCAAAAAAATGGGGTGGTTATGCAAGGCATAACAATTGGTGACTTGACTAGTAAAATGGTTTATCCATTTTCAAGATACTGAAGAATTTAGTCACCCAAAACCTCTAGTTTATGAATATTTTAACTTGAGCATGATCAGTTACAACAAACAAGGTTGAGTTGAAATCTCAAATAGTGATTCAAAATAATGAGATTTGAATCTAAGTGTGTGCATTCATGGTTCATCCTCCCCTTAAATACTTTATCTATACTTGAAAAGACTATATTGAGACTCAAGCTACATGAGGTGAGTCACTTTAGCCATCATGCAATGATATATTGGGCATTGGTTTGCTACCATCCAGACGTCTATAGCCCTGATAGAGATACCTCTAGTTCTCTCAAAGCATTGCTCTACTATCAGCCAGGCCTCCATAGCCCTAGTAGAGATACTTGAATCACCCTTATAATATTGATTTTACAATCATTTATGCTTCTCTTTTATTTTCCTTTTCATTGGCTTTTTTAGAAGTAACTATTTTCTTATCTTTTCCCTCAATACTCAAACATAACAATCTAAAAATTAGGTTGAGAACTATGGTGGACCTCATGACAACATTGGGACTTAGATTTTTCACTTGAATCATGAATAAAATCACCCTAAGATAGATAGGCCCCTAAGGAAATAAATTATTATATCTAATTCATGACAGATTCAACTATGGTTTATGAGATCACCTTAAAATATACCATTTTATTCTTAACCTTTCAAACTGTGATTAGAATACACATAAAACATAAGTTTTGAAATGAAAGAGCTCGACAGACATACCTGAAAATACATAATCAATTTCTCAATCATAGTACCCTTAGTATGCTTTAAACAACCACCCATTATTCTGAAATGAAGAAAATGAAAGTCCCTAGAAATAAAAAGAAAACAAAAAAAAGAAAACAAACAAACAACAAAAAACCAAAAAAAATAAAATAGCTAAACTACATATATACAATGTATAGATAATCAGGCCTTCATGGGCCAAATAAATTTTTGAGAAATTGTCCATTGACTGGAAATAGAACAAGTTCTCCTATTAAGGTGCTAATATGGAAAGCATTCTCACCAAGGATCTCAACAATCTAATATAGACCCAACCAAAGTCTATCAAAATTTTGGTGATCACTCTTCCTCTCTCTGGCTTTATCCCATAGCAACACAATGTCTGATATTCTGAAGGCCTTAATTTTGGCTCTCTTGTCAAACTAGTGTTTGACCACAACCTGATGCTTGGAAAACTATTGTAAAGTAACATCCCTCTATTCTTCTATATTGAGAAAATTAGTTAGTTAAACCTCTATCCTATCATCATTGTAATAGAACTCTTGCACAAAATGTAGAACAAGTATCTGTAGATGGATAGGGAAGATTGGGTCTTGGCCATAGACTAACTAAAAGGGTGAATTTCCTAAGGTGGCTTTGATTCTAGTCCTATCTTGCGACAAGGAAAATTTTAGTTGTGTGTGCTAGCCCCTAGGATTACTTTCTAGCAACCTCTTAATTACCTCCAACAAATTCTTATTGGTAGACTCTACTAACCCATTCCCCCATGGATAGTAATTAGATGAATACTTCAAAACAATTTTATATTCATATGCCCATTGAATAAATTGCATAGAAGAAAATGTTGGGCCATTATCACATACCAAAGAAAACGACACCCCAAACCTAGTAATAAGATGCTTTTTGAGGAATTTGATAATGAAATTGGTTGTTAGTTCTTGCAAGATTAAGCTTTAGTCCACCACGTGCAATAATTCATTGTAGTCAAAATAAACTTGTGACCTGGAGGAGAATTTGGATTAATTACCCCAACAAAGTCTAATTCCCATTGGGAAAATGGTCTTACCTTGTATATGGGTTGCAGGGGCATCGCTGGGTTGTGTTCTCTAGATGTTGAGGCTTGACATGTGTGACATGTCCTAACATGATGAGCATCTCAGAACACATGAGACCAATAATATCTTGATCTCAAAATTTGATGTTCCATGGAATCAATTAAATTGTGCCTACAACCATGTCTGCCTTGAAACTCAGCAATGGCCTACTTCACCTGTTGTTGATCCAGAAAATGAAAATAGAAACCTTCAAAATTAACTAACACTTAGTTGTATCTTGAATATCCATCTAGGAATGACATAAATTGTGAGACATTAACTATCTGCAACACTTCATCAAGAGAAGGAAGTGGGTAGTTTTCTTTCTCTAAAGCTTTATTGAGGTTGCTAAAGTCGAAACACAATTTGATTTCCCCATTCTTTTTATGAATAGGCACAAGATTTGAAACCCAAGTTGAATGCTTCACTAAGAAAATGATTCTTACTGATAGTAGTTTCTACACCTCTTTGAGATTCAGGGGTTCAATTAAAGCATTAACAGGACATTGATTCTGATGGAATGGCTTTGCTTGAGGATTCAAAGGGATGGTGTGAGTTATCACTGAAGTATCAAAGGTTTTCAGATCTTCATACCCCCAAGTAATCACTACAATATCTTCTTTTAGTACCTTCAATACTTTATCTTGGATGTCCTTTAGACAAGTCCTACCAATGAGTATGCTTCTCTTTGGGCCTGAATCTGCCAAGTTGCATGATTCATACTTTCCTCCATCAACATCCATAGGCAGTTTTTCATGGGCTTGAGGATAGAAATCAAAGATCCTTTATAACACTACCATTCCCTTGGGAATGCTATTGGTTTTTAGATTAATTATACCCTTTGCATCACAATCTTCTGGATCCCAGTCTCCTTGATCCTTGTCAGACTCATCAATGATTTTTCCTTCGAAGACATCTGAACTTTCCAATAACACCAAGATATGTTGATCATCATAAAAAACCTAGAAGCTTTGGACATTATTAGGAATGGTTGGAATCGACACTAACTCCACATAAAATCATTTTAGCTGCTACAACCAATGCATGTACAATCTAATTGTCTTCTCTGGGAATTAGCCTAGTGTCAAAAGTATTAAAATATTCTATTAAATTACATACCCTATTTCTATAGGAATCCAACCTTTTGTTGTGGTATGTGTACTAGCTACGAACCTACTTGATGATTACCTTAGAATCTCCCATTACTTTCAGAGCTATCACTTTCTTTTGATGTACAAACATCAGTCCCCTAGAAAGTGCATCATACTTTGCAACATTATTAGTACATCTGAACTATAACCTATAGCTCCACTCTAGCTCCACTCCATTTTTTTGGATTTAGAACTGTCAAATTTGAGAGTCCACAATTGATCTTGGGTTGGGGCTTATTTATTTAGGTCAATTCTGGGTGATTTCTTAAGGGAAATGGATGGAGGTTCAGACTGTTTTGAGATGTTAAGGTTGGTGGATTTCTATAAATGAGGGTTGTTAGGTACTTCCCTTAGATTAAAAACATGTACATAAACTATTTTGTACAACTCATCATGATCAAAAATTGAACAACTAACCTTTTCTTTGAGTAATTCCTTGGGAATTGGAAGATTAGTTGGGTCCAAGGGGTACCTAATAACTTGTGGGGTTCTATAATCTCAATATATAAATTAAAAGATGGGGTATTAGTCAGATCAGCAAGTAATGAGGTTATTTCTAGTATGTTGCTTGTTCTTGTCAAAAAATTCATGACATTAGCTTAGAATAGAAATCAATTTAGGGATGTTCTAGGATTGTTGTTACAAGCCTCTCCTAACTAACAGACATAGTTCAAAATGTCTAAATAGGGCTGACATGTCAACTCAGAATGATTTTGGTAATGGACCTGACACCAATATAGGAGTAACAAGCCCCACAAGTCAACCTCTTCTCCTAGGACCAGCTTTTCCTGTTGTAAATTTTGAATTAAGACTTGTTGGTTAACAATAGTCATAGGGTCACTGCCCTCTAAAGGATATGAGTAATTGCAATTAAGCATTGAAAAGGTCATAATTTCTTATCTCCTATAAACACATATTTTAGTTTCAAAATAGGCTACTTCATTAGTGTTGCTATTTTCTTATTTCCTATCTCATTAAGTCTTTTGTTGATTCATAAATATTTCATCTAAATGTGGATGACATTTGATGTCACAATGTGAACTCGAGCAGGGTATTTCGTAGTTTATTGAACCTTTCACTTTTCCATCTGAGACCTTTTTATTTCCTTTAAATCTTATATTGGTTGGTGTTTTGTATAATTAGTTGAACGTTATCATCAGTGTGATAGTAATTAGAATGGGAAGTCTATTTTTCATAGCATTCAAACCTAGGGGCATATTTGTGGGGTTCTTCAAACCTCTTTTATAACCACCCATAGACATTTGTTTTCAATTTTTCAAAATATGGCTACGTGATGAATGTTGACAATGACAACTACCACATGTCATAATGCTAAATAAAGACATTAATGTCCATCTACCCACATGATTTTTTGTGTAACTATGGTTGATAAAATACAAGCACAAGAAAACATTCTTGTCACAGAAATTTTTGAGGAAGAGCTTGAGGAGATGAACAATTTGAATTACAAGGATCACCATCAGAGGTATTTTTGGTTTTATTCATTGTAGGCTTTTCTTTTAATTGTTTACTCTTGTATTAAAGAAGTATATATTATCAAGAGTAACAAATACACATGGTAAGGGTTAAATATGTTGGTTATGAATATTTGTCTAGGTTAACTTATGATGGGCCTAAGATTGGTGACACTTAGCTAGGTCCTATAGACCTAGAAGAATTATGGAACAAATTTAACCAACCTAATCCTCCACCCATCATTGAGAGAGTAGTAGATAGTGGGTTGATTGAGGCTACCATATTTACAATAGTAGTGCAATGTCCTGAATTATTATTGGAATGCATCAGACATTACAGCTCGCAGACATGGGAAGTTAGAACAAAGGACAATAGGCATATTCTCAAAATTCAATGGTCTACCTTCATTTCATGTTTGAGTACTCTAGAAAGGGAAGAATATTCTCCAATGGATATGACCAATTCTTAGATTGAATTCAATGCCAAGAAAGTAATTTACGTGAATGTGATAGAAAAGAAGTGGTTAGTCATTCCAAAGAAAGGAAAATCCCAATTGTCTCACAACCTGCACAGGAACCATTTAATAAATGAAGTAGTTGACATTGTTGAGCTATTGCAAAGGGTTAGAGGTAGTGAAAATGTTCAAAGTTTCGAGGAATGGATGTATTTCTTCATCCAAATCATATTGAGTGGAGAATAATTTTTGGATTGGACTAAGATTATTAGTGATCATGTACATGAGTTGATGTCACTCTTTTCTTTGAACATATTTCTCTTCATGTCATCATATTTAATATATGCTCTTGCAAGCACTCGACCCTAGCCAAAATTAAGGACGTGATTTACCACCAGGGAAAGTACCAATTTATGACTAATTTGATAAGCTCCAATTTCATAAAAGCTTCTTTCATTTTAAGAGAATTGTTGAAAATTTTACCATGAAAATGGTCAAGGAATTGCAGGGGTGTCCAACAATGAGATTGTGTCCAAAGGCCATACAGTTGCATGATTTCTATGGTTGTCATTTTATTCAATTTTAGAGGTTTTCATATATAACAGTGGGTGGATATGTAGGTTTTTCTATTAAATTTCCCAAGTACCTTGAAGATAAATGGGTAATTATTGAGTTCAACAGGCACTTAGCTGATGTTAATAGATTGTGCCAAGGTAGAAAGAGCCATACAATCAACTTTCCATTTGGATTTGATGCATATAGTTTCCAATCTATGTCTGATGCTTTGAATATTGAGGAATAATTTTCTAGGTATAATATGCCCTCATATGATGAGCATGTTTCTTTTGACCTAAAGGACTATATTAAAAACAACCTAAAATTGGGTCCTTCTTTCAACTAGACCAACCCAACCTTGAGGATTATTGGGCTGATTGTTTTGATGAATATGAGGTAAGGAGGAGAAGTTGGATGAGATTGACAATGGAAAAAATTGTTATTTATGATTTGAGGTGGGATTTGTGAGATGTTATTGAAGATAGGTCTAACATGGTTGACCTAGTATACACTAAACTCATAGAGAGTCAGCCCATTCCTGCCATGTATTGGAACTTTTAAAAAAAAGAAACTATTGAAGCTAGGAACATTGATGTTCTAACTAGAACTAGGGAATGGGTGACTAAGAAGAAAACTGAGCAATCTCTCCCTTGTACTAGATCAAAGGATTCATGAGCTACTAAAGGTACTTCCCAAGCCTCTGCCAATAGAAAAACAACTAGTAATATCCCTTAGTCTTCATCAACAAGTGCCCAAAGCAGTGATGGAGACCCACCAAGAAGGAACATGTACTCAGAAACCTGTGGGGATGATATTTTAAACTTACCTATTCTGGAAAAAGAGAACGAAAGAGAAGAAGAAGAAGGATTAGAAAGTTTGAATGTTGATTCCCCTCCCTCTCAAGATGAATCACATGTTAGAGAGGTAAACCCCTCTCAGGAGGCAGGAATAACTGCACCAGTAGGAGATACTCCTCTAGTTACTTGGACACTATTTGGTTCCCTAGGTTTAAAAGCAACTAAGGTCATGGAAACCCCAACGTGGCTAGAAGATTCACTATCTTAGAAAATGAAACCCGTACATTCAAGCTTTCCTAAGCAAGACATGGTAAGTCAGATGTTACAAAGAACTTCAACTCCTAAACGTAAGAAGCTGAAGACCACCGCTAGGCTTATAGATGACACCAAATCAAGGACACTCCAATTGGAAATTGCACACCCATTTGTGTAGAAATATGCTTCACAAGAAGCAATGAGTGACTTTGAAGTGAATAGGGTCAAACTTTGTCCTCCTACCAAGGATGGGGATGTTCAAATTTTTTAGGTATTAACAACCAGGATGGTTGAGAGATCGAAGAAAGATAAAGAAAGAAAAGATGAATTGAAAGCTTAGGTTTGGAACTTGACTACTTTTTTAAAAATCATTCTTAAGGTCATCCCACAACCTATTTCTCAAGTAGATGCTTATGTTGAATCTCTCACTATGGTTGGAAAGGAAGCCCTAACTAAAATCAAAAGTAGATAAAGTTTAAGTCAGGCTATAGATGACTGGAATGAATCCCTTATCAAGAAGGGAAGCCTTGTTATTTCTGAATCTTTTGAATATTTTCACAAGGAAAATACACTGAAAGCTACCTTAGGAGATGAGATCATTTCTATTGAGAAAAAAGAGAAATTGTGGATTAATTATCAAACTAAATTGAATTTTTTGATGAGCTCAGATATTAAAAAGCTAGCCATAGATGAAATCATACCTAATGCTTTAGATACTCACTACTTTTAATGGGCTAAAGGAGTAGAATGGAAATCGCAGGTTGCTAAACAAAGTTTACAAAAGCGTAAAGAGGTCATCAACGAATGTGACACCATTTTAGATGAAGCATTGAACACCTTGTTAGCTCTTGGGTTGTTGCAAGATAAAAATGGAATTAAAGATAATGTAGATGCTAAAAGCTTAACTGTTGATTTCCAAAAAGATATTTAAAGAAGCTCTTGACATACCCACTCCTAATGTTGTACTATTACAAAAACTAAGTGAATTACACTTGGTATCATCTCAGGCAATGGATTTTTTGAAATTTTGTGAGTAGCACATGGAAAAGGATGAAGATATTCATCTGACATGGAAGGTGAGGATGACAAATGTAGGTATCCCTCAACTTAAAGACCTAATGCATATCCTAAAGACTTTCTAGGCATGGTAGAAGAGTCTTTTGGTGATCCATGAAGCTAGAAATGAAGTGACACCATCATAGTGGCATGAATCTTCTTTATTTATTTACGTTTCTTTTCATTAATGGGCTATGGACATGAAGAGGAAAAAATAATTTTCCTATTTAAATTGTATCTATTTTCATATGTTCTCTCTAGACATTACTCTGCAAGTTTTTGTTCAGTACTATTGATGAATGAAATTGCCATTTTTTTTGTGTGTAATTTGGTAGAGTTTATCTATTTTCTTAAATCTTTGCATTTAAGAATATTTTATGCATACCATGTCTTGACATGAGAAGTGCAGTTATTACATTCATTTCATTTCTCATATGGTATTGAATGAATATTTTGTTTCTAAAGATTAATTAGTCTTTGTGCTAATATTTTCTATTCACTGCTCAAGCACCTGATACTTGGAATTTTTTGATATCAAGTATACCTTTTCTTCTTTTTGGTTAAAAGAATATATGATTTTTTACTTTACTTGTTCTTTCAATTCATTGAAAATATTATGAGGGAGCTATACCTCAGAAAAATTTAGAGAATATTAATCTTTTTTAAAGATAAATATTTGAAGTTGTTGGTTAATTTCTTGCACCTTGTAGTTGTTTAATGATAAATTCTCAAAGGTATAAAATATGTTAACCAATAGATTTTTGGAAACTTTTCTTGGCATTCAAATTGTTAAGTTGGTCACCTTATCTGGGCATATCTCACAAGTTGATTAATCAACCCTGTATTTTAATAGATGTAGTAGAGGGGAGAGACGTAGGGGGAATTTTGACCCTATTTTTGAAGCTTTGCAAAGAAATGATTTCTCTTATATTATTCCCTCTAGGAAAAGGGCTAGGATTATACCCACTTCACCTACTAGAATTCATGTTAACCATTCTATTGCTCAAATAATTGTTTTACATGGGACTACTTTACCAGTTGCAATCAACTTTCCCCTTACTATGGCTAACCCACAACTTGTCCCTTGGGGTGCTGCTATTGGTCCTTTGCAATTAGGAAATAATTTACATGATTTACCTAAAGGGCCTCGTAAAAAATTGCATAAGTTTAGGGGGGATGGTAAAATTTCACTAGAACACATTGATGTTTTTTTGTTGCATGCAACATTCTTGCAGTACAAGATGTTGTTAGGTTGTTTGTGGAACCCTTAACCAATGAAGTGGCACAATGGTTTTACCAATTATTGCATGGATGTATCACCAATTTGGCTACTATGCATAACAAGTTTGAGGCCAGGTTTAAAAGTGTAGATGATGACTTAACATTGCTAGCACAAGTTACTCATTTAAAAAAGGAGGCGAATGAGCCCATGAGGGACTTTATAGCCAAATTTAACATAATAATAAACTGGATTACAGTTGATAAAAGATGCTCTAAAGAAACGCAAAAATGTATCTTCATCAAAGCACAACACCTAGATATAGGTCTTCTTTTTAAGAGGAAGCCATGAAATAATCTTGAAGCTACAAACCATTAGTCTTAGAATTGGAAGATCATTTTATTTCAGTTGGAAAATGGAAAAAAGAACTCCATAATAGTAAGGAACTTGCTACTACTTCATATGATCCTATGATTCAAAGATTAGCTATTCACATAATTTCTCTCAAAAGGAAGATGTTGAAGGGTAATCAACTTTATCAAGATATACCTAGGAAAGATAATTTTCAACCAAGGAATAAAGCATTTCCCTTGCCCCCAACTCAATAAAGGTTGGTTATTGAAGCTCCTCCTCCTGATAACAAAAAGAGTATGTGTGTCTTCCATCTCATAGCTGATCATGATTGTGCAAATTTCCCTGAGATGAATAGGATTATGCAATTGACCACTACTAAAGAAGTCATAGAAGAGGTTACAAAGGAAGGCACATCATCTAATCAATATGGTAACTCTGTGAATGGATGCTTAGAATACGAACTTGATGATGATAGAGGAGAATATGTGTACATCACTTTGGATGATGCTACTTGTGCTGCTATCACTCGAAGTCAACAACATTCCAACCAAAAAGGTATTCCTAATTCTCCTAAAGTTTTAGGCACAAGGGCTCGTGCAATTTCAAAAGGTGAAAATGCTTCATCTAGTGTAGTCAATAGTTCCTCAAGAAATCCTACTGTGTCATCCTCTGAAAGTCAATTTGGGGCTTTTGATATCATATAATTTTGTAAATCTATGAAGATTCAGGTGTCTCAAGTTGAATATTTCAAAATGAAACCTAAAGAACTTGATAGGCTAATTGAATATGTTAGGCTAGGACATTCTAAATTACATGCAGGCTTAGATGAAGCAATAGTTAAGCCTCAAGACCTGGCTACTAATGTCCTATCCTACAGTAAATCATCCTCTTCATCAACCTCTAATGTGAAACCATACCCTTTCTATGTATCTTTATTCGTTAATGGATTTAGGGTTAACAACTACATCATTGATTTGGATGCCTTTGATAATGTTATGCCTCTACAAATTGCTAAGGATTTGGGATTAGAGAGGACCAAAGCATTTGTAAAATGATACTCAATGGGTTCCAAGAAAGTTCTCTTGCTAGGGAATAATAAAGATGCTCAAGTTGCACTTGTTGCTCACACAAAAAAGTGACTACTAATGCTTTGGGATTAGAGAGGACCAAAACATTTGGGAAATGCTACTCAATGGGTTCAAGCAAGTTCCCTTGCTGGGGAAGAATAAATATGTTTAATTTGCACTTGTTTCTTACCCAAAAAAGTGACTCAAGTTCACCATACTAGTTGTGGATGTACCTGCTAGCTATGGTATGCTTCTGAGCATAAGTTTTTGTAGAGACTTAGGTGGAAAAATATAGCTGGATTGGTCGTACGCCACCATACCTATCAGTAAAGAGAAGGTACGTCTTGATCCTGAGTCAAAGACTAAGATAACAATGCTCAAGTTTGAAGACCCTAAAGCTCAAATATTGTATGAAGAGAATGAGTTTAAGAATTATATGCTTTTCTCAGTGAAGAAAATGGAAATGCTTCATGTGCCTAAAATTTAGAATCTAAGCTCTAGAAAATGGAATTTGACAGATGTTGTTCCCACGCTGGGTCAGGTATGGGTGTTGTTCTCATTTCCCCTTTTGGTGAGAAATTCCCTTTTTCATATAAGTTAGAATTTGACAATACTAATAATACCATTGAATATGAAGCTCTTTTGTTAGGTTTAATTGAGGCTAAGGATAAGGGAATTAAGATGCTCAAGGTGTTGGGAGAGGCTAAACTAATTGTTAAGCAAGTTTCAAATGTCTTCACTATTAAGAATGAAAGGTTGAAGCATTATTGGAACTGAGTTTGGGACACTATCAAGAAATTTGATTCCTTCTCAATTGAAGCCATCCCTAGAGAGCTTAACACGAAAGCTAACTCACTAGTAGTTTATGCTTCTATGATCCTTCCATATCTAGAATTCAAAAAAAAATCCTATAGAATTGAGTTAATCTATCGAACCAACATTCCTGATAATGTCAACCATTGGTAGATTTTGAAGATGATAAATAAATCCAGACTTTTCTAGAAAATGTTGGGGCTTTGCTGAAATATTCTTTGAAGGGAGTGAAAATCAATATAAGGACTTCTGCCCATATAATGTAGCTGAACTCCAAGATAAGGTTATTCAATTGAAAGGGAATAAAGTACCCAAAGTTTTGGTTTCTCTTGAAGATTTATTTGGTTTCCATGATCATTCCATCAAGAAGAAGATGTGTAATTGTGTTGGACACTCTAATGGATTTGAAGCAATGAATATTGGAGATCCTAATTCTCCCAAAATGGTATTTATTGGTAAGTGTTGTTCCCGAGAAGAAAAAGAAAAACTAATAGCCTTGCTAACCAAGTATAAGGAGGTATTTTCTTGGTGTTATCCTTTACCTAACATGGATCATATTTTACAAATGGTTGCTGGATCACAGATGATGTCTATGTTAGATGGATTTTTAGGTTATAATCAAATTAGTGTATCAGGAGAGCATCAACATAAAACAAAATTTACCACACCTTGGGGAACTTTTTCTTATAATCAATGTCATTTGGACTCATTAACGCAGGAGCCACATTTCAATGTGCAATGGATCTATCTTTTGGTGACCTCCAGAACAAAATTATAGTAATCTATCTTGCTGACTTGACAATGTTTTCTACAAAGAGGAATGATCATTCACAAGATCTAGAACGGGTCTTACAAAGGTGTGTAGAACATGGCATCTCTTTGAACCCCAATTTTTTTTTGTCACAAAAGAAAAAATCTTATGCCACATTGTGTCTAAAGAAGGCATCAAAATAGATCCAGACTGAGTTAAAGCTATCTTGTAGTTAAATCTTCCTTCAAGCCAAACTGGTGTAAAATATTTTTTTGGTCAAGTCAATTTCTTAAGAAAATTTGTTCTAGATTTTTCTGAGATTACTAAACACATTGTAGATATGATGAAGGAAAAACTAGGTTGTAAATGAAATGAAGTTGGGAAGCAAGCTTCTAAAAACATTAAAGAAGCAATTGCGCAAGATCCTATCTTGCTCAGTCTAGACTTCAAAAAGGATTTTATTATTTATTGCTATGCTTTAGAGCATACCACATTTGTTTTACTATTACAGGAGAATGAAGATAAAGTTTAGGCACCTATTTCTTTCATGAGAAAACCATTAAAGAAACATGAGCTTAATTACTCTCCCATAAAAAAGAATGCATTTGCAATAGTCAGAGTAGTCAAACAATTCTATTTCTATATTATGTACTCACACTCAATAGTTTTTGTACCAGACCTAGCTGTCAAAAGCATAATAACCCTTTAGGATATCGACTACAATAGAAAAGGAAACTAGATAGCTAAGGTACAAGAGTATGACCTAGACTTAAAGGTCACTAGGCTAGTAAGAGGAATAAGACTTTGCGAGTTGATGGTAGAGAATTTGAAAGAAGAAGAAAGTGAAGATTTATCATTGGTATTAACTATTAGCCTACAAGATGAGTGGTTCTCTGATATTAATTATTTCCTTAGTTACGGGAAATGCCCAAATTACCTCTCAAGAAAATAGAAAAGGAATTTGAAGTTGAATGAAGCTAAGTATGTTATCTGGAATGATGCCCTGTACAAAAGAGGTATAGATGGAGCTTTCTTAAAATGTGTTTATAAAGCTCAACAAGAATGGCTGCTTAATATTTTCCACAATGAGGCATGTGGTGGTCACTTCTCTTCTATTGTGACTACTTTCAAGATCATAAGACATGGATATTATTGGTCTAGGATGTTTAAAGATGCCTATCACTAGTTTGGTAAGTGTGAGAAATGTAAATTATTTTTAAGAAGCTCTCAATTAGCAACCTTACCACTCAAACCTGTGGTTATTTATGGGCCATTTCAATAGTGGTATTTTGATTTTATTGGTCCAATTAGTCCACAATCTAGCAGATGTCATACTCATATTATCATAGCTACAAATTACTTCACCAAATGGGTGGAATTGATTATAGTCAAAAGAACTACTTCTAAGGTAGTATGTGATTTTATCAAAGAAAACATTTTGGTCAGGTATGGAATTCCACATAAACAAGTTGTTGATAATGCCACTAGTTTTTCATCTAGTGAATTCTCAATTTTCTACTATTAAGTTATGAAATCTCTATTTCCCATTTAGTTGATTATTACCCATAGGGGAATGGTCAAGCAAAATAAAGTAACAAAATTTTTTATAAGAATTATCAAGAAGTTAGTTAAGGACAATAAAAAAGAATGGCACAAAAGGTTATATGAAGCCCTGTGGGTATATTGGATAACTCCAAAATGAGTCATTAGTATTACCCCCTTTGAGTTGGTGTATGGAGTGGAAAGTGCACTCCCTCTTTCATTAGAAATGTTAGTTTGAAAATTACAAATTGATATAGAGGAAGTTGAATTCATTGATGCTTTAGAAAAAAGGATTGTGTACTTAACTAAACTATAGGAATAGCGAGAAGAGATGGTAGACAAGATAACCATACATCAGGTGAGGATCAAGAAGATTTTTGAGAGGAAGTCTCAGCCTAGAAAATTCATGCTTGGAGATTCAGTTTTGTTGTGGGATAAACATAGGGAACCTAAAGGTAATCATAAGAAGTTTGATTCACTATGGAACGACACCTTCAAAATCATTTAGGAATTCAGACCTAATATGTTCTAGCTTGCATACCCTGACGAGACTCTCTTTCCCATTCCCTATAATGGGAAAGATCTAAAGCTATATTAGTTGTGATGGCCTTATGGCCTCCCTTTCTTTTTATATAGTTAGTTTAGGGTTTTGTTTTGGGTTTTTTTTCCTTTGGTTTGTTTCCTTGCTGATAGAGAGTGAATTTTACTTTGACTAACTTTGTTTCCCAATTCATAAGACACTAGTCCGCTTCCATTTAATCTGGGTTCATTGCTTCATCCTTATCAGTATTCATCCCTAGTCAGAACCAATGTTTCTATTGTCTTATTTTCCATCCCATTAAGTCTTTCATTGATTCATAAACATTTCATCTAAACGTGGGTGGAATTTCATGTCACAATGCGAACTTGGGCGGGATTTTTCATAGTTTATCAAACCTTTCACTTTACTGCCCATGACCTTTTTATTTCCTTTAAATGTTATATTGGGAAATGTTTTGTATAATTATTCTAATCTTGTCATCAGCGTGATAGTCATTAGCCTTGGTGGTATTTTTTCCATAGCACTCAAACTTGAGCACGTATTTGTGGAGTTCTTCAAACCTCTTTTATAACTACCCCTGGAGGTTTGTTTTCAAATTTTCAAAAGATGGTTATGTGAGGAATGTTGACAACAAATACCATGTGTCATAATTCTAAATCAAGACATTAATGTCCATCTACCCCCATATTTCTCCATGTAGCTTGGTTGATAAAATAGAGGGACAAGAAAACATTCCTATTGTAGAAATTTTTGAGGAAGAGCTAGAGGAGATGCATAGTTTTAATTAAAGGGATCACCATCAGAGGTATTTTCAATATTATTCATTGCAGCCTATTTTCTAAATTTTTTACTCTTTCATTAAAGAAGTATATATTATCAAGAGTTACAACTACACATGGAAAGGGTTAAATATGTTGGTTATGAATATGTGAATGGGTTAACCTATGAGGGGCCTAAGATTGGTGACAGTCAACTAGGGCCTGTAAACCTAAAAGAATTATGGAAAAAATTTAACAAACCTAATCCTCCACCCATCATTGAAAGAGTAGTAGATGGTGGGTTGATTGAGGCTACCACATTTCCAATAGCAATGCAAGGTCTTGAATTAGTATTGGAATGCATCAAACATTACATGAACTTGTAGACACAAGAAGTTAGAACAAAATAAAATAGGCTTATTCTAAAAATTCAAAGGTCTAACTTTGTGTCATGTTTGAGGACTCTATAAAGGGAAGAATATTCACCAATGGAAATGACCAATTTTTAGATTGAGTTCATTGCCAAGAAAGGGGTTTACAAGAATTTTATAGCAAAGAATTGGTTATTCAAGCCAAAGAAAGGAAAATCCCAATTGCCCCGTAACTTGCATAGGAACCATTTGATAAATGAAGTAGCCAACGTTGTTGTGCTATTGCATAGAGTTAGGGGTAGTGAGAAATTTAATAGTTTTGAAGAATGGATGTATTTCTCCATCCAAATAATATTAATCAGAGAAAAATTTCTAGATTGGGCTAAGATTATTAGTGATTGTGTACATGAGTTGATGTCACTCTTCATTTTGAACATATTTTTCTTCATGTCATCATATTTAATATATGCTCTCGCAAGCACTCAACCCTGGCTTAGATTAAGGCCAAGTGATTTACTACCAAGGAAAGTACCAATTTATGAATACTTTGATAAGCTCCAACTTCATAAAAGCTTATTTCATTTTAGGAGAATTGTTGACACTTTTACCATGAGAATGGTTAGTTAATTGTAGGGGCGTCCAACAATGAGATTGTCTCTAGAGGCCATACAGTTTATTGATTTCTATGGTGGCCATTTTATTCAATTTTAGAGGTTTTCATATATAAGAGTGTGTGGATATGCAAGTTTCCCTTTTAAATTTCCCAAGTAACCTGAAGATAAATGGGTAATTATTGAGGTCAGCAAGTAATTAGCTGATGTTGATAGATTGTGCCAAAGTAGAAAGATACTTACAGTCAGCTTTCCATTCAGATTCAGTGCATATAGTGTGCAATATATGTTTGATGCTTTAAATATTGAGGTAGAATTTTCCAAGTATAATATGCCCTCATATGATTTGAATTTTGTTTTTGACCTAAAGGACTATATTAAGAACAACTTGAAATTTGGTCCTTCTTTCAACCACCAACCCAACCTCCAGAATTATTGTGCGAATTGTTTTGGTGAATATGAGGTAAGGAGGAGAAGCTAGATGAGATTGATAATGGAAAAAATTGTTATTTTTTATTTTAGGTGGGATTTGCGAGATGTTGTTGAAGATGGGTCTAACATGGTTGACCCAATATGAAGTGAACTCATAGAGACTTGGCGCATTCCTGTCATGGACTAGAACTTTAAGGAAAAATAAACTATTGAAGCTAGAACCGTTGATGTTCTAAGTAGAACTAAGGAATGGGTGACTATGAAGAAAACTGAGCAATCTCCCCCTTGTACTAGATCAAAATATTCACAAGCTATAAAAGGTAATTCCCAAGCCTCTACCAGCAGGAAATCAACTAGTAATGTCCCTCAGTCTTCATCAATAGGTGCCTAAGGAAGCGGTGATGGAGACCCACCAGAAAGGAACATGTACTCACAAACTTGTGGGATTGATATTGTCAATTTACCTAGTTTGGAAAAGGAGAATGAAAGAGAAGAAGAAGAAGGATTAGAAAGTTTGAATGTTGATTCCCCTCCCTCTTAGGATGAATCACCTATTAGAGAGGTCAACCACTGTCAGGATCCAAGAATAATTGCCCCAGTAGGAGATACTCCTCTAGTTACTCAGACGCTATTTGGGTCCCTAGGTTTCAAAGCAACTAAGGTCTCAACAACCCTAGTGTGGCTAGAAGATTCATTTTCCTAGAAAAGGAAAGCCATAGAATCAAGCTTTCCTAAACAAGACATGGTAAGTCAGCTGCTAGAGAGAACTTCAACTCCTAAACCTAAGAAGTTGGAGACCACCACTAGGCTTATAGATGACATTGAATAAGGAACACTCCAACTAGAAATTGCATGCCCATCTATGCAAAAATATGCATCACAAGTAGTAGCGAGTGACTTTGAAGTGAATAGGGTTGACCTCAGTCCTCCTACCAGGGATGGGGATGTTAAAAATTTTTAGGTATCAGTAGCCAGGATGGTTGAGAGACTGAGGAAAGATAAAGAAAAAAATAATGAATTGAAAGCTCAGGTTCAAAACTTGACTACTTGTTTAAAATCCATTTTTGAGGTTATCCCACAACCTATTTCTCGAGTAGATTATTTTGATGAATCTCTCACTATGGTTGGAAAGGAAGCCCTAACTAAAATCAAAAGTAATCAAAGTTTACATCAGGCTCTAGATGACTGGAATGAGTTCCTTATCAAGAAGTGAAGCCTTGTTATTTTTGAATCTTTTAGACATTTTCATGAGGAAAATACTCTAAAAGCTACCTTAGGAGATGAGATCATTTCCATTGAGAAAGAAGACAAATAGTGGGTTAATTATTAGATTGAATTGAAGTTTTTGATGTGCTCAAATATGGAAAAGCTAGCCACAGATCAAATCATACCTAATGCTTTAGATACTTGCTACTTGTCATGGGCTAAAGGAGTAGAATGGAAACTGCAGGTTGCTAAACATAGCTTACAAAAGCTTAAAGAGGTCGTCAATGAATGTGATGCCATTTTAGATGAAGTATTGAACACCTTGATAGCTCTTATTCTACTAACGGATAAAAATGGAATTAATGATAATGTAGATGCTAAAAGCTTAACTATCGATTTCCAGAAAATGGTTAAAGAAGCTCTTGACATACCCACTCCTATTGCTGAATAATTACAAAAACTAAGTGAATTACACTTAGTATCATCTCAGGCAATGGGTCTTTTGAAAATTTTCAAGAAACACATGGAAATGGCTAAAGATCTTCATTTGATATGGAAGTTGAGGATGAAAAATGTAGCTATCCCTCAAACATAAAGACCTAATGCATAACCTAAAGACTTTCCAAGCATGGCGAAAGAGACCTTTGGTCATCCAAGAAGCTAGAAATGAAGCGACACCATCATAGTGAGATGAATATTCTTTATTTATTTACATGTCTTTTGATTAATGGGCTATGGATATGAAGAGGCAAAAATAGTGCCTATTTAAATTGTATCTATTTTCATATGTTATCTCTAGACATTATTCTTCAAGTTTTTGCTTAGTACTATTGATGAATGAAATTACCATTTTTTGTGTGTGCAATTTGGTAGAGTTTATCTATTTTCTTAAATATTTACATTTAAGAATATTTTATGCATACCTTGTCTTGGCATGAGAAGTGCAGTTCTTACATTGGTTTCATTTCTCATACGACATTAAGTGATTATTTTTGTTTCTAATGATTAATTATTCTTTGTGCTAATATTTCTTATGTGTTGCTCAAGCACCTAATACTTTGAATTTTTTGATATCAAGTATACCTTTTCTGCCTTCTGCTTAAAATCATATATGATGTTTTACTTTCCTTGTTCTTTTAATTCATTGCAAATCTTATGAGGGAGTTGTACCTCAGAAAAATTTAGAGAATATTAATCTTGTTGAAAGATACATATTCAAAGATATTGGCTAATTTCTTGCACCTTGTAGGCATTTAATTGTAAATTCTCAAAGGTGTAATTTTTTTTTAGAATGGTCATAAATTGAGTGGTATACCCCTCCAGGGTAGCCACATATGCAAGAAATTCAATGATATGTAACCTTCCATATCCTTCATCAAATCCCTACTTAACAACATGCCATATGTTTTAGAAATGTCAGCAATTTGGATATCCATATAACTTTGAATTTTAATATCTGATCTAATTTGCACATGCACATTTTTTAATTCCCCTACAACATTCACCTCAGTTTTGTCTAACTATATAACTTTCTTATGAGTTTGAACGGGTTACACCCAACTTCTTACAAATAGAGTGATGCAAGTACAAAGGAAGAAAACTCACTCTCACAATCTCAACTCAACAAACCTCAAACAAATCTTGCATGTCCTTTCAACTAGGACTCACCTTCTTTCACTGAACTCTTGATTTCTTAACTCTCAAAACACCATTCAGAGTTCTCATCTTTTACCAAGCCTTCAAAACACCTTAAGTTACATAAAAATAACTTATTAAAGCCAACTAAGGCTTCCCCAATATTGGACTTGTACCATTTCAAAAGTTCGAAAGATATCTTCACCAAATAATGACCATACAAGAGATAAAATTTAAATTTCCAACCCTACTAACCCAAACAAGGTTTCTCAAAACCATAAAACTCCCTAGAAGCTTTAATTCAAAAAAAAAAAAACTTTACCAAGTCGGCCCATTCACATTTTCACCATTTCATCCTTGACTGTTCACATTCCTAATAGCCCTTCAACATTAAATTGTCAGAAATAACACTTAACCTAGACCACCTTTCACGACTGTAAAACTCTTTTTAGAAACCTTTTTAAGAGTACTAAAACATATCAAAATATCAATATAGGTTACTTTTAAAATCAATTTCAAAAATATTACTATCCACGTTGCAAGAAGGCCTAATTAGGCTTGATACAAACATGGCTTATTCATCTAAATATTTCCACAATCAATTCCTCTTATCCAACACTTGGAACATGTTTAATTGGACATCAAAAAGCTTATTAAAACACACAAATTCCATTAACATGTGTATTTTCCCAAACCCTAGGTTATACCCTCTTAAAACTCTATTTTACTAGTCTATGCATAAATTATAGTTTGGAACTTCAATTTTGCCACACATCAGTCTTAATCATTTGATCCAAAACACCAAGAATATGAAAATGATGCTACTAAGAATATTTCCACCAATTATGAGAATTTTCCAATGGCTAAAATGGAAGAAACATAGTTTTCATTATCTTTGTTTACCCTAATAGAGGAATTTTAATAGTTTTCTGTAAATCCACAATAACTTTTTCAAATGTGAACCAATTTGCATGAAACTAAATGTGTTATTAAGGTGATTGGATGCACTGTTACTTACAACCAATAATATATGATCTCCTACCCGTACAGGGCTGTATAAAGCCTGAGAACAATAATTTTCTAGAAATTCATACAAGAAATAGTGACTTTCATTATTCAAATACTAAACTACTATCACCCACACCTTCCAAAATGGTTACATGGCCTTTTATAGGAATTTCATATAGGAATTATCACATTCCAACTGATTTCTAACTACTTCCCATCATTTAGACTCACTTGACCTTTCCTCTTCCTAATGTTGCTTTATGCAATTTTGCAAGTTTTTACATCTTTTTGGACAACTTTTCACATTTTGCAAAAAATGAACAAAAAAGTTGAACCTTTAACACTCATAATGACCTATTCATGAGAAAAATGACCAACATAACCTTATTACAAGGTAAAGACACAAAATTTGACCAATTTTCAAGAATTTGCACGGTGCAAACATGATGTAGCCAAGATGCTCCTACATCATTCTCCCGCCCAAGAAAATTTTCAAGCCCTCTTGGATTTGATGCAGTCAGAAAACCTTGATCCTTTGCATGCTCTTCCTCTTGCTTGACCTTGAAACTACTTCTAATCACTTTCATTTTCACCTTAGGCTTGAATTTTTCCATGCAAATCAATTTCCTATCTTGCTTGCCTTTTGAAATCTGCTTCTTCATGCCATGAAATGTTTCAATATTCTTTTGTCCCTCTTTAATTTGCTACACCTTTATCTCAAAATGTTTCTATATCCAAAATATTAGTATTACAAAGAAATAATACATTGTTTCAACCACAATATTTCCATCTTTCTTCAACTCTTTGTAGGTTTCCAAGATCAATTCATCTTTAATCATTTCTTCATCCAATCTTAACACCAACTCAATATCTTCACTCTCTGGAATCAGGTTCTTTATCTCTTCTTCATCTTCATGCTTGAAATTAACTACCATGTCTTTGTCTCCTTCAATTTTTTTTTGCATCTTCAAATTCTTCTTCTTCCTCTTTTACCTTCATTTGTCTTCTTTTTGTTATCTCTTGAATGGACCATGTAACTCTTTTCTTGATCTTCAAGTTCCAACTTGTCATTTGCTTAATCATCTTCTCCATTTTCATCATGGACTCTACATGAAAATCACTGAACTCTGCATCCCATCTTCTCATCTCTTGCTTTAGTGTTGCTATCTCTTGTCTCTTCCTTTCTTCCTCTACCTACAAATGTATTCTTATCACTTCTATCTTTTTCTCTTCTCAAGCAAGCTTCTTCTTTCTTCAACTTCTCTCAAATTTCTTTTCCTTCTCTTGGTAGCAACCAGGTTATCTTCTCAACCTACACACAACCACAACACAAAAACATCACCAAATCTCTTTTACAGAGCTTGCAGAAAATGAACACAAAACTTGAACCTTTAACACTCCTAGTGACCTATTCATGAGAAAAATGACCAACATAACCTTATTACAAGGTAAAGACACCAAATTTGATCAATTTTCAAGAATTTTCATGGTGGAAACATGGTGTAGCCAAGATGCTCCTACATCATAGAGAATGGCATAACATTACCTAAAGCTCCAGAATCCAATAGGAAGTTATGTAAATTCTTCCAAAAAAATCTTAAGTTCAATAGGAACAAGAGTGTTCTTTTCTTTCCTCTTTATAGAGTTGCATTCATGTTTGTATTTGGAGTTGCCTTTTCGTTTCCCTTTGATTGATCTACCTCAGCCAAAGCCTTCAACACAAGTTCACATTGAGTAACACACCATTTCAGAACATCAAAGAATGAGTTCATTTTTTTCTACATTTGTGAAATGAAATCAAGTTCCATGTTATTATTAAACTATTTTTTAGGAATGAAAGAAAAATTACCTCAATTTGGAAACTAAGGTGGTCCATTGGATGGAGGTAGATTGTTATCCACTTTCTGATTTGGGGGGACCATATTGTTGGGAGGGGTAGATGTGGTGAATGTCACTTTATTCTAATTTCTTAGAAAATGACCACCTTTTCCCTAAAAAGCCTGGGCATCGTATGTCTTCATCTCTGGCTCATTTTCTCCCTTCATGGGAAATTGATATTCTTCATTGTACCTTTTGAAGGCCATAGAAATATCCACAGATCCACCACTTTTGTTAGGATTACCCTGAGGTGATTGGGAATTAGCCTAAGTCATCTTAACCATTTTTTCTACATGGGCTTGATAGTTATGGGTAACTCCTCCATTATTTGGTTTATTATCTCATTGTATTTCTTGGGTCTCTAGTTGTATCCCCTATTCTGATTTTGATAGTTTTGGTTCTGGAAGTTTTGATTCTAGAAATTTCTTTAATTCTAGTTAGTGTTATGGTTAGAGTAGTTTTTTTGGTTGGAATACCCTCCCTAATTCTAGCATTGATTTTGGTTTTGGTTTTGAGGGGGTTTTAGTTTGAACTGAGCCATCTCATTGGTCACTTGGGACACGGTTTTCTTTAGAGTTTCCAACTCTATTGTCAAATGTGTAGTGTGCTCATTCTTTGAAATTGTTGTAGTGGATTGGTTGGTTGTGGTGTTAAATCCTCCAACATGGTTGTGAGAATTTTTATGTGGTTGGGAGGAATCTAAAGTCCCACAATTAATCATCCATGGTAATGTAGGTGGAGGGTGCAATTCAGCCAAAGGTCCATAGGCAGATTGAGACATTCTTGAAATTGTATTGAACAAAGGGGTTCCGTTGGGAATTATAGGATATCTTAGGGGAGACAGAGCCCCTCCCATCCCACTTGATTTGGAACTTATCTATTGTTGCAGCTTGATGGCTAGGTGGTATACTCTGGATAGCAAATCAATGTCTAATAGGAGATAATATCTTTGTAGAAATAATCCAATCAAGGGATCTATGGCCTTAAGGTATTCCTAGATGTTGATATTCTTAGCCACCAAGTATGGTTCTTGTAATCACCTATAAATCCTCTCGAACCATGTATTGAATAGAGGAAATGGTTCGTGTAGTTCCTTCCTAATCATGGACAATTGGTGATACAGGATGGTTGGGTCTACATAGAAATGAAATTGATTAATAAAGGAATCCTCCTAATTATTCCAATAGAGTATGGATCCATTATGCAAGTTCAAGCATCAATTGTAGGCCATTTCTTCTAGTGAATAGGGAAATAGTCTACATGCAACATCATGATGTGTTATTTGGGACCAAGTGCAAGCATCCTTGAATGCTTGAATGTGATCTTCGACACTTCAAGATTCTCCATGAGTATACCTAGGGAAAAACTTTAACATATTTTTAGGCATCTCGAGTAAGCCACCAAGGATGGCTCCTAGTGGCGAGAAATTATTCACAAACAATGCCATTGGTGGCAGTGGATTTGGTTTTTCCAACTGTCATATTAATGGAAACCTAGGTGGAGTGGGTGGTGGTGATAATGGTGGCAAGATTGGGGTCCTATGGGTTTCATGTCTAGTAGGAGATCAGATTTCAACTAATGGCTTTGGATTGGTAGCAGGTGTCATAACTCTTTCAAACATGTCTAGTGAAAAGGACCAAATTCACTCCAGTTTTTTCCTCTAGGCCCTCCTTCTAGTGCTAGTTCTATTGACGTTTAAATAACATAGAAACGCTCAAACAAAATATCTCTACTCTATTTCTCCTAAAATACAATTGATTTAAAATCACCTATTTTTCAAGGCCTCTATAGTCAATTCACAATTGTGTTCTCATCATTCAATGGTTCATGCAACTATAATATTTAAGGGGCCTTTACTAGTAGAATGGTACAGACTAGGTAGTACAAAGTAATTTAATATGTGGGGTTTTAAATAAATATAGAAAGATCTATCAAATTTTCAGAACAACAAGATGTGAACACAAATTTCTTTTTAAAAAAATTTAGACATGTGATTCCTATAATGAGCATTTCCTAATCAACTAAAATTGTAGAATGAAGTAATTTAGAAAGTTCATACAATAACATTCATCAACAGTGAAAATTTAATATGTGTAACACCATTCATCGTTGTTGTTTTTTTCAATTATAAACACCACAAGCTCATCACCAAGATTCACAAATCAATAAATAGCAAAAAAACATCATCCATAGATAACATAGTAAATGGTTTTAAATTCAGTATCTTCTATTTATTTTTATCAATTAAGAGACATTTATGCATAGAAAAATCCACTGCATATGGAAAACCATTTTCTTTCAACATTACCATTAGACTAATAAATTTTTGGAAAATAACTATTTGCATTAAAATCTACAAAATGTTCAAGTGTTTGCATAAAGCTCTAAAAATAAAGATCTATAGTTTTTAAGTAGCAAATCTAACTTCAATTTTCCAACCTTTACAATGAGGAGAAATTTCTAACTTATAGAAATAATTAACACTAATTTCTCCTATCAAAAATCATGATCCATGAATTTGATACCTAGATCCATAATTATAGGGAGGGCCTTCAACTGAGTTTGAGTCTTATCTTTGCTGAAATTGTTGAAGTTGAAAAGTATGCCTTATAATAATTTGGTCAAAATTCAATTGGGATTTATTTCTTTGTCTACTAGTGATTATTGCACCCAATCTCTAGCCCACCAAAACTGATCTAGAGTTGTCCATTCATCAAAAAATGATCTGGAGTTGTTCTCAACATGGCGCTTGGAAATGGTTGACACTGTTTGACTTTATACTCATTCAAAAAAAAAAAATTCTGCTTATTTTTTGGCAGTCTCTTTTGGGAATTTATGGAATTCATCACATTTATCAAAAAAATCATTCAAAACCTTTTCATTAAGCTTGTCAATCCAATATACCTTGAACTTTTCTTCCTTGAACTCTTAAACAACCACAACAATTATTTCTCACATTTAACTAAAATCTTTTACATCCCATTGAGTTTCAAACCTTATATTCACTAGCTTTTCCAAGAGAGTTGGATATTGTGGATATGGTTTTTGATATGTGGTTGTCATTGATGTGAACATTATTAGAATTTGGTGTACTAGATGTTGTGTATGTCGAGGATATTCATAAAATTGTAAAAGGAAGTGTTCTAGGTTCCCAGTGCAACTATCAAAGTCATGAGGGTTTCTTGTTATGTACGTTGATGATTAGCTAATGTGGATTAAAGGGTTTATTTTGTAATGTTTCTAGACCATCTAATGGAATTTTCATAGGTCCATGTGAATTTTTGAGTGTGTTGTGGAATGATAGTGTTTTTGTGGTCTCTGTCAATGTTCATGAATGAAGATTGTGTTATTTTGTTAATCTCAATTGTTGTGGATGTTTCTCTATTGTTTCTTAGCATTTTCTGATGTCTCTAGATCATTCTCTATCTTTGAGGTACATCCACACTACTCAGAGAGCTTTTGGTTGAAGATCTTTTCTTGTGCATGTTTGGTTTGTCATGTTTTTGGCTGACATATTGGTGGTAACGTGTTGTGGATCTTCATGGTGAAATTAATTAAAGTAGTTTTGTGTTGGAGATATTAATTTGGGTCTCCACTATGTTGTGGCCAACCTTGGTGGTTTTGCATTGGAAATTTAATTGTAAATTTGGGTTGACATTGAAAATAAGTCTTTATTTTCTAGTCGACTAAGATGTGATGAAAACCCTTGAAGTGGATATATAAGAGTGATTGGTTGAGCAAAGTTCATGTGTGCAAAGTGTGAATGTATGCTAGCAAAAGTGTAAATGAGCAAATAGTGTTTCTATCATTCAATTGCAGAGCAGAGAGTGAAGAATTTTGAAGAAAGTGTGAAGAAGGTTTTCTAAGCTTAATTGGAACTGTAATCAAGCTTGTGTAGAAGCTATTCTTTCAGTTCATACTCTATGGATCTAATCCATATTCCTATACTGTTGGATAGTGAATCCTCTTTTGTAATTGAGCAGTGAGCTCTAAGCAATATGCTTGAATGCATGTGCATTCCCCTTATTATTTCTCTTTATACTTTTAATATAGTATATTTTTTTGGACTAACATCTATCATGGTTTTTCCCCTAATAGGGTTTCCACATAAAAAATCTTAGTGTTATTTGTCTCTCTGATGTGTTAATTTCTTGTGGTTATTTTCTTATTCATCATATCTAAGATTAAAGTTAAGATAAGTTAGAAAAGTTAAAATTTCATTCACAACTGATTCACCCCCCCTCTTAGTTGTGTATCCTTTTTTTTCCAACAATTCGTATCAAAGTAGGTTCCTCTGAAGAAGTCTAAAAGCTTGAGGTGATCTGAGATGGAAACAACATTCAAGAAGGACATTCCTAGATTTGATGGTACTAACTATTTAATGTGGAAATCTAGGATGCAATGTCACTTAAAGTGTATTGGTGAAGCTTTCTGGAAGATTACAAGAGATCCATATATTATTCCACAGAATGGTTCCTTCGCTGTTGATGAGATCAAAGTTACTAAAAATAATGTTAGGGCTATTGAAGCCTTGGTTAGTGCTTTTACAAATTCAAAGTTAGCTAATGTGTTCGGTCTAGAGACAACTCATGAGATTTGGATGAAACTAGAAACTTTGTATGAAGGAGATGCACAGCTGAAGATGGCTAGGCTACAGAGCTTGAAAGGAAAGTATGAGAATTTGAAGATGGGCGAAGATGAAAATATCACTCCTTTTATGCAGAGTGTATATGATATAGTAATGGGTATTAAAGGTGTCGGTAGTTCTGTGGATGAGGATGAAATTGTGGCTAAAGTACTTAGATCCTTGCCTCCCTCCTATAGGATGAAGGTTCATGCTATTGAAGAGTTTAGATCAGTAAACAAGATAACAAGAGACACATTGATTGGGAAGCTTGTTTCTTTTAAAATAAGTGAATTTGGTGAATCTATACCAAATATTGAGTCTGCATTCAAGGCTACTATATCTAGAAGTAACAGGAAAATATATAATCTGGGAGAGAGTTCCAAAAATATATCCAAGTATGATGAAGAACTGAAACAACTTGAAGATAAAGAAAGAGAGGTAGAAGAACTAGAAGCATTGATTTCCTAGCAAGAAGGCAAAGGGAAAGGTAAGTATGAAGATGTATTTCCTATTAAATGTTTTTCATGCAATAAAATAGGTCATTTTGCATCAAGATTTCCTAAAAGAGTTCCTAGGTCTAAGCCTAAAAATTATAGATAACAAAAGAGATGCTACTTTTCTGAAGAAGCAGTGACTGATGATGAGTCTAATAAAGATAATGGAAAAGAAGATGAATGGGCTATCATTGCTACCATTGAAGATAATCCAGTGACTTTCGAATCTACTAAAGATGAAAAAGCTCTTATAGTCTAAGTTGAAGAAAAGGATGAGTGGGTAATTGATAGTGGATTCTCACATCATATGACCAGTGATAAAAGAAAATTTGTGAGTCTAGAGAAGTATGATGGAGGGGTTGTAAGATTTTGAGATAACAATGTTGGTGCAATTCATGGTAGAGAATCTATTTGTCTTGGTGGTAAGGATAACACTGATGATGTTCTCTATGTTTAAGGATTGAGGCACAACTTGTTGAGTCTTGGATAGATGGTTCACAAGGGATATGATCTTCAATTTAAAGATAGAAGATGCAAGATACGTGGAAGTTTCGAGGATATGATTGCAACAGGAAAACAAACAAAAGGTAATATTTTTCATCTGAATATTGCTAATGGAAGTTGTTTAATTTCCGAAGTAGATGAGAGTTGGTTGTGGCATAGGAGGTTGTGTCACGTAAACTTTGACAATGTTATCAAGATAAGTTCTACTAAAGTACTAAGAGATCTGCCTAAGTTAGTGAAGGCTGCTAATCTAATTTGCAAGGAATGTCAGATGGGTAAACAAACTAGAGTCTCTTTCTAGAGCAAACAATTTCATTCAAATAATTTGATGGAGCCCCTACATACTAACTTTTGTGGTCCCCTAAAAGTCAGAAGTATTCATGGAGAAAGATATTTTATGTTGGTTATTGAAGATTACTCTAGAATGATTGGGGTTTCCTTTTTAAGAGAAAAATGTGAAGCATTGGAGAAGTTCAAAAGTTTCAAAGCTATGGCGAAAATGAGAAAGGTATGAAAATCAAGTGCTTGAAATCTAACAAATGTAATGAATTTATTTCCAAGGAATTCAAATCTTATTGTGAAGAGCATGGTATTTGTGCAAACCCCAACTTGGGCATCTGCAAAACAAACAGAATAAACACCTCAAGTTAGATATTGCAAGCCAAAACAAGGATTTCCCATGAAATCCATTTACAAATTCAAAATAGGAAAAAAAATAATGAACACAATATAAATGAAAAACTACATTGAATCCTCATTTAAATATGCAAACTCATGATCCCATGGGGGAATTGGTGCCAATTTGATGTGAAAATTGGACCTTTCCCAATTCCTAAGATGCAAGCTTTGAATGTTGAAGAGATTGATCCACTTTGTTGATGAAAGATGAGAACTTCAAGCCAAATCTGCAAAAAACCTAGCTGTGACTCAATGATAATGGATAAAATTCAAAAGATATTTGAGCATGGTAACTTTGCTTGGATTGTGGATGATGAAATGAAGATATGAGCTCTTCATTTATAGAATTCCAAGATGGATGAATGTCCAAATTTGAGCAATGTGGGACTAACATTCATCCAATGATATGATGCCACTTGTCAAGCCATGAATGGATGATGGATGTGCAAGATTTGGGGTTTGTGCCAATAAATGCATAATTTTGAATTTCAAATTTGTTGAAATGACATGCAAGAGGCAAGGGAAAATGTAATAAATGCCACTTGGCTCAAGGAAAAGGACATGTAAGAGGAAGTTATTGCCTTGTTGGATGTACATGTTGACTTGAAATTTTTGAATTCAAATTGAGAGAATATTCTAAAAGATACCTTGTGAGGAAAATAGAGATTTAATAAATGAATTAATTCTATTTTCATGTGCAACTTGCATTATCTAGAGGATGGGACATGAGATGAGGTTAAATTAATCAAGGGTTAATTAATTTAATAGGAGATTTGATGATGTGACTTATTTGACTTAGATTTGTGGATTTATTTAAATCAAATAAGAGAGGAATATGATAAGAGGCTACTTAAGTATTTTGATTTTTTTAATTAAAAGGGATGGTGTTAGATTAAATCAAATAAGATTTTAATTTAATGGATAGACTTTAGAGATTTAATCAAATAAAATTGATTATTTAATTAAATAGGGATAATTAGATCAGATGGATTGATTTAATTAATAAAAGAGATTCACTTGATTAGATAAAATGATTTATTTAATTAAGAGACTGATATTGATGAATTTAATTAGATAGGGGAATTTGATTAAATGGTTAGACCGAAGGATGATTTAGGAAGAAATGATGTTAGTAAGTCAAGATTAGATGCACAATGTCAATCAATATATTTTATGTGTCTACAGTATTAAAAGACAACTATCTGCTCCCTGAACCCCTCAACAGAATGGAGTTGCAGAGAGAAAGAATAGAACAATTTTGGATGCTACCAAAACAATGATGATGAAAGGAGATGTATCTCAAATCTACTGGAGTGAAGCCATAAGCACTGTTGTGTATACTTTGAACCAGGTAAATGTTAATGGTAGTTCTGGTAAGACTCCTTATGAGTTATGGTTTGGTCGCAAACCTACTATTAAGTACTTTAATATCTTTGGAAGCAAGTGATGAAGGAATCTTCCTAGGTTACTCTACTAAAAGCAAGGCATACCGGTGCTATAAAAAAATATTAAGAAAGATGGTTGAGAGTGTGAATGTAAAAGTTGATGAGGATTTATTCAAATCATCCAAACATTGTAGTTATGATTCAGACGAAGAAATTACAAGCCAAGGGAAGAATACTCAGACAAAAAATCTACTTCAAATTATTCCATATGTTCTGATGAAGCAACCTCAACTTGTTCTAGTAAATCAAGTCAGTCAAGAGACACAATCAAGTGGAAGTGTAGAAGAAAGATCAAAAGGGACATAAGTTCAAGAATGTCCCCAAACTCCAAGGTATATAAAGTTGAATCATTCTGAAAGTCAAATAATAGGAGATAAGAGTAAAGGATTGCAAACTAGAAGAAAAATTGTAGAAGAATATTGTTTGATTTCCAAGATTGAACCTAAAAATGTCACTGAAGCCTATCAAGATGAACACTGGTTGGAAGCTATGAAGGAAGAGTTGACACAGATTTAAAAGAATGACACATGGTTACCCAACACCTAAAGACAAAAATGTGATTGGTACTAAATGGGATTTTGGAGACAAGTTGAATGAAGAAGGTGAAGTGGTCTAGAATAAAGTAATACTGGTATGCAAAGGGTATTCACAAATGGAAGGTATTGATTTTGAAGAAACATTTGCCCCTGTCACTAGGATTGAAGCTGTTAGACTATTTCTTGCTTATGTTACACACAAGAACTATAAAGTCTATCAAATGGATGTAAAGTATGCATTTTTGGATGGAGAACTAGAAGAAGTGTACATTGAATAGTTAGATGGATTTCAACTAATATACAAAGAAGATATGGTTTGCAGATTCAAGAAATATCTATATGGACTTAAGAAAGCACCCAAAGCCTAGCATGCTAGACTCGGAAAATACCTATTGAAGCTTGGATTCACTAAAGGTATTGTTGGAAACAACTTATACTTCAAATTAGACAATGACAAGGAGTTAATTATAGAAGTTTTTGTTGATGACATCATTTTTGGAGGAGATGATAATCTATGCATGAAGTTTGCTGATGAGATGAAGAATGAATTTGAGATGAGTATGATTGGAGAGATGAAGTTCTTTCTAGGATTGCAAGTTACACAGTTGGACAAGGGGATTTTCATAGCTCAGTCCAAATATGTGAAAGAACTGTTGAAGAAGTTTAGAATGGATGAATCCAAACCTGTTGGTATCCCCCGGGTGACCGGATGTAAGTTAACATAGAATGATGACTCTGCTAAGCCAAATCAAACTAGATATAGGTCAATGATCGATGGATTGCTTTACTTAACTCAGACTAGACCATACATTATGAATGGTGTATGTATAGTTGCTAGATTTCAAGTGGATCAAAAAGAATGACATGTAAATACTATGAAGAGAATTTTTAGGTATGTAAAAAGAATAGTTGACTTTGGACTTTGGTATCCAAAGGATGATGATGATCTCACTTTGTGTGCATATACTGATGTGGATTGGTTTGGTGATTTAGATGACAGAAAAAGTGCTAGTGGTGGTTTTTTCTTCCTAGGGAATAAATTGGTGTCCTGGTTGAGCAAAAAGCAAAACTCGATTTCTCTATCTACTACTGAAGTGTAATACATTTCTGCTTCCAATAATTGTACTCAAGTGATATGGATGAAATAGATGCTGGGAGATATCATGGTGCTATATGAAGAACCTATTTCCATATACTGTGACAATTCAAGTGCAATAAATATCTCAAGGAATCTGGTGTTGCATTCTAAGACTAAACAAATATCAATCAAGTTTCATTTCTTGATGGAGAAAGTGAATGAGAAAGAAGTCAGACTGGAGTATGTGCCTACCAAAGAATAGATTGCAAATATCTTTACTAAACCATTTTTGAAGGATACTTTTGAGTATCTTAGAGGAATACTAGGGTTAATCACCCCTCCTGATAAGAACTAAAAGATGCATTTTCTTGCATCAAACCATGAACTTCATTGCTCTATTCTAATCCGGATTGATGTTTCTATGGGTATTACTCAGAGGGAATAGTCAGATGTGCAGATATGTGGTTCAAAGTGTGTATATGGGAAGGTCATTGTTACTTTTTCCATTGATTTCAAAGGGGGAGAAGTGTAATATGAAAAATCCTTTCAAAAGGAGAAGTGCAGAAGAATTCAGTGTTGGGTTGATGGTATTTTTCACATCATGTGTTTTCATCAATGCCAAAGGCAAAGATTGTTGTATATTGTGGATATGGTTGTTGATATGTGGTTTTCAATTATGTGAACACTATTAGTATTTCGTGTACTAGAGGTTGTATATGTCGAGGATATTGAGAAAATTGTAAAAGGAAGTGTTCTATGTTCCCAATGGAACTATGTGGGTCATGAAAGTGTTTTGTTTGGTATGTTGATGATTAGCTAGTTTAGATTAAAGGTTTTATTATTTAATGTTTCTAGATCATCTATTGGAAGTTTTAGAGGTCCGCATGAAGTTTCGAGTGTGTTGTAGTCTGACAGTGTTCCTAAATGAAGATTGTGCTATTCAGTTAATCTTAGTTAGTTTAGATGTTTCTCTATTGTTTCTTGGTGTTTTCTGATGTCTCTAGATCATTCTCTATCTTTGTGGTATGTCCACACTACTCGGAGAGCTTGTGGTTGAACATATTTTCTTGTGCATGTTTGGTTTTTCATGTTTTTGGCCAACATGTTGGTGGTAATGTGTTGTGGATCTTCGTGGTGAAATTAATTAAAGTATTTTTGTGTTGGATATATTAATTTGGGTCTCCACTATGTTGTGGCTGACCTTGGCAGTTTTGCATTGGAAATTTAATTATAAATTTGGGTCGACATTGAAAATATGTCTTATTTTTCCCGCCAACTAAGTTGTGATGAGATCCCATGAAGTGGATATATAATATCGATTTTTTGAGCAAATTTTGTGTGTGAATAAGTGTGAATGTATGCCAAAGAAAGTGTAAATGAGTGAATAGTGTTTCTATCATTCGATTGCAAAGTAGAGAGTGAAGAAGTTTGAGGAAAGTGTGAAGAAGGTTTTCTGAGCTTAATTGGAACTATAATCAGGCTTGTGTAGAAGCTATTCTTTCAGTTCATACTATGTGGATCTAATCCATATTCTTGTATTGTTGGAAAATGTGTCCTCTTTTGTAATTGAGTAGTGAGCTCTAGGCAGTGTTCTTGAATGCATGTGCATTCCCTTATTATTTCTCTTTATACTTTTAACAGAGTATAATCTTGTGGAGTAACATCCACTGTGGTTTTTCTCCTAACAGGGTTTCCACATAAAAAATTTTGGTGCTATTTGTCTCTTTGATGTGTTAATTTCTTGTGGTTATTTGCTTATTCATTAGATTTCAAATGAACGTTAAAATAAGTTTAAAAAGTTGAAATTTCTATCACAATTGATTCACCCCCCCTCTAAGTCGTGTTTCCTTGTTTTGTGATCAATTAGTATTAGAGAAGGTTCCTCTAAATAAGTCTAAAATCTTGAGGTGATCCAAGATGACAACAACACTCAAGAAGGAAAGACCTAGATTTGATGGCACTAACTATTCAATGTGGAAAGTCAAGATGCAATGTCACTTAAAGTGTATTGGTGAAGTTTTCTAGAATATTACAAGAGATCCAGATATTATTCCATAGAATGGTTACCTCCACTACTGATAAGACCAAAGTTGCTGAAAATAATGTTAGGGCTATTGAAGCCTTGGTGAGTGCTATGACAGATTCAGAGATGGCTAATGTGTTTGGACTAGAGACAAATAAAGAGATTTGGATGAAACTAGAAACTTTGTATAAAGGAGATGCATAGATGAATATGGCTAGGCTATAGAGCTTGACAAGCAAGTATGAGAATTTGAAGATAGGAGAAAATTAAAATATCACTTCTTTTATGAAGAGTAAATGAAATAGTAATGGATATTAAAGGTGCCATTGGTTCTGTGGATGAGGATGAAATTGTGGCTAAAGTACTTAGATCCTTGCCTCCCTCCTACAAGATGAACGTTCATGCTATTGAAGAGTTCAAATCAGTAAACAAGATAATAAGAGAGACATTGATCGGGAAGCTTGCTTCTTTTGAAATAAGTGAATTTGGTGAATCTATACCAAAGACTGAGTCTACATTCAAGGCTACTATATCCGGAAGTATTAGGAAAAAATATAATCTGGGAGAGAGTTCTAGAAAGATATCCAAGTATGATGAAGAACTAAAACAACTTGAAGATAAAGAAAGAGAGTTAAAAGAATTGGAAGCACTGATTGCTAAGCAAGAAGGCAGAGGAAAAGGTAAGTATGAAGATGTATTTCCTATTAAATGGTTTTCATGTAGTAAAATAGGTTATTTTGCATCAAGATGTCTTGAAAGAGTTCCTAGGTCAAAGCCTAAAAAGTATAGATTCCAAAAGAGATGCTACTTTTATAAAGAAGTAGTGACTGATGATCAGTTTGATAAAGATAATGGAACAGAAGATGAATGGTCTATCATTGCTACCATTGAAGATAATCCTATGACTACTGAATCTACTAAAGATGAAAAATCTCTTGTAGTCCAAGTTGAAGAAAAGGATGAGTGGGTAATTGATAGTGGATGCTCACATCATATGACCAGTGATAAAAGAAAATTTGTGAGTCTAGAGAAGTATGACAGTGGGGTTGTAAGATTTAGAGATAACAATGTTGGTGTGATTCATGGCAGAGGATCTATTTTTCTTGGTGGTAAGGATAACACTAATGATGTTCTCTATGTTGAAGGCCTAAAGCACAACTTGTTGAGTGTTGGACAGATGGTTCACAAGGAATATGATCTTCAGTTCAAAGATGGAAGATGCAAGATACGTGGAAGTTTTGAGGATATGATTGCAACAAGAAAATGAGTAAAAGGTAATATTTTCATCTAAATACTACTAATGGAAGTTGTTTAATTACCCAAGTAGATGAGAGCTAGTTGTGGCATAAGAGGTTGTGTCATGTAAACTTTGACAATATTATCAAGATAAGTTATATTGAAGCAGTAAGAGATCTTCCTAAGTTAGTGAAGCCTGCTAATGTAATCTGCAAGGAATGTTAGATGGGTAAACAAACTATTCTCTTTCCACAGAAAATAATTTCATTCAAATAATCTAATGGGGCTGCTACATACTGACCTTTGTGGTCCCTCTAGAGTCAGAAGTATTCATGTAGAAAGGTATTTTATGTTGGTTATTTATGATTACTCTAGAATGATTTGGGTTTCCTTTTTAAGAGAAAATGTGAAGCATTGGAGAAGTTCAAAAGTTTTAAAGCTATGGCAGAAAATAGAAATGATCTAAAAATCAAGTCCTTGAGATCTAATAGAGGTGGTCAATTTATTTCCAAGGAGTTCAACTCTTATTATGAAAAGCGTGGTATTAAATGACAATTATCTTCTCCCTGAAGCCCTCAACAGAATGGAGTTGCAAAGAGAGAATAAAACAATTTTGGATGCTGCCTGTAGACACATAAAAATGACCTAGGCTTGCAAGCTCTTTTTTTACCACTTTCGTCCTAGCATAATTGTGACATTTAATTATGTCTTTGGTCCACATTCGACTATTAATTAAATAATTTATAATTGTTTAATTAATTCAAGTCTTTGCATTCTTCATAATTATTAAATAAATAAATTTTATTTATTTATTAAATACGTCATTAATTGTCTAAGTTTTCCCTTAATTAAATAAATTTCTTAATCTATTTAATTACCCTTCATCATATATTTATTCCTGATTATTAAATAAATAACTTTTATTTATTTATTTAATATGTCACTAACTGTCATAATTAAATGAATTGATTAATTTATTTAATTAATTAATCTTATCTGCTAAAATAAATAATTATCTTTAATTATTTAATTGTCAAAATTAATATTCCTCTCATTTTAAATAAATTAAAATATTTAAAATGTCATCACTTTCTTAACTGTCAGTCCATTTTGGTAAATAATCTAAAAAAAGATTATTTAATGTCTCACAAAATCATTATTTTGAATTAATATAATTCAAAATAGTAACTAATCTTCCAGAAATCAAGTAATCGGGCAGATTATTGATTTTCCAAATCTGATCTTCAGTCCAACTCTTATCTTCTTGATTTTTTGAATCTCACAAATCAGGCAGTCTTTATCTTCTTGATTTTTGAAATTATTTATTTTCTAATTAATTTATCTCATTTATTCTCCACTGCCGATTCAATCTTCTTAAATTGCATCTTGACCACTCGATTAATGATTTTTCCTTAATCCTAATTAGGGATTATGACATTTAATCTGGGCCCCTCATTCTAGGTCTTTCTTAGAATTCGATCTCGCCCGTCCACTCAAAATGACATTTTCTATAAAATTCCATTTTCCTCTCACTTTTCGATTACACGCATTCACTTTATACACTCTTGCACTTGCACACTTAGGATTTTCATTACAATTATTGTCTTTTATTTAATCAAGTCTTAACATTGTTTAGGCATATACATTGTCAATCATAGGCATTTAGGCACAGGCTTTAGACATTTTATGCAAATCCTTCAAAGCTTGGTGTAGGACATAGGCATATATGTGCAGATTGCTCACATGATGAATTTGAGGGCAAAGCATTATCCAGCAAGCAAGAAGGTACTATCAAGGTGAATCATGGAAACTCCTATGAATGAAAGGTATATTTGTTCTGCTCTTTTTTTCATTGTTCTTGATAGGATCTTTAGGTTATATGCTTTATATGTTAGTTTATCTCACAATCTAACCTTAAGAAACTAACCATTGATACATTTGGTGAACCCGATGTTCTATAGAAATATTTGTGTGTTTTTCTTGTTTGTTTTCACTGTTTTGTAGGTTACAACCAAGAAATCATACGAAATCTCGTCACTTTCATTTGAGCATAAAAAAATTGGCATATAAAATTGTTTAAACCATTTTCTGGGTTTTGTAGATCTTGGTCTCAACTTTCTAAAACTTCAAACGGTTTCAAATTTCTTTAAGATTTAAGAAAGTTATGGCTATTTTAGTTATCGTTGTTTTCTTAATTTTGCTTTTAAAACCCGCATTTTGTTTTGCATATAACATTCTTTTTGTGCAGAATATTGGAAAATAATGTATGGGTTTTGAAGAGTTGATTCTTAGCTTTCTGAAACTTCAAATGATTTAAAATTTCATTAAGTTTTGAAAAATTTATTGCTATTTTAATTTGCTGCTATCATTAAATTTTTATTTTTATTTTACTAATCAGGATTTGCAGCTTGTTGGCAGTTACTTTTTGTGGGTCAAAGAAAAACACTAAAACTAGTAATGTATTGTCTTGTAGGTTCGATTGTCAAAGATAAAACATCAAAATAATGTGCTTACCTTTTTATTAGTATAGTACACATTTTATTTTGGTGCAATTTAAAATGAACCTCTGTTTTACTATGTTTGAATGTGTTTGCGAAGTGGTAGGTGAGTATGCTCTCACCTTGTGAAAACTTGGTGATCAGAAACCCAGACCCGTTTTTATCTATTTTTACCTGACGATTTGGTATGTCGGAGTATCCTCTCCCCTTGCACTTTTAGGCAATCTTGGGTGTAAGAGAAATGGTTACCAACTCTAGAAATTGGGCCTGCCTAGGGATTTCATCACCTCAATGCAACTCAAACTGGCAATAGAGCTAAAGTCAAGCTACCCCCGACCAGTATATAAATGTAAATCTTAAGGGAAAACCTAATATTATGAGTGCGGATGTGTCATATAGATAGAGTTGTACTCCCTTAAACCCTGTTGAGCTTAACCTCTTTAAGTTGGAGTGCCACCTTATTGGTGATTAGTCTTTTGCCCCATGTATGGCCACTCGAACGGGGGTCCCGAACTAAAAAATTTGGTGTAGTAATCCAAAAACCTTCTATTTTCTAGCGCAGCATCGGTCAGTGTGAAGGCATCCACACTTTCACAATTTGTAGTAGAGGTGATCAACCTGCCATGGGAGTTTCATGGGGGTTGGAAGCTTGGTTGGCCTAAGAAGAGAGTGCACTATAAGGGGGATCCCATGCAACCAAGCTTCTGAATTCACACGCGATAGATATGTGGTTGGGAAAACCCACATGGAATCTAGCAAATATTGTCCTAGCCTAACCTAGGATTGTACTTGTCTTATGTGCGCTTGTTTACATTCAAAACATTGTTCTTGTCAAGTGTTTTCTAGATTTTCAAACAATATACACAACATTCACAAATCTGGACACAAACAATTGACCTTGGACAACTCATACTTTTCAACAAAACATCAAAAAACAATCTCAGTCCTTATTTTGAACTTAGACTTTGCATTGTTCATCTTAGTCCTCATTTTGATCCTAGACTTTGCATTAATCATTTTAGTCCTTCGTCAACATTATCGTCTTAGTCCACATTTGACACTTTGGCTTTGATCACCTTGTCATCTTACATCAATCATTTCCTTAGACAAACGTTATCATCACCTAGTCATCCTAGTCAACATTTTAGGAAACATAGTTTTGCACTTTCATAACATTCCTAAAAATCCAAACAAACAAAAAAAACCAAAAACATAGTGTCATATTTAGATCATTTTCCTACATCATCCCTGAGTTGAGCAAAACATTTTTTAGACTAGGCTTCAAAGACAAAGAGGAAAAATGGAAAAATTTGGACAAGATTTCAATCCCAACATCAATAATAATAGTTGTGACACAAACCAATATTGGACTTTTTTTGACCCATTTCACAACATGAACATACAAGGTTACATGAACATGTCATCTTCATCACGAAACCCTTCTGAACCATTCATACAAAGAGACCAAAATGGATGAGTATATGCAAAAGATAGAAGCTATAGTGCAAAATCCTAATATAGTTTCCTTTGTAGAAAAATCAGTCTTACGCGACCCTCAAAGGTATCTAGCCATGCTTTTGGACCAAGGGGCTAAGTTACCATGAGAATTTGACATAAATACTTTTCCACCTCCATCCATCTACCCTCACTACCAAAAGTCACTTAACACCATCCATGACATTAGTCCACAAAAAACATCCATTAATCAGCCTTATCCTAACTTTGACAAGGGAAGTCAATTGTTCGCTAGTCCATTCCAAGTCTCCACGTCATATGCTATTCCTTCACCTATCAATCATGTCAATGTATACCTACGATATCAACCATCTATCAACTCATGTCAATGTCTACCTACCATATCAACCATCTATCAACTCATGTCAAGTCCCCACATCATACCATATCAATCTAGTCCAAGTTTCCACATTCTATTTTAGTCAACCTTACACAAATCCAGTCCAAGACTCCATGGCATATCCGGTTGAAGTCTCCATATCACATCCTATACCATCACATCTTAATCCAATACAAGACTCCATGTCATATCCAATCCAAGGCTCCATGTCATATCCGATCCAACTCCCCACATCCTATCCTAGTCCATCATTCATTAATCCTTTTCAGGTCATCCCCTCACAAGCCACATCTAGTCATAAAAATTATGTCATTACTCAAAGTCAAATCCCATTTAATAAAATTGACGATACATGTCAAAATGAAAGCCCAAAGCATGACCTTATAGTGTCACCCTCATGTCAAGAACAAGATAGTTCATCCCATGACCCTATCTTTCAGTCCATCTATGAAGTCCTTCAAGACAATCATGACATCCAAAACACACCTCTCCTTGACAACGACTCTATTTCTGACTGTATCAATCCATGACAACCCATCTTTGACTAAGACCCCATCATTGACCAAGAATTCCAAATCCATGACAACCACATCTTCAACCAAGGCCCTAACATTGACCAAGAAGTCCAAAATGATCCACTCCTTGACCTTTACACCATTCATGATCAAACACTTTCTGACCTTACAAAGGCCTCGACTATTGACACTTCCCACGATGAGACACTTGCCTCCATGGTACACATAGATGATATTCCCCCAGAACAAGAATCTTCCACTAGGGACATGCTTGCATATGATCAAGTTATAGCTAAAATCATGGGACTCTATGACACTAAACATAATGATGGCTTCGACATTGCCTTGGAAGCACCAGCAGAATCATCTGAACCTAACATGTCACAAGATCAGACCAAAGATATCAGTCAGGAATATGTCCAACATGAAAATGAAGCTAAGACACTTTATCAACTAGGGTCATCTATCTTTGTTAGAGTAGGATTTCTTGAAGATGAAAATATTACAAGTGACAGTGTACATAGACATCATGATGGGTTAGCATATTGCTTTCAAAACAACAAATACCCCATCTCAAACAAAATCTTTCCAAGCATGCAATATCGAGGCAAAGGACTAGGCATACATGAGCAAGGCATTTTAGAACCAATACAACTTTAGGCAAATTATAGACATCAAGGTCTTGGCTATTCCTCAGTTAGTAAATCAAACGATGTCAGTGATACCTCCTCGATACTGGGGGCAACTTTGTTAGATACAAACATCAAAATGGAGTCCATGAGAAATCTTTGTCATAAGATTGTTGCCAAAACCCCCTACACACACACCATGAACCGTCATTCCATCATAAATAAACCTTCCCTTTGGAACCAACAAAAACAAAAGTCTTACAAGTCAAAAGATCAAAATAAAATGTCAAAGCCCACTGAATCAAACAAAAGGACAAGTGAACAAATAAAATTAAAATGGATCCCAAAGAAAGATGGATCAAACAAAGACACCAAATCAAATACAAAAGTCATTCACAATGTGGAGCCACAAGACAAGAGGACTCCCACATATAACACATGTCCACCTCCTTCAAAATGGTCATCAAACAAGGCATCTAAAATTGTTGGTTCCAAACACCATCCCTCCAAAATCCACCATCCACCATCCCAAGTTTGGAAAATAAAAATTCATTCATCTAAATGTCCAAACAACCTTTCCACATCTACCATCATCTGTCATAATCCTACATCTCGCCTAAATTCCAAAAATCCCATGTCACAAATCTATCACATCATGGCAGCAACTCTTTATCACAAGGACTATCATGGCACTCTATTGCAATGTGCGTATTTTGATAAGGCCAACTCTAGTATCAGAAAGGACCATGATGACATCAATCAGTTATATGAAAGCACTATGATCCTGACAAGACAACTCCTTTAGCAAGGTCATTATTGGCATATCATGGCACCAATCTCTACATCAACACCGTCAGTGGATTCAGAACAGTCAGTGGTTATCTAAAGCATCCAGGCTATCCAAAAAATCAAAAATAGAAAAAAATGTAAAAATGTAAAAAAATTGTCACCCTGATGAAAACCTGGCAAACATGCGTCTTGGTGACACTAAAAAAAAAATCAAAAAGTCAAGAAAATAGTAAAGAGAAAAATTTCATCCAATGGTGAAAACCTGGCAAATAGGCACTATGGATAAGTACCATGATGAAAACCTAGAAAACAGGCATCATGTGTAAAGTAAATCATCTATGTGGACTCTTACACTTGGGGGCAAGTCGTCTCATCTCCTAGGCCTTCCTCTTGACATTGACATCCGACCATTTAATTCATATCATTTTCATACATTTTCCACTTACCTTAGTCTTGACATAAAAATGGCACACATAAATCATGCTTTGGGAAAACTCTTGACATGTCTATCCTTCGGTCATACATGATTCACTAAACATCATGTCATTGACTGTCATAGTATTATTGTCCTTGTACGACATAGTCCTTGAAAATCATACGACAATTCCCTTAAGCTCATGTCCCCTGTCCTTTACCAAGGCCACTTCTTATCCTTTCATGCCTGTCACCTATCTTGGCTTTTCCTTGTCAAATGGCCTAAGAATAATCATCATCCCATCTAGTCCTAACCAAGTCATTCCAAATGCAACGAGTCTAATACATACAAGCACATTATCAAAAAATTTACTTGATTGCATTCTTGGGCCAGCTGTAGACCTCCATACTTTTGTCACTTTATCATCGTTGTCCTCACGTTGTTTCAGGATGTGTCCTTCCCACGTCAAACAATGTTGTCATCACCTGTCAATTGGTATTCAGCTTGACTAGGGGCACAATCATGTTTGTCCTTGGATTCTCATGTGTAGGCATCAGTCATATGCATTTGTCATGATCCTCTTAAACATCAAAATAAAAAAACATCATAAGATGTCCTGGAAAAACAAAAAAACATCATAAAATATCCTTAAAAAATACAAAAATATCATAAAATGTCCTGAAGAAAGACCTAAAAATCATAAAATGTCTTGAAGAAAACCACAAAAAAAACATTAGACTACTCGAAAAATGAAAACATAGGGTCCTCTCTTATCAAAGTCAGTCATCTCAATCAGTCCATGTCATTGTCGAACTACGTTGTCTCTGTGCATTTGCTACGTAGGCAAGGCCATCAGTTGATGAGTCCCCAAGACATTAGGTTAGTCCTTTTAGGTTGGTCCAAATAAAATCATGACATTTGTCACAATTTCCACATCAGTCAAACAAGTCAGACATAGTCAAACTCAGACACAAGATAGTCATTCGAACATTGAAATTCCAATCATGACCTAATAGACAACACAATCCAATCAATCATACAGTCAACATCAGTCAACTTGCCAAAATATATTTGTCAAAACAATGTTAGTCTCATCACTCTTTGGTCCTCTTCAAGATATGTCCTTCTTGGAGTTAGACCTCGCCAAAATGTCCTTTGCCTTTTCAGGATGTGTCCTTCCTAACAATAGGACCCATCAAACTGTCAACATCGTCAAATTGGAAAAACTCTTAAACTGTCAAAACTGTCAAACTGGCAAGAATTCAATCTTTGGCAAACAAACATTGGCAAACAAAATTAAATGGCTATTAATTTTTTTGGTCTATCTTGTCTTATATTTTGACTATTTTGGCTATTTTGTCTTATCTTTTTACTATCTTTTCTTTTTGGTGATGTTACTAGCTACCTCAAGGATGTCCCATGAAGGATTTAGAGGTGCGATGACGTCTTCTGGCCTATTTTATTTTCTTTGACTGTTGTTTGTGGATTTTCTTGACAAAAGGACTGGGGCAACTTCGCCCTTAGTATGAGTTAGGACATTCCTTGTCTATGACTATATGTTTTTCAAATGGATGACCTTGGACACCTTGGTCTATGTCATATCATGGTGTTTGTTGTCCATTTGTGTCATTTTACTACCCAATGATGATTAAGAGCAATAAATATTAAAGTCCTATGGCAATGTTTTGAAGGATTTTGTCTAGGAACTAACATGCATCTTTTCTTGTCTTGTCATCTTCTCTCGCCCATCTCATATATGCATTGCAACCATATCATCATCCATATCTTTTGCACTAACATTTCTTTGTCTCTTCATATTCTAGTCTTCTCATCCATTTCAAGAGCACACCCATGTTCTTGGAACCTGTATGTCCTCTCGAGGGGGCATACCACAACCCTCCTCGTCATTCTTCCTCATCTTCTTTTGCACTAGGGCATTTTTTTGACTTATTTTCTTTGTCACAATGTGACATGCTACATTATGACAAAGAGGGGAAAAATGTAGACACATAAAAATGACCTAGGCCTGCAAGCTCTTTTTTTACCATTTTCATTCTAGCATAATTCGGACATTTAATTATGTCTTTGGTCCACATTCGACTATTAATTAAATAATTTATAATTGTTTAATTAATTCAAGTCTTTGCATTCTTCAGGATTATTAAATAAATAAATTTTATTTATTTATTAAATGCTTCATTAATTGTCTAAGTTTTCCCTTAATTAAATAAATTTCTTAATCTATTTAATTACCCTTCATCATATATTTATTCCTGATTATTAAATAAATAACTTTTATTTATTTATTTAATATGTCACTAACTGTCATAATTAAATGAATTGATTAATTTATTTAATTAATTAATCTTATCTGCTAAATTAAATAATTATCTTTAATTATTTAATTTTCAAATTTCCTCTCATTTAAATAAATTAAAATATTTAAAATTTCATCCTTTCTTTAATTGTCAGTCCATTTTGGTAAATAATCTGAAAAGATTATTTATTGTCTCATAAAATCATTATTTTGAATTAATTTAATTCAAAATAGTAACTAATCTTCAAAAAATCAAGTAATAGATTATTGATTTTCCAAATCTGATCTTTAGTCCAACTCTTATCTTCTTGATTTTTCGAATCTCACAAATCAGGCAGTCCTTATCTTCTTGATTTTTGAAATTCTTTATTTTCTAATTAATTTATCTCATTTATTCTCCACGACCGATTCAATATTCTTAAATTGCATCTTGACCGCTCGATTAATGATTTTTCCCTAACCCTAATTAGGGATTATGACATTTAATCTGGGCCCCTCATTCTAGGTCTTTCTTAGAATTCGATATCGCCGGTCCACTCAAAAATGATATTTTCTATAAAATGCCATTTTCCTCTCACTTTTTGATTACATGCATTCACTTTATACACTCTTTCACTTGCACACTTAGGCTTCTCATTATAATTATTGTCTTTTATTTAATCAAGTCTTAACATTTTTTAGGCATAGACATTGTCAATCATATGCATTTAGGCATAGGCTTTAGACATTTTATGCAAATCCTTCAAAGCTTGATGTAGGACATAGACATATATTTACAGATTGCTCGCATGATGAATCTGAGGGCAAAGCATTATCTAGCAAGCAAGAAGGTACTATCAAGGTGAATCATGGAAACTCCTACGAATGAAAGGTATATTTGTTCTTCTTTTAGTTTTCATTGTTCTTGATAGGTCTTTGGGTTTATTTTATATGTTTTATTGATTAATAATCTAATCCAAAAATTTACCCTAGTTACACTGCCAGAATAATGATGATGGAAGGAAATGTATCTTAGATGTACTAGAGTGAAGCCATAAGCACTATTGTGTATATTTTGAACTAAGTAAATGTTAATGGAAATTGTGGTAAGACTCCTTATGAGTTATGGTTTGGTCACAAGCCTACTATTAAGTACTTTAAGATCTTTGGAAGCAAGTGTTATATTAGGAGAGATGATGATATAGGAAAATTTGATTCAAGAAGTGATGAAGGAATCTTCCTAGGTTACTCTACTAAAAGCAAGGCCTACCAGTGCCATAAAAAAATATTAAGAAAGATGGTTGAGAGTGTGAATGTAAAATTTGATGAGGATTTAGTCAAATTATCCAGAAATTGTAGCTATGATTTAGACAAAGACATTACAAGCCAAGGGAAAAACACTCAGACACGGAATCTACTTCAGATTATTCCATATGTTCTAGTGAAGCAACCTGAATTTGTTCATGTTTTTGGCCAACATGTTGGTGGTAAGGTGTTTGGATCTTCGTGATGAAATTAATTAAAGTATTTATGTGTTGGAGATATTAATTTGGGTCTCCACTATGTTGTGGTTGACCTTGGTGGTTTTTCATTGGAAATTTAATTGTAAATTTGGGCTGACATTGAAAATATGTCTTATTTTTCTCGCGGACTAAGATGTGATGAAATCCCATGAAGCAGATATATAAGAGAAATTGGTTGAGTGAAGTTAGTGTGTGCATAAGTGTGAATATATGCTAGAGAAAGTGTAAATGAGAAAATAGTGTTTCTATCATTTGATTGTAGAGCAGAGAGTGAAGAAGTTTGAGAAAGTGTGAAGAAGGTTTTTGAGCTTAATTGGAACTATAATCAGGCTTGTATAGAAGCTATTCTTTTAGTTCATACTCTATGGATCTAATCCATATTCCCATATTGTTGGATAGTGAGACCTCTTTTGTAATTCAGCAATGATCTCTAGGAAGTGTGCCTAAATGCATGTGCATTCCCCTTATTATTTCTCTTTATACTTTTAAGAGAGTATAATCTTGTGGACTAACATCCACCATGGTTTCTACCCTAACAAGCTTTCAACGTAAAAAAATCTTGGTGTTATTTGTCTCTCTAATGTGTTAATTGCTTGTGGTTATTTTCTTATTCATCAAATCTGAGATTAAAGTTAAGATAAGTTAGAAAAGTTGAAATTTATGTCACAATTGATTCACCCCCCCTCTCAGTTGTGTGTCCTTTTTTTTCCAACACAATATACCTTGAAATTTTCTTCCTTGAACTCTCCAAAAACCACAACAACTATTTCTCGCATTTGGCTAAAATCTTTTGCATCCCATCAAGTTTCAAACCTTATATTTGCCAGCTTGTCCAAGAGATTCCCTTCAGGTCCATCACCCTCTTTAATCAGTTGTTCTAAAGGTTTACCCCAACTATCATTTATTTCTTGTGATGAACTCCATTGTCCATTTTGAGGAAAATATTCAGAAGTAATCTTTGTAACAATCTCCTCATATATACAGGTATGGTTCCTTATTTCATATTGAATTTTTGAGGAGAATTGTTTTGTGTTCAATAAGTACTTGAGATTTAAAGGTAGTAACTCTAATAGCTTTCTTAAGGTATTCAGGATCTTCACCACTTAAAATTCCTAATTGGATCAACATTTGGATTTTTTATCAATCGTTCTCAAGCCCTTCAAGTACTTACTATACTTTTCTTCTTCTTCTCACCATTCTTTAGTCTTTCCTTTAATTTCATCAAGAAGAGTAAGAGATTCTTTATATTCTTTATATCCTTCCTCCAAAATCTCTCCATCTCCTTAAAATCATCAAACCAACACTCGAACTAGATAGCCTTCCTTTTCATGGCACTCAATTCAACCACCTCATTTCAACTCAGTAATATAGGAATTTCAGTTGATGTTGGTTGTTCAATAGTAGAAATGGAAAGTTCCTTCAAAAATCTTTTCATTTGTCACATCTAAGCCATAATCTCATCCTTATCTTGCTTCTCTTTGATCATTCTAGCCTTATAGTGGTGGTCATGATGTCAATAGGGTTCATTTGTTGATTTTTGGTTTGCTTAGCTAGATTGATAGTGGTTACTGGATAATCTGAAGCTTGTAGCTCCCTGTCATCCTTATCAACTATCAGATTTGCAATGTCAGCCACCAAGTCCCCATCATTGGTGAGATTTGTATAATGTATGTATTGGGGCTTCTTCTTATGATTTACTTTGTCCACTTCTTTTATCATGTCATCCCATGTCACTGAGTGGGCCCGAACTTGTTGTCTTTTCTCTTGATTTAACTTAAGTCAAGTTGGGGTAGCTGGTTGAGTTGTTAAATGTTGAGCACTAGGAGGCATTGATGAAGGAGGTGCTGAAGAGATTGTTAACACTATCTACTTAGCATAAATCCCTTTTTGTTCTTCTTGTTATTTCTGTAATCTCCCCTATTCCATCCTTTCAATCTGAGCTTTTATTTCTACAATATTTTTTATCTCTTCCTCTTTTTGTGCAGCTTCTTCTTCATCCCTTAATCGTTGCTATTACAACTCCATTACATGAGCTTCTTCTTCTACTTCCTTTCTTTCTTCAGCTTTCTCTTTTTGTTCCAGCCTTCATGCATCGACTTTATTTTGTGCTTCAACAACTTCTTTGTCTTGAGCTAGCTCTTCATCCTTCTTTCTTTATTCTTCTTCATTAGCTAACTCTTTGGTAGATTTTTTTTATCACTTTCTAGTATTTCCTTATGCTCTTCTTTTTTCAAATCATCACTCATTATAGCCTTATCCCGAAGGCTTCCCTGTTTGAACCTAGTGTCCTCTTCTCCAAATTCTTCTACATCCCTCTCAAGATATTCTTTCCCTTCTATTTTTTCTTCATGATGTAGAGTTCCCTTAGAGTCTGAGGGAACATGTGACTCTATCACATCAATTAATAGAGGCCTTTCTTCTTGAAAAACTATTGTTTCCATAGTTAGTGGTGCCGTAGGAGGGGTATTCTTAGTTTTCAAAGGCACAGTAGAAGGAAATTCCTCAGTAGTTTCATCCCCAAGGTACACAACAACTAGGGGTGTAGCACCAATACCTGAAATGACCCCTAAAGTAGCAGCTTGATAAGTAAACTTATCCTTTTTCTAAAGTTTCAAAAACCTTCTTCATTGAGATCTCTTCATCTGTTGGGGCAGGTTCTTCTATGGTTGTAAATCTCTTCTTCAACCTTTTATATTTTCTTGTTTCAGTGGAGTAGGTAGTTTCACTACTGGAATCCTTCTTTCTTGAGATATTAACACTTGGTTGCTTAAGATGGAGATTAAGCCATTTCAGGATTTTATCAACAACTACCTATGAAACTTTATGAATATTAGTTTCCTCCTTCTCCATCCAATTGATTTCCTCCAAATCCTTAGTGGCCACTCTATCCATTTCATACTAGGGATCAAGATTTATCCCATCATTAGAAGTTCCTTTTGGTATGTCTTCTTTAACTATGAAGTCCTTCATTTGGGGAATAGTCAACCTCTCATACCCTCTTCTTCTGACTTCACACTGATCTTGTAAATTTAGCCAAAATTCCTCAAGAAGTGGTTGATGAAGGGGAAATTGTGAAGCATATAGATTATTCATTTTCCCTTTAGGAAAAGTCCTTCCTATATGTATGAAGCTTAAAATTTATAGATTGAAATTCCTTTGTTGATGACTTAGCTGTTATAGAAGAAGAAAAAGAATAAAACCCCAATTGCATTGTGAATGAACAATAGCCAACCTTGTGCATTATAGAAAATTTGGTATTCACCTCGATAGCTTAATGAGAAAACTCCATGAAGATCCACCTATCACCACAACACCTTGGTTGTTTGAAAGGGTTCTTTTCATATTCAAACAATCTAATGTAAGTGGATTTGGGGTATTGAATGAACCAATATCCCTACTCTTCAATAAACTCCTCTGCTTCTAGAGACAACCTGAAGCCAACATATCTTGTGAAATAATTAATGATAACATACAAAAATGCATCATTGAATCTTTTAAAGTATCTCTCTGCTACCTTCAACTCCAGTTGATCATAGTGTTCCCACACTTTCCTTTGATCTGGACCATCATCCATTGATCCCACAACAATTAAGTCTATAAATTATCCCATTCTTGTAGAACAATATATTACATATGAAGACATATAGAATGTCTTGGTTTCCATTTAATCATTTGATCATGGATGTTGTCTAAAATTATTTGTACCCAATCCAAGTTTTGTGATTCATCTACAATTAGTCTGATAAATGGGAAAAATCCAGTTCTTAAAGGAAAAAGAATCTTCTTTTCCAAATTCCCTAGCTAGAAAATTGATTAGGTCTCTAATATCCTCAAAAAAATTAGACCTTTTAAGTTTAGGTGATATCTTCTTCAATAATTTCTTCTCTATTTTTAACCACCTCTTGTTAAGAAGCCTTTTGTTCCCTTCCTCATTTGTTTCCCATCATTTTAGTGCATCATCCTCAGACATAATCTTGGGGTTGGTGTGAGGAGGAGGATCAAACACCAATCTAATCATCCCTAGAGTTAAATTAATGATCTCATTCCCTTGTGAATCAATACATTTCCTCTCAGTCAGATTGTAAGTTTGTGCAACATTTAATATAAATTTTGGACATTACACAGCAATAGGGAATGTAGCCACATGTTCCAACTTGGAACCTGCAATCCTATTGGCTCTTGCAGAAGCATCTTCTAAAAAATTATCTTCATAAAACTACTTCAAATCAGTACGACCTACAAGTGTATCAGTAATCGTCATGACCTCAAAACCAAATTTGGATGGCACTAGGGTCCCCTAGAACTTGTACTTCATAGTAATATGAACCTGTTCTAGTTTTAGATTTTTAACCCTTGCTCTCTTTGATGTTCCTTCACCAGCTACTTCTTCCTCTAAACCAAACATTGGAAAGTACCTACAACAATGACCTTCATCAGAAAAAGAAGAGAAATTTGATGGGATAGATTAGCACCAAAATTCATATTAAATCCCCATTCATTCAAGAAAAATTACCATTTTACATGTTAATTCATTGTTTTTCAGGTTTCGGGTTTTGGGTAGATTAAAGAACTTGATGTTTTAAAGCCTAACACTAAACTATGTTGGAATTTGAGATTTCAAAATACCTTGAACAAGACCCTAATATAACAACCTTTCAATACTATCAGACATTAGGATCAGGCTTAAATCAACACCAACACTTGTAGTGGTGAAAAAAGTTCAATTTCATTCCATGATTTGATCTTACAATGTGTTAAGAAATTGGGATTGAAATGGCACCAGGAATTGATACTCTACAAATGTGATCAATTGAGGGATCACTCCAAGTTTCAATCCCAATGAGTTATCCAACATTTACATCAAGAAATGGTTTGAGACTAGACTCCAAAAGGGGGAGCAAGTTTGAGTAATGTCTCGAGTCCTAAATCTGATAACATATCAAAAGTAAGAATTGGGATGTAGTTTGGAACCAAACCTTTGGAATACAAGTGGGGATAGGTCAACTATGAGTTTTGATCTCAATGTTGTGTTGGAAATTAGGACTAGGATGGCACAAAATGATGGAACTTAAAAATATGTTAGGGTTCGATGTTTGTCTGAAATATGATTTCAACAGCAAAGTGGGGATAGAAATCAGAGCATGAGTTGATATAATTAGAAAACCATTTAGCACACTTAGGTAATGACCTAAACCCCGATTCCAATGAAACATCAAAAATTGAAATTGGAAAAAAAAAAGACTTGGACCTAGGTGGTGGTAAAAATCCACAATGTAGTTCTAAATCTTGATTCTAAAAGAGATGCGAGAATTGAGATCCATTCAATTAGAAAATATGAAGGAAATTTAAAAAATCTAATAGTATCTTTAAACATGCCTTCAGGATCAAGATTAGGATCAAGAGAGTCTCAAAACCCCAACATAGAACAATTCAAAATTTAGTCATATTTTAAACTCTTTCGAGAATTGGATGTAGGAAAAAAAAGGGTTTAGACTCTTGGTTTGTAACAGACAGAATTTTACAGTTTATCAAATTCAAAACATGCTCAACTAGGAAGTATGGAAACCCTAGGTAAACTAGTGCATGGTGGGAAAGGAAAACCCGCACAAGAAACAAAAAACCAAACACAAAAAAAAATGAAAATGAACAAAACCCAAAACAAAAGGAAGGAAAAAAACTAGAGGGTTTGAGGAAAAATGAAACACACCAAAGGGGTGCTAGAAGGAAAATAAAAAAAAGAAAGAACAAGAAACAAAGAAAACAAGAAATAAGAAACATGAACCAATGGGCAAAACAAACACACAGACAAGAAAAAAACATGAAAACAAAAGACAAGATGCCTACCCCACAAAATGCAATGGAAAATCCAACCTCATAGTGAGAAATATAAGCTTGACCTCAATCTCCAACCCTTCACTCCACTCAAGTTTGCTCCATCAAAACACAAAAGCAATAATTAGTGAAAATAAAGGAGTGGTGGAAATAAAAATTTGTTTGTGCTTGTGAATTAGGTGGACATTAATGAAGGGTTGTTCAAGCCTCATGATCAGGGCAGAGGTCATAAATGAATCATTGCATGAATAGAAGGTAAGCAAGAGTCACGATCGGGAAGGGATATGACACCAAAACATTCAGTGAGTGCAAAGTTCTAGCCAAGTTCTAAAATATAAACCCTAACAAACAAAGATAGGTGTAGGAATAAGGATTGGGATGAGACATGGAACAAGAACTTTGGAAAAGTTCATGGTTCTAGTTCTAGTCTAATGTCCAATTCTGAAACACACAAAGGGAGTTAGAGATTAGAATTAGAATGAAGATAGGAAAAGTTATTTTTTTTTTTGGTTCGATGTCTAAGTCTGACACAAGCAAAAACACACAAGGAAGAAAAGTGAAGGTTTGGATCAGGACAAAAATAGGAACTTACACTAAATTAAGGGTGTAAGGTGATGATTCTAATCTAATACCCGAATATGACAGAAAACAAACAAAAACATAAGACAAAACATGGGATTAGGATTGGGATTAAAACAAAAACTTGCACCTTAGAAAAGTACCAAGTTTTAATGATAGTCTAAAACCAGATCCCAACAAACAAAGGAAAATAAGGAATTGGGAGAAAAAAGACAACTCCCAAAGCTTGAACAAAAAAACCAAAGAAAAAAAGAACAAAGAGGAACCCATTTTTTCCAAAAACAAAATGGGGTGGTTATGCAAGGCATAACACTTCCTCTATCTACTTGAGGGAATCTTGATTGGGAAGTGATATTGTTTCATTTCTCCATTTCCATAGCATTGTCATTTGACTTTGTAGCATAGTGTTCTTTCCATTTCTAGGTAGCACTTTCTTCCATCAATTTATTTATCGCATTTTCTATCTCGTGGCTATTTTGGTTGTTCATCACGGTGTGAACACCAAAATGAGGGTTTGACAATGGCATGTCTTGAAATAGCCCCGACATTTTTCCTCATTCTATTGTGTGCAAGTTTTTCATTTGTGTGGAGCTTGTGGGAGGCTAGACCAATTGTGAGTTCAATTTTTTACCACCTTTCATTCTTGTCAACTTTCTCTTTTTAAGTTAAAGTATTCTTCTTTCTTTCTTACTAGTTGAACTTCTTCATGCTTTTTTTATTGTTTAAGACTTTGTTTATCAGGTTGCTGTTAATTCTGTATTAGTCTTGATTGTATTTGATACACTCTATCCTTATAGATTCCAGCACCTAATTGGGATGACAGTGCACCACATTGTTTTCCATATTTCACATTGGGATCCTCTAACAAAGAGTTTTCAAGGTCTTATTTTTGGATCACAAATTTTCTCATCTGATTCCCTAAACCTCTTGAGTTTGCAAAAGGATAGTGATAGATCAATCGCCCATCCTTTTCACCCTTTTTCAACATCAATATTTTCTTAAAAAACCCTTAGCATGAGATAGATTAGGTAAATCCATCATTCTAGACCCTCTTGTGGCCTAGGGTCCTAAGTGTTTGTTCCCCCTCTACATTTTGGTGAAACCAATGTGAACCATTCTAGTTCCATTTGATAGTGTTGAAATACCTGTCCCTTGTGTTCTAGGAGTGTTGTGGGTGTGAGTGTTGTAGGGTTCCTAGCCTTGCAACCCAACCAATGACCCCTACTGGTGTAGATAGAAGGATTCCTAAGAATTATGAAGTGAAACCTTGAGTGGGTCACCATCGAATTATCAAGCCCTTGGGGGCTCCTGCAATTTTTTTTTCTAGTGTACATAAAGATGGCTTCCTTCATACATCTACCCATCCCATTTGTGTAACCTTGAAGTGGATCTCTTGCTATAGCATTCACCTCAAAGTATTTTTCAATGAATTCTAATAGATAAGCATATTCCTTGTACATCCTTGCATGTATCAATGGAAATACCATAATTTTTGTTCTCGTTGACCCTACATGTCAAGTGAATGTAATCACAAATGAGATCATAAGGATGGATATGACAAGTCTATAAGCACTATAAATACAGACGGTGGGCTTTCCATCCCTCCCATTAGTTGTATCACCTCTTCAGTCCTTATTGGGCCCAGGGTTGTGAATGCACTCAATGATATCATTCTAGGGTTTGAACTATTCAGAGTGAAACTAGGCATTCCTTGGCTAGTTTCCATGAATTTAGCTCCCTCAATAATTCATAAGTGCCTAAAGTTTTCCCATGAGTTTTATGTGCATGTAGTCCATAACACCAATTAAAAACCAATGATTATGTGTGGGGGATACTCACTTGATCACTTCTATCCTGCCCCTGTTGGTCCACTTCCTCCTAGGATAGACTTATTGTATCAAAGTTATGTGACGTATAAGAATGTGGGCATAACAACAAAAGTGACCTGCCCTCCTCCATATGTCATATTAGTCAAGGTTTCCATGATAGTGCAACACAATTCTAATTCTTCTACTTGGAAAAAGGAGGAAGAGAAGTCTACAGAGGCTTCTCCATCTTCCTCTACTACCCCACTTAGTGCTTCCTCTCACCCGTCTATGACACCCCTATGTGTCTCTTAGGGAGTCTGATGGTGCCTACTTGGCAAAAGACCAACCGTCAGGAATTTGAACTTCTTGTCTTACCTATGATTCCTTGGCCCATCTTGTATGGTAATGAAGCATAGTGGTAGGGATAGCAAACACCTAACTATGATGGCAAAGACACTCAACTTAAATGCTTCTATCAAATACTCTTACATGGAGCCTTAAACTCCATTACTCCTTAAGAGATCAGCCCTCTTACACCTAGGGTTCAAAACTCAGACCTCTTACAGACATTGGAAACATTGAATCATGTCTTTTTGGATTGGAATAAGGTGTGACAACTTCCTTTCACTTAAGTCTCAACAAACTTCCACAAACTATGGTGAATTAGGCACTTTTCTCCCTTAAGGCTAGTAGCCTTACCTAGTAGGACAATCAATATAAAATAAACATGGAGTATTTTCAAGACAGAAAATCTATGGATTTAGACATCCAAAATGGACCTCTACCAAGTCTCAATACCTTTTCTCATGACTGTCAAAGCACAAACCACAATAAGCCATTCTACCGCTGCTCCAAGAGACATAATTCAGAGACCTACACCTGGGTCTTGACTATCTAGGCTTCCCCTTCACCCCAAAGCCAAAAATAAAGCTCCAAAATTTTTTCCATGCCTGTTACCATCATTCCTAAGTGCCTCTTAAACAAATTCTTCATAATCAAGAAAAAACTCACTTTTTTTCCTTTTCAATTAGGCTTGCCACATAGAGATGTCAAGCCAAAAACATTCTGCACTTTCCACTTCCCTCCCAGTAGGCCTTCCATTTCTCCAACCTTGAGGAGAATGACAAATACAGGAATCGCTTATCTTCCAGCCACCACAGGATTTGGACAGCACAACATGGGAATGGAGAGAAATCCACGTTTTCTCCTCAAAACCCGATTTTATGGGTTTCAGGATACCAGGGAGTAAATTAAGATATCTCTCTTATTACTCAGTAAAATATCACTAAATTAAAACTCAAAATAAATAATATTATTCAATTCTTAACCATTACAGTAGCAAAAGCATAAAAATAAAATTTACAGATCGTACCAAGTACGTGATCAACAAATTCTATAGGAAAAACATGGGGTTTGAGACCACCTGCTAGTAAAATTGGGATATCTCACTCAATTCTCCATGAAATCACACCATTACAATGTAAAAATAAATTTTATTCAATTATCTATCCAACCATTATAGAACTTAGAGCATGTAGCAACACATATAGGCCGTACAATGTACGAGATCAACAATTTCTTTATGAAAAACATAGAAAACAATTTCTTCTTAGAAACTCCATCCAAACTTGTTCAACATCCTTTCCTCAACCAAGAGAGGAATATTTGAAGCCTCATAACTCCATCCAACATCCTCCAAATTCCATTTGAATTAGTTGGTTGTTGGAAACATAATTAGACTTCATTTTTTTACTCTTTAATGCCTAATTAAGGAAATTTATACAATTTTCACCAACTTTCCTACAAAGATGCTTCCAAAATATGTGAAAGGCATCCAAAAAAACTAAAATGAGCAATTTTACTCCCCTCAATTGTCTAGTTACATCAAGGAAACCTTATTTCATTAATTTTCCAAAATGCACTAGACTTACAAAGGAGGATGGAGACCTTATTTGTACAAAAAGTTGGTCATCAAGACCAAAACTCCACCAAATCCCTAGGATACCTATTAGAAAGCAATGAAATGTTCCATGAGACCTTATTCCAACATTAGAAAAAAGAAAAAAAAAACATAACAAATGATTCTAGGTCCCTTAGACCCATGGGTGCTCCTACACCATACTCCCAAGCAAGAAAAAGATCTCAAGTCCTCTTTGAGATCAGGTCTTCTATAGTAGTTCCATGCTGGATAATGCTAGTTTCAGACATCCAAGTGGCATCCTCTTCAGGTAGACCTTGCCACTTAACCAAGTACTTCTTGTAGACCTTCCTTCTACTCCTCTTTATCTCCTTGGTGTTTAGGATGCATTCAAGAGTCAAAGGTTGGCTGGGGGGTAGGTCCTTTACCCAATCTTCATCCTCCATTTTTGTTGTACCTACTTCATCACCTACATCCATAAGAGCTTTGAAAGGATGTAAATCAGAAACATTAAAGATAGGAGAGATTGCCACCCCATGTGGTAGCTCTATTTCATAAGCATTTTGCCCAAACTTGTGGACCACCTTGCAAGGTCTAATCTTCTTCATCATGAGTTTAGTATAATTTCCCTTTGGAAGTCTATACTTCTTCAAGTGAGCCATCACCAAATCTCCAACCTTGAATAGAACATCCCTCTTCTTCAAATTTTCTCTTTCTTTGTACTTCTCAACATTCTTTTGTAGAGTTTCCTTCACTTGTTGATGGATATCCCTGATTGTAACAGCAAAGTCCCCTCCTTGAGAACTTCTCCTATCAACTCCTTGTAGATATCTCAATTCATAGACACCTAGGGTGCATTCCATAGACTACTTCAAAAGGGCTCCTACCAATGCTCCTATTCATGGAGTCATTGTATGCAAATTCAGCCTGAGGTAAAATCAGATCCCAATATTGTCCATGCTCCTTGGTAAGGCATCTTAAGAGATTTCCCAATGATCTATTCACCACTTCAGTTTTTCCATCCATTTGGGGATGGTATGTAGAGCTAAAGGATAGATTTGTGCCAATTTTCTTCCACAAGGTCCTCCAAAAGTGACCTATGAACTTAGAATCCCCATCAAAAATAATACTTAACAGAAATCCATGTATTGTAACAACCTCCTTAAAGAAGAGACTTGATATACTAGATGCATCATTGGTGCATTTACAAGGAAGAAAATGGGCCATCTTACTAAACCTATCAACCACCACAAAAACACTATCAAAACCTCCTTGGGTTCTAGGCAGCCCCAATACAAAATCC
>VDFB02058242.1:301144825-301185845 GCA_007258455.2 Sequoia sempervirens | reverse complement strand
AACTGTGGAAGTGAAATAATAAAACCATACACAATAAAACACACTTTAAAATGTACTAAAAGATACATATATCACATATCTACATGAGATATCAAAAATCCTTGTTCAAAAAATCAAAAAAGTTAAAAAGAGTGAGAAAAGTTGTAGATGATAGTAGCCATTCAGTCGATGTGGGAAGCCTCTTCCATTAGGGATAAATACCCTATGTAGGCAAGTTCCTGGTGAACTTCAAAGTCTGAGATATGGAGATTAGTAAGAAAAGGCCAAAGTGGAACCACTTCCCTGTGTTCCAAGAACTGGGGAATATCATCCATGGAGGGAATCCCGATGGTCAGATGTGCAACAAATAAAATGGTATCTAGATTCTCTATGAATTTAGGTTTCACTATCAAGTTGGTAGCAGCATGAACATATTCAACAAGTAGCCCAATGTCCAGAAGTGAAGCTAAAAAGTGAGAAGCTATATCAGAGTAGAAGCAAACGTAGTGGTTGGATGCAACATATTTTTCCCCAAGGACTAAGCATAAGTTTTGCACAATGAAATTGGAATTCCTAATGAAGAAAACCTTTTCAAGCCTTTATGATGTGATGCTCCCTAAGAAATTGGAGTATCCATGGCTAAGAAGCAAATGCAAATGCACAGAGTGGAATTATAGAGATAAAACAGAAAAAAGAGAGAAAGAAAAGTCTGAAGAATTTGAGAAGAAATTCAGAATTTATAGAGAGTTGTAAGAAAGTTGTAGTACATAGTTTCCTTGAGTAATTTTTTTTTTGGGAAACCGCAAGCAAGGTAGCAGATGGATAATTATCTTCAAAGTTAAAGGTTAAATAAAATTAATTCTTTACACATATCTGGTGGAAAATTGCTCTGAATTTGAGCAATATGAAGATTGTGAATCAAGAAAGTTGAAGATTTTGAAATTAATAGTCGCCATTTCAAATTTTTTAAAAGAGTTGTATTAATTATGAAGGTGCTTATGTGTGTGGAATACAATGGAAAATGAAGCTGAAAAGGAAGTACACATCATCACTTGAGTAAGTTGAAGAGATAATACATGTTGAATAAGGTGTGTGAATTTAATGCAAAATAATGTGATCGTGCTTCAAGTTAATTATGACATTTCTAATCCATTAATGAAGTGCAACGTCGTTAAGTCAAAATTGCTAGTAGAGATTTTAGTAGTTGCCATAAAATTTAATCCGAAGGGTGGTAACTGATGTTTCTAAATTTAGATTTAAGTTTGGTGATTAAGTTGTCTATTGCTAAATTATAATTTATGCATATTTTTTAACATATAGTGAGCTATAGTTAGCTAGGATTTGGCATAAATTAGTGAAATTTAGCTAGAAACGCACACCTACAAGGAAATATTAATTGATTTTTTGGGAAGTAGTGAGTTGATGAAGGGATTTACACTGAATGAAAAATTAAAAGGTAACCTTCACTACCACTACAATTCCCAACCTAATAGCGGTGCTTCATTGCTTGCAAGTTGATAAAAGAACTATCATTGCTATATATATATATAGCAATCAACTCTTTAGGCTATCCAAATAACTCTACTAGGGCTATAAATGTCTGACTGATAGTAGAGATATGTTTGGGGGAATTATGAAGATAACCTTGTTGGGGCTATGGACACAACTAGCAGCAAGGCTCTATCCCTGGTTGGCTTTGGAGGATTACTATATTATGTAGTTCAATTTTAATGAATTGAATATTTTTACTAAGCTCTAAAAACTAGAATTAATCAGAGCTCACACGGATGTTTCCAGTGGAGTTTTACTTCTTTATGTCAGAATCTAGGTAAAGGTAGAGGATACAATTTTAAAATATGTATCAATTTTAATTTACAACATGTGATTTAATTTCAAGTTTGGTTTAAATTTGGTTTTATTGGTTGCAAGTTGTTGTGTGGTCTCACAACACACCCCAAGACTAAAAAGATTTGGGGACCCAAGTGAAAAAATAACTCTTATGGCAGGAGCTAGCAAATTGGAAGATCACCAGAAGTGAAGAGAAGAGAAAGAAAAAAATATTTGGTAATAAAAGTACTTTGTAATGTAAGTGTTTGAGGCACTGGATACCAGGTACTGGAAACATGTGAAAGGTGAAAGGAAATGTTAATTCAAATGGAAGGCTTTGGTCTTGTATGAAGGAGTTTAGTATAATGGAGTTCTGGTATAACCAAGGACTAGGAAAGTTAGTGGGTAAAGTAGAATACTGAGTACCAGGTACCAAGTTGTAATGTGAAAGGAAAATGATTAAATTTTAATTTTATCTAATGATTTTGGTAGTTCGGTATATATGTGAGGATTTATGATATGCTTAAAAGTGTGTTAATTATGGGACTTTGTTTTTGTATTAACATTTCAATAATGGTTTTATTTAAATGAGATATTATAAATGTTTTCTTTCTTTTAAAGGGATTTAATGTGTGGAATTTGTGATTGCAGCAAATATCGACTGTGATGCAAATTTTGGGTATGGACGGTCAGGAAAATCATATTTGTGAACAAATCTGATGTTGTTTGTAGGTTTAATAATGCACTTCAAAATCTCATGCTCAAATAAAGTTCATTGTAAAGATGTGCAATATACCGAAATCCCAAGATGATGGAGTTCAAGCATGTGGTGAAATAGTGTACTTGTTCCAGGAGTAATTCATTCCTAGAATGTTCAAATTCAGGAACCTGAAATATAGGAATAATACTTCCACTTGATCACTTTGTTAACATAGGAAATTCCTATATTTTGTTTGAGAAAAATTTTTTGGTTCAAAGAAGAACCCTGATGATTCAAGATCAACACCTGAAGAACTTTAATGTGTAATTGGAGTTGACTTCCATTGACTTTGATTACAATTCTCCTATTCGTCACTACATTCCATGTGCCTTGATTAGATTGGTCTCTTATATTTTCTCTCATGTATTTGACTTATCCTATCTAAGCCTTGTGTTCTATAGAAGGCCAGAGGATCCTTATTTTTATTTTAAGTTAAGAATTTGTGGATGTTGGAGGAGCATAAAATTTTAAGTTTTGTTCTTTTTTCCTATTTTTTGAACCATTCGAGCATAAAAATTTGTATGCATGTAGACATTGATTAATATTAGATCTTATTAGATAGCTACCTATCTCAGTATCTTTTGTAGATGGTTTTGTTAGTTCAATTGAACAAGATTGTATGCTATGTCGTTTAAGGGTGCATACAAAACCTATTGGGTGTCTAGAAATGAAACCCCTCTCTTTAAAAGCCTGCACCATTTTATATGTAGCTGTGAAGCAATTTGGTGAAGTATAAAGTGGTTTTCTATATTTTAGTTGATTCTTTGGGGCATCCATGGAGAATAATCAGGAGAAACTTTTAATTTTAATTTTAATTTTAATTTTAATTTTTTTTCTATAGAATATATGCTTAAATTCTTGAACATGTTCCAAAATTTGAATGAATGGATGAAATTTTATTGAAAATCTTTTATTTTCCATAAAATTGTTGAATGCTTAATGCTAAATCTACTTAAGTGATAGCAAATAATTTGTGATGTTCATGAAATGTGATAGAAAATATTTCAATTGAGAATCCAATACCTAAAATATTCAATTCACAACAATAGTCCCTTTGAGATTAACAACAATATCACATCAGTACCCAAGAGCGACCCTAGTGCAACCATGACCTAGTTATCAGAGACTTGGGATTGAGTGAAAGCCAATCTTTTCCCTGTTAATGCAAAATCCCTTTTTAGGTTGTCTTTTTTCCGTATCTTTGAAGAAGGATAGGCTCTTTGCGCTCTTTTCTGTGAAGAATTTATTTGCCATGTTTGCTGTGAGTGAAATTGTTGTCAACAGTAACCTTCAAAATAGTTCATCCCAACAACATGGTGTGTCATATGGTAGCCTTCCCAATAAATAATTCATCCCAACAACAAGGTATCCCATCAACGCACCACCAAGGTAGCCTTCAAAAAAAAAAATCCCAACAAGGTGTATGACCAATGCACTACCAAGGTAACCTTCAAAGATACCAACAACATGGATTATTCCTTCACTCAAAAATTCAAAGATATCAACAGTTGCTTGAACCTCATAGCTAGTTCAAGTAAGCTTTTCTGCAACATATCCTATAGAAAAACAAAGTGAAATATTATCAATCCAAGCTATTAATATCTTACACCCTAGGAAAAAGGGCAAAAATCCAAAAAAAATAGAAAAAAGATAAAAAATACAAAAAAATCCAAAAGCAAGAAAAACAGTAAAGAGAAATAAAATTTTATTTAAGTGAAAACGACCTTTTGATGCTTCTAGAGTAGATACCATAGTGAAAACCTAGCAAACAGACACTATGTTTAAGTAAGACTTGCATCATTATCTATCGACACTATCCACAACATCCACCCATTCATCCCATAATAAAACGTGTATCCAACCATGGCATGTTACTGATTTAGGAAAGAAATCTTGTCTCCAACTAGGGGTAACTTCTTAAAGCTAGTCGTGGATTGGATCTTTGAACATCCTATCATTTTCAAAACAACAAAATAAAAAACATTTGAAAAACATCATAAACAAAACATCATTGGGTTATTCCTTCACTCAAACACTCTAAGATATCAACATTTGCTTGAACCCTACAGCTAGTTCAAGTGAATTTCCCACAAAATATCCTCTAGACACAAAAGTGGAATATCAATCCAAGTTAACTATGTTGTTTGAACCTCAAAAATAAGTTTATGCTTTGAGTCAACTGGTCAAACTACATGGTCTCTACGTGTACAATGTAGGCAAGGCTTAATATCCTTTGGCACCCTACGCCAGTCCCCTTAGGTTTCTATCATGCTTTATTTCAACTTATTCAAAAGACACAAAATCCAAAAATAGTAAAAAAATTCAAAATATAGAAACATTCACGAAAGAGAAAAAATCACATTCAAACTAAGTGAACTGTGAGCCTCTGTGTGTACAATGAAGGAAATGATTAATATCCCTTGAGACCCTAGGTTAGTCCTTTAAAAACAACAAAAAAAATCATAAAAAATTAGAAAAAATAAAAAAGATCCTAACTCTGTCATCAAAATCAGGAATAAAACATCACCCATATTAAATAAATCATTGCACTCACCCTTTGACAAAACAAACAAACAAACAAAGCAAACACCGAAAGCTAGAACCTTCAAGAAAAATAATCACAAAGATTTGATTACAAAATAGACAAAGAGTATGCTAAATTATTACCTACATATTGTTTTACAACATATCAACAACATCTTGAGGTATGTGTTAATAGACATGATCAACACCGGATAATAGCCCCAATCTAAACATATATGGCAAGTGATACTGTAACTTTTTGTTTTAATCTTTTTGTAGTCTTATTTTTATGATTTATTTTATTGACTCATTCCTAGGATTCCTCGAGGATTTCCATAAGGATTTAGAGAGGAAGGAATGGGGGAAATTGAGCAACATTTTGATTTGTTGTTTGTAAGATATTTTTCTAATACTACCATGGTGAATACTTTCTTTATTGAGTGTATGAAAGTTGTGTTGAAACAATTCATGAAGCAGTTGCATGTTAGGTGTTCTATACTTCTTTATGTGATTGGTCCTAAAATTTCTTAACACAACCCGACTATATAGTTTAAAAAAAAAATTTGTATATTTGGTATGAGAAAAGATACTCTTTGTTTGTAGATTCAAAGTCCATGCAATGGATACAAAGTCACTTGGTCATTAATACCCTAGTGCATCATATATGTTTGCTACATCAAACAAGATTGTTCAAAATTGTGAAGTTTCCAAGCAAAGTGAAAACAACATCATCAACTACTAACAACATTAAATTTCTATCCATCATCAAAAATTTCTTCTAAGTTTTTAGGTCTCAAAAATGCAAGTTTTTAAACCATAAGAGGGTGCTAGTCTCTTAATATGTTTTTGGCTAACGAACAGGGTGAATATAGTTGATCACCCCCTACTCTTTAAGCTCTACTAGACCTAGGCGAGTGTACGCAAGTAATAAGGCATATTTAAAGTTTGAATATGGTTTCCTAATCGGGGAAATCTACTCATAATGGCACATGGGTGTGAAGTAGATGTAAGGCTTGATGAATAATTAGTACTGTATGCTTTGAGAATAAAGTGTTTAAGTAGATTTTGTATGAGATTTGTTCCAAAATTGACTAGTGCCTAATCTATTCAATGATTGGAGTTGAAAGGTGGATGATAGTGATGGAGACAGATATGTATGATAGGTAAACCTATTATTCATCTTAACTCTAATTTTTGGGCATTTTTAGATGTTTTACACCTTGTGCAAACATGCAGGTTTGTTTGTTACAATACTCTTCTTTATAGATCCAAGTGTTATTCTCTCAAATTATTGTGATGATATGAAAGGAATTTTAATTCTTTTCATAAGGAAACCAATAAGAGTAACTATCTTAACAGGATTTTTAATCCCTAAGGGAACCAATTAAAATGAATTAACTGAAAGGATTTTTAATTCTCTCTCACTAGAACCCAATCTAGACATTCACACAATAACAACAAATGTGTCCTAAAAAATCATATAGATTCAAATAATTTAAGAGAACCACTTTGGAGACAACACAACAACATATAAGAGTGAAAATCCACACAACAATTGAACATTGAAAATAGATCACCAATTATAAGTAGTTTTCTCCATTATATTGCTTTAAATGATATACATTAATAACAAAAGTCTTTAAGATATGGAAATGAATGGATGGAAAATGTAACCTATCTACTTCTACTAATGGCAGTGATAATGAGATGGTGATCAAAACTAGACCTTGGTTTCCCCTTTTATATGGGAACCAACAAGCTACAAGCCCCTTTACAAAATGAGGTGATGTTTCAAAATTACACTTCTTCACTAAGTACTTGTTTGATCAGAAGAATTAAAGAAATAAACAAGACTTAAGACATTCATACTTTATGAGTTCATTAATCTATGTAGAAGGCCCATGATCATTGATCTAGAAAATCCTTCCTTTCCATGATAAAAATCCAAATGCTCTTGCTCTAGTGACCTAATCCTTAGAAGCAAGATATCTCTCCTCCCATTGATATATTATAAAATATGATGGCCATTTGTACTCCTAAATCCTTAGTGTATTTGTGAGATGCACCCGCGACCAACTATCCAACAATTCTTTTGTATCATTAACAAGCTTCAAGTATCCAGCATCAAAAGCAATTAATTCATCTAGAATTAAATTAAGTCTATGAAGATTCATATCACCACTCTCCTGTGTGTGGGTAATACACTTATGGATATTTTGACCAAACTCCTTTTTCCACTCTTCAAAGTCTCTCAATTTCTCATCACCTTTTACTATTTATGGTATATACTACTGCTTTAGGGTGTGTAAAGAATCCATTCGTGTCTTAACCCTTTTGTATTTTCCCTATACATACTAAAATTAATCTATAATCATTTTGACTATTTTCTTAGTTGGTTTTAGTGTTGTAGGAGCATCACTACTCCTTTGTAGGACTCTACACAATTTAGACAAAGTGTGGTGTATAGGCTGGCACCTTTTGAACAAGGGTTCCAACACAAGCGTATGTTCCTTTATTTGATCAATAACTTGTTGGAGTAACTTATAACTGTCATACACATTCTCCAATTTATCTACCTCCAACTTTACGATGTGATCAAAAATATTTTCTATAGCTTCAAAAACTTGTCTCTTTACCTCATCTCATGTTTTATTGTTGGATTTCTTCATTTCATCCACCTTTTTCTCAAGAGCTTTCATTTGTTCAACAAAGATATGTACTGGAGCACTAGGAGGATTATATAACACCATTTCCATACCTTATGAGGTTCCTGCTTCTTTTAGCTACTCTTTTAATTTTACATTTTCCATAAACAACTTATTAATTTCATCATTTAGGAATCTTTTCTCTTTCTCATATTCTTTTAGTCTATCCTCCAATCCTTTAACAATTGCATAGGTAAACATGGTTGAATTCATAGTCATTGTGGCTTCCATGAAAGGGTTGGTGTCTTGTATTGTTCTTACCATAGCCACCCCTTTCATTCCTTCTATCACATCTAGTAGTTTTGGCTTTTGTGTGTTCTTTTCCTTGATCCATATAGCCAGGGTTTCAATCATGGGATTATATCCTATTCCACGCATTCCTTCATCAGAGTCAAATTTTGTAACTAGCATTATATCTTCTTGAGCTCGTACTTGGTCAAGCAAAAACATTTTCTTCAGTTCTAGACTAGGGAAAATGAGGGCATATTACTTTTCAAAATCATTTCTTTGGCCTTCTGAGGCCTTATGTCAATATGGTCAATCCTTAATTCCCTAAATGTTTGTGCCACCATTTGATTCTTTTGGGATTCCTTAATTCCCATTTCATGTATTTCCATTCTCTCCTTAAATTCTCTCACCTTCATTTTTGTCCAAAAATCCTTAAACTATGGAATCTTAATAAATTCACCATCTTCTATGAATCTCCTAGCTGCAATTTCTCTTTCATCCTCACGTATTTCTATATTTTTCCCAACTTCATCTTTCCTTTCTTCAGACTTATGGGCATAGGTCTCATAGATTGTTTGATCAACCTCAACATCACCTTTTAATGATTTTAAGATAGTGGCCACTTCTTCAGTGTCTCCCACTCCTTCACTCTCTTCATAAGGCACCAATGGTTTAGTGCTTTTTGTCTTTTTTCTTTTAGGAGGCAATTGCTCCATGGGAGATTTAGAGGATGTGTCTAGGGTGTGCTCTGCTATTACCTTACAACTATTTTCTTGAAGATATGCTTCTCGTTTGTCATATAAGTCTTCAAACTTATCAATTATCAAATCTATCCTTCTGATAGGATCCTTTTCTTCAACAAAATAGACTAGGAAATCCTTGTGTTTTTTCTTCCTCTCTTCTTCAAGCTTCCTCATATATCTCTATTTTTCCCTTCTGCTAAACACATCTTGATAAGTAATGCAATTTCTTATTACATCTTCTTCACAGTCCACTTGGTGTGTAACTATTGATTTGATAAGAAGATTATTCATTTATGTTATTCATATGATTTTCGAGATCAAAAGTTGTTTCTCTTCCAAAATCCAATAAGTATCTTGTCTTTAAATAATATTGCAATTCTTCCGATGTATCCAAGCCTACAGACCAATCTTCACACTTGGTTAAGTTTGGTAGGAATGTTCCCTTTCTTTTCCTATGCATTCCATCTTTCTCCATCCACATCATCTGCCACATAAACTTGTACAGGGCACCATGTAAACTCCATGCCTCCATGAGGAAACCTTATAATTTTTGAGTCTTCATCATATTGTGATTGTCATGAGGTCATATTTGGATCATTTTAATGTAGTTGAATCATTTGATTAGGTTTCTAGGAGGTTTTATGGTCAAGTTGTCAAATAATGCAAAATCTTGCAATTGTTGTCAAAAATGCAAAAAAATGCAAGAAGTTGGAATATGAAGAGTCGCTTTGTAAAGGGAAGGTAGTTGGTCAGTTGAAACTCAAGGAGAAGAAAAGATAACTATTGTAACATGTTTAAAAATCCTTGTGGGGTGATCCCACAAAGCTGGTTTACAATTTTTGGGAGATTCTGATTTTTTCTAAAATCACATATTTTTAGAAAATATAGTGATTTAAGCCTTAAAAACTTCCATTTAAAGCATTCCAATTTAAGAGGGTTTGATAAAACTACCTTAGATCAAACCCCCTTAGATAGAACTCCACTAGTTTTAAACCATACCTATAACAGAGTCTCCTTTACACCTATCAAAATGCTAATAAAAAACCACTTTTGATTTACCTTTTGGGGGATCAAATGAATTCATTTAAATTTATTTTTTGTAAGGATGCAGTCCTTATTATAAGCTTCCCAAAAAGTATAATTTAAAAAAAATTAATTTAAATTATTATATTTATTTTTTATTTCTTGTGAATATAGGTTTTTACTGAAAATCAAGTTCTTTGTTCTGCACATGTGGAAAAATAGAAGATTATGATTTTTTTTGAAAAATATGAGTGCACCAAATATTAAAGTTTTTGATCCAATAAAAAAAATTTGAATTTTGATACATACAAAAAAAAATTATGTGTTAAATACAATCTACCTATGTCTGAATTGTAATTGGTTTGACTTCGAAACTTGATCAACGAAAAAACATTCAATAAAAAACTATGAAACCAATTGGAATGACTAGATATCATAGTTACAAATCTAAATTCGAAAAAACTAGAATTTTGTCCTTCATGGAAAAAAGTTATGTGTTATACGATGCACGCCACTCCTTAAAAATTGTGTCTACTAGAAAAACTAGTTTTTGAAGGAGATGGAAAAAGAAGTACAATCTAATTAAAAAAAAATTGAAAAAAATATATTTAGAATTTATAGGAAAAATGTCAAAAATCACTAGTTTGCATCATCTTCAAATTCCTCGCGGTTTAGCTGATATAAGTGTCTGAAAGTGAAGATTTAGTTAGAAAAAATTAGTTCAGTGTCTAGTTTGGCTAAAAATTGTAAACCAATACTATGGGATCACCCTGTGAAGGTGAGGAAAAGTAGACAACATTGTATCTTGAAGTAATTTTGAATAAATGTACCCTATTTCTGCAGATTCAATGTTTATTCCTTATTTTTGTAAACATTGTACTACCTGTACAACACCACCAGGCCATAATGTTTATTGGTTTTGGTAGAAAATTCTATTAGCTTTTAAACAAACTTGATTTTAGAATATTTCATTGAGAATAAAGCTTGTTTGATTCATTTTTCAGAAAACTATTTGAAAACCCTCATTTTAAGGGTTTAAGAGTCTAAAAAGACAATAAACAACCATTCCACTGAGGTATGCCTTTGAAAATCATTGTAATGGGTAAGGTTAGGGTGTTTTCCAAGCTAGTTGTTTTTGCAAGTGTACGGGAAAGTAAGTTGCATAAGTTTTGTTGTTCCCCTTGGTGATTTTTCATGATTTTTATGCTTGTATTGATGCCTAAAGGTTAAGGTTTGAAGAAATGTCAATGGTGAAGGATGGAAAATAATTTAGTAAGATTTTTCAGACCATATTTGATGTTTTTGAGGTGTTAGTGGGGTGATTAGAGGCCTGGAGTTCACAAAGACAATTTTGACCTAGTAAAACTAGCTTAATTTAGCCTCCATGAAAACGAGATAGTCAATTTTAAGGGCTTATGTTTTGAAACAACCTATGACAATTTTGAAATATGTTTAAGAAATTCCAAAAGGGTATTGAAAAATATCCTTAGGTTATAGAGAAGAGGTTTTGGTTCAAAATATATGCTATGACAAACCTTTATGAAGGAAATTAGGTAGGTTAGAGAACTTGTGCGGCGACAAGATTGTGATGAAATGTGGAGATAAAAGTGGAATAATGGGACCCTATGGGATGTGTTAAGACTCTTGGAGTGATTAGAAGTTTGGGCTAAAGATTTCACATACTTGCTTTGTAAAATGGGGCTAATTGCCCCTAAAAACAGTGTTGTAGGCTTGATTTGAAGGATACTTTCCAAAGAAACCTTTTTTTGTTTCTTGATATGTTTAAGAAGGCCATAATGGGTACTTGAAAATGTTTTCTTTTTTGGGAGATTCAAAAAAATTGGAAAGTTACACCCAATTTTGTCCTTTTGGAATACTATAAGTGAATAAGTCTCTTATGAGTGAGCTATGGAAGAATGAAGAAACCAGTGTTCTAAGGGAGTTTTTTTGGCCTAATCCTATCAATATTGTGATGTACAAGGTGTATCAGAGGTTCCTTGAGAGTTTTGTGTCTTGAAACCATTATTTCATGTATTTGTAGCCTATGAAACCATGTTTCTTTAAAGAGAGTCTTGTGAGTGCTTGGGTGATCAATCAAAAATCATAATTTTGTGTCTTTGGAAACATATGAAGCCCACCATGCTTTGCATCATAAACTCTAAAAATTCTAGTCTAAGGGTCACAAAATTTGGTAGCATATGTGGAGTAATAAGGCATTCATAAACTCTTATTATTGCGACTTCAGCGAGGAAGAACCAATCACCAAAATTGTGTGTATGACCTTGCCCCTATTTTAAGGCTAGAGGTCTCAACAATTATAGAATTTTGGTTCAAAATATTGGTATTGGATAACTAAGAACTCCTAGGATTTTGTGCATTAAATCTTCATAGAATATTCCAAAGCTAGAGTTCTTACACCGGCTGTCCCAAATATAGCATCAGTTCTATACAGGTGTAGGATTCTGTTGCTCATCAATTTTGGCTACGTCCATTCATTTATTCCATTTGTATCGATTATGGTATAGTATCAAATGAGACAAGAGATAATAGTGTCTAAATGTAATAGGTTCCTTGTCTTCTATTGCATGCAAGAATTCCTCATCTAATGCCTTCTCTAGGTATGAAGCAAAGTCATATTCTATATTGGTCTTTGGATTTTGGATTCTTATGGCCATCATCATTAAACTAAGTACTGACATCCTATCTTGAGAATCCATGCCTAACACTTGGCATAGATTGAGATATGTATTCAAAAAACAATATTAAAATTCTACCACAGTGACTAGCTCAGTAATGGAGGGAGAAATGGGGATTATTCTATTTCCAATTCCTCTTTTCATGTACAGATGAAGCTCATCACTCATGTAAGTTCTCCTTAGCCTTGTATAATCCTCTTCACTTTTTTTTAAGTTTGTCTTAGTCAAGGCCTATTTATTCAAGTCAAAGCACTCAATCCTAGTTTCCCTACTTACCCCAACTAGTATTGCACCATTTGAAAACCTAATAGTTTTGGTAGTAGAATGATAATGTTTAGCTCTTAGTCTGATAAACTCAACATCAACAAATACATTAGGGACAATCAGTTTTCCTAAGTCCAGGACCTAGGGGTTTGACACTGGAACCCTCCCATTTCTCTTACTATAAAAATACCAAAACAAGTCCCACCTAGATTTAGGAATGAGGGCATCTCTACAAACCTACATGACATCTATGAGGAATTTCTTGTTACCTCCCTTGGTGGACCTTGGAAGTAAGTCTAAAATGTATTGATGAAGAGGCCTCCTTTTTATCTTAGGTTCTTCATCCTCAATTTTGGTTTTACTTTCCTTTGCTTCCAATTGTTTCCTTTTAGATGACATTTCTACTAAAAATTCAAAATGATAGAGCCTTTGGAGAATATCTACACCAATTGGGCTTCTTCAAAGAGTTATTCATGCACTTACTAGGTGTTTGATACTTACAGAGATCCTTCTCTTCATATCCTCAACTCCTTCCATGACAATGTATTACATTTAAGTGTAGCATTAGGAAAATTCATTTGTTTTTAATGGTGCTCTGTTTAGTCATATAAGCATTAATGCCAACCTTCTACCAAATATTTTCAATAAGTTCATATTCTCAAATTTGATTATGCACTATTGGATTATTGTGTCACAGTGGCTGACATGATCTTTTGCATTTACTACCATAGTCTATAATGATGCCACAACAGGTCCCACTGTACTACCATTGTCACTTATCACATTGGATATGGTATGGTGGTGTCGAGTTTTATGCCCTTTTATATATGATACTTTCTATTATTATGATTGTAGGACAACGGTGTTCATACCACCATGTTGTGGCTATACTGTCCACCTCACACGATACTGTGGTGTCTACTTTTCTTTCAATGCTTTCTGCTCTATCACTCTACCTTGAAATTTTACTCATGGGGTGGTGGTGAGTACCACTTTACTATGATAACTTGATCTCCTCTTCGTGGGGTGGTGGTGAGTACCACTTTACCATGACTATTGCATAACCCTCTAGTGGTATGGTGGTTAATGCTTTATTTCATGAGTTATGAACCACCTACCAACACAACCTATATTTTGATGTTGTGTTACTATGGTAAAGGGATGAAATGTTTTATTAGTGACTATCCAGAAGGATGAATGGATATATACAAGGGGAATGTTGATATTTTTATGGGTCTTGTCACAAAAAATTGTTGCATTTCATATAAAACTCGATGTAGAATGAAAGGTAGTGGATCTTTTGATGTAGGTAAAGTGTGGATGGAAAATGAAGGCCAGTGGATACTAAGGAAGAATTTTTTGCTCCAATAGTGGCTTTGATTGGGGATGAATGAACATAAGGTCATTGCAAGTATATAGAAATAATCTCTAGGAGGCAAACCATGGATGAATAAGTCTGGATGAGATGGGTGGGGGAAACCTAAACTATTGTGCATGAAAAAATTATATTTTAAGAAAAGAAGTTTTTTAGGAATTTTCCATGTGCTAGCGATTCTTGATCTTCTCCTGACATGTTTTGAAGATAGTAAGAATCTTCACCACCTTTTCCTATAACAAAAAAATGGTCCTATTTAGAGAGCTTCAAACTTCCCATGTTTCCCTTCATCTTGACACGTTGCATTCCATAATAGGACCATGTCATTCACCTCAAACTTTCTATCTTTCACCCTTTTGTCAAACAAGTAATTCATCTATGACTACATTTTTGTGTTTTGCTCCTGGACAAAGCTTCTAATTTCATCCAATTCTACCAGTTGCTCCATCCTATCCTCCATAGGTTCAGGGATATCTAGTTCTTCGTGAAGCATGAAATTATATACTAGCAAGAGGTTTTGCATGGGAATTCTTGCTTGTGTCCCATAGACCAATTCAAAAGGTGATCTTCCAGTTGATTTTTTAACTGTGATTCTATCTGCCCAGACTACTAGCCTCAATTTGCAATCCCAAGCTTTTTATTTTTGTCCAACATTCTTTTAATTATCTTTAAGATACTTTTATTACTTGACTCAACCTATCCATTTGCTTGTGGATGGTATGGGGATGCATATGAAATTGTTATTACATATGTCTCATAGATTTTTTTTAATTCCTCTTATCTAAAGCATATACCATTGTCTATGATTATCCTTACAGGTGTTCCAAACCTTGTGATGATGTTTTCAATTAGAAAATTCATCACCACCTTACTAGTGGCTTGCTTTGTGGGGATGGATTCTATCCATTTTGTAAAGTAGTGAGTTACCACTAGTATCCATTTGTGACCTCCACTTGATTTTTCTTGTATTTCTCCAATGAAATCAATCCCCCACTAATGAAATGAAGCTTCAACTTGCATTTTCCTTACTGGCAGTGCTCCTTGTTATTTCATTTTTCTAGAAAACTTCTGATAGGCTTCACACTTTCGTACATAAGCAAAAGAGTCATTGAAAACCATAGTCCAATAGTATCCAACCCTTAAGATCTTGTGGGAAGTGATCTTGGACAAAAAATGTCCTCTGCAAACTCCCTCATTCATCTCCTTCAACATATGATTTTCTTGTGATTTTTCTAAGCACAAGAACAACACTCCATCTATGTTCTTCTAGTACAGGTCTCCATCCATAAAGACATATTTTGATGCATGCAAATTCAAAGTTCCTTTTTTCTTTTTATTCATGTCTTTAGGACATTTCTAGAATTTTAGGTAATACATTATGTCAGTATACCATGAGGTGTTCTCTATGCTTGCAATCATACGTTCTTCCTCCCCTATGTTGCATATTTGAGATGCTTCAAGGTTTCATTTAGCCATAAGCTTGGCCAATGCTTGTCCTCTTACTAACTTAGTGATTCATATTTCAATATAAAACTCTTGAATTCTAATAATCCATCTACACCTTCTCCCTATAATTTCAATTTGTACAAACACATCCTTTACTACAACATTAGGGACACAGGTGACTATCTTTGCACCTACCAAATATGGTTTGAAAGATTTTATTTCCTTGAAAAGTGCATATGTCTACTTCTCTGTGATGTCATACTTTAGTTCTACTCCTTGAAGGGATTTTCTAAAAAATGATATTGGTTGCTCATACCCTTCATCATTTTTTTGCAACATTACTACTGCAACTGTGTGGTAAGATGCAAATGAAAAAAATTGGAAAGGTTTGCTGAAGTTTGGTGACTTTAATACTGGGGCCTCCTTGATTTCTATTTTGATGGATATGAATGTATCAATTTCCTCTATAGTCCAATCAATTTTGGATCCTTTCTTCAAATTTTTTGAAATGGGTTTGACAATCTCATTAAAAATTGATATAAACCTTCTTACCAAAGATATTTGTCCAAAGAAATAGTGGATATCCTTTACTATTTTAGGGATAGGGATCTTGTCTATGGCCTCTACTCTCTCTGGATCAATTATTACTCCATATTTGGAAACTATGTGGCCTAAAATAATTCCTTCAATCACAGCGAAATGGCACTTCTTTGGGTTTAATGAAATACCATACTCTAGGGCTTTGAGGAAGATATTTTGTATATGTTCAACATGATCTTCAGGTTTCTTAGAATATGTTGTGAGGTCATCTTGATACACTACCATTATTGCATTTAGTATATTAGCAAAGGCAACGTCCATAGCTCTTTGAAATGTGGCACCAACATTTGTGAGGCCAAATGCCATCCTTACATATACATATCTACCCCAAGGTGTGGTAAATGTAGTTTTGTACTATTCTAACTCTTTCAATTTCGCCTAGTTGTACCCTGAAAATACATCCATCATGGACAATAATTAACACCCAGTTACTCTTTGCAGCATAGCCTCCATGGTTGGGAGTGAGTTAGTTGTCTTTAAGAGAGGAGACATTCAAATTTCAAAAATCTACACACAACCTTATGTCTCCATTCTTCTTTTGGACAGGCACCAAGTTGGAAACCAAAGAAGAATGCCTGATGGGCTAGATGATACCTCCTTTTCTGAGCTTCATAAGCTCTTCATGCATCTTGGGTTCTAGGGTAGTATTTATTGGTCTTTAAATTTTTCTAAAGGGCTTTGCATTAGGCTTTAGTGGGATTTCATGTTGAAACAAATCTTCTCTATATGCTTTAAGGTCATCATATGACCATGAAAAAGCATGCTTGTACTTTCTCAATAATACAATCAACATCTTTCTAATTGTAGGGCTTATCTTCTTTCCAATGTACACCATTTTTGGAGCCAATTCAATCCTAAGATTAATTTCCTCAATATATTCCCTTCTCACTGGTGTTTGCTTCATAATTGCACTATCATTCCCATTAAACACCCTTTCTAGTGCAACTAGTCCTATAGGGATCCTTTTTTTTTTTTTGAGTTGCACTACCTCTTGGTCAAACATTGTTTGTTTTCCATCTACCTCTTCAAAAAATTCATTGAAGTCAATCTTTTGGGCTTCATAATGATCAATGCAGTGTAGGAATTTGATTAGATCTATATCATCATTAAAGACCTACCAATTATAAATGTTGTCAATGACAATAGGTTTGGGCTTGAGCTCTACCTGTGAGATCCCTGATAAGGTAACATCATTCTTTTTCAAGGCTACATTTTCCAAGAAGTCGGCCATCAAATTTTTGGATCTATCCACCCAATCAATGGAGAAAGCATCAAAGAGCTCTATAGTATCCCACACAACATCTCTATATTGCTTCAATATCTTGTTTTTTATGGAGTACTTTGATCTTACTTGTGAAGCAACTAATTCAGAATCCCCAAGAAGGGTTAACATTTTGATCCCATGTTTTTTGGCCATATTTAGACCTAGCAACAAGGCCTCATATTCTACTTGTAGACATAGAAAATATATAGATTGATATCGCACACTTGATCCTGATCTACTAACATCGCCTCATCCTGAATTATCCCTCTATCTAATGATTTAATCAAATAACCTTATTTGATTAAAGTCAGTACAATTCTCCTTTTAATTAAATAAATACCTCTATTTAATTAAATCATTGTCTTTGTGTAATTAGCTAGGTCATTTCATCTTCCTATCTTTATTTAGTTAAATAATCCATATTATTTGATTAAATCTCTAAAGTTTATCTAACTAAATTAAATAAATCAAACATTTATCTAATTTAATCTAACATCACCCCCTTTGGTTAAATAAATCAAAATATTTATTTAACTAGGTCTTAATCATTTTCATCTCTTTTTGATTTATTTCAACCCACAAATCTAAATCAAATAGTAATCTCCTCTTAAATTAATCAAACACTAATTAATTTAATCTTAATCACTCAAATCCTCTAGATTTTGCAACTTGCACATGAAAATCAATTTAATTGATTTATAATCTCCTATTTTCATTCAAGAAAGGCATCAAAGATGGAATATTCCTCAAATTTGAATTGTCCCTTCCTTTCCTTTCACCTCATCCTTCAAGCCATATTTTGAATTTGAATCTCCCCCCTCTTTACACATTCTTCAAAACTTGCACATCCTCTATCCATTCACATGATGACATGTGGCATTTTAACATTGGTTAAAAGTTATTCCCACATTGCTCTATTTTGGACATTCATCCATCTTCTCATTTATAAATAAGAGGCTAATCTCCTCATTCTAGCATCCACAAATGAGGAAAAGTTACCATGCTCAAATATCTATCAAATTTCAACCATTCTTATTGAATCATAGCTAGGTTATGCAGATTTTCCTATTGGAGCATTCATCAACATCAACAAATTGGATGAAATCTCTTCATCACATCAAGCTTGTATCATTAGGAATTGGGAAAGGGCCAATTTTTACATCAAATTGGCACCAATTCCCCCATGGGATCAAGAGTTTGCTTGCTTAATTATGATTCAATCTTTATTTTGTTATTTCATTGTGTTTTTCATTGTTTTTTTCCTAATTTGAGTTATGTTAATGGATTTCATGGGGAATCCTTATTCTTGCTTGAAAATTCTAATCTAATGTGTGTTTTCTTATTGTTTTGTAGGTATTAGGATTGGGGTTCACACATTTGGCGCTAGAAGGAGGGCAACATCTCATTTTTTTTATCACTTTTCTCACAAAATTTTGCATTTTTGTTTGTACATGGAAAAATTCCCATGTTGAGAGCCCAGCGTCGTTGTTTTAGCACCTCTAACTCTCCAACATCGCCATATAGCTCCACTGGAAAATCAAACTCTGACACTTTAGCCATCCTGCTTAATTTTTTTTGAATTTAAATTTTAAACAATGGCACTGAGCAAAAGGGTGATGCAATCTAGCTCACTGGTCTAGGCACAGAGCGCCGCTGGATGGTAAGTCACACTATACAACACCGCTGAGAAATCAAACTGCAATGCAGTCACGAGTTGCATCACTAGCAGGGAGTAAAATGTTGGAATTTTATTTTAGCATGTGCTTTTTGATAGATGATAATTTTATCTTCTGTTTTCTGCTTTTTAACCTCTATTTTTTGAAGAATCTGACTAGTTTTCATTCTTGTAGGTTGTATCAATTGAAAATGAAAGAGGGAGAATCATGATGATAGTATTTTACAAAATCAAAGTGTTTTTAAACACTTTAGTGTTTGTTTAACACTTTTAAGAAATTGTCATCTCTTTCTGCTTAGGACACTAATTTCATTTTGGTTTTAAAAAGAATCTTTTCAATTTTTGCAAAGGGTTTCAAATGAACATTAGGACTACAAATTACTAGAGTTTGTTTTTTGGTTAACAATTGAACAAAACAACTCTCATTTGTCCTTTGGTGCTTTAAAAAGAACTCATAATTTCTTTGTGGATTTAAAATGAACATGTGCAACTTTGTATTTGTGAGGGATTACTTAAACTAACTTCATTGGAAAAGGACGTATGTGCTTCTCTCGCGCTTTATAGCGATCTTGAGAATCAAAAGGCCTTTTTTGTGATTTTAGGTTGAGATAAAGCAATCACCTCCACACTTCATTTTGGGTTTAAAATTGAAAAAAACCTTGTGCGAGTGTAAGTAGAGCATTATTATGTACATTCTCTCTCTTTGTTGCAAACAAAGATTGATTGAGTTACAAATATTGTCTTTGCTCGCTTTTGTTATCTTAGAGGGCCTGCCTTGGGGAAAAAGTACTCACCCAAGGGAACGACTCAACTGGTAACACTCTAAAGCCAAGAGTATTTCCAACTAGGATATAAATGTGGGTATTGGAGTAAACAACAATATCACGCAGTTGGCTCTGACAAGATGGATCCGAAAGGGGACTCTTGCCATATGGTTCAATCTCCACAAATGGAAAGTCCTAATTAAAACCCATGTTTTAGAATTGCCAAAATCCTTTGATCTATTTTTTGGTGCAAGAATGGTCATTCTGAAGCCACCCCACACTTTTATGGTCTTTTAGTAGAAATGGAAAGCATGCCATGGGAGTTTCATGGGTGTTGATGCTTGGTTGCCCTAATTGATGTTAATGAGCCATGGAGGGGAGCCAGTGGGGTCAAGCATCTAACCATTCACTAAAGATAAGCATAGCTAGACTTGTCCAAGTGGGTACTCAACAAATATTTCCTTTCATATCCATAGGTTTGTACTTATTCTTGGTTCCAAAATTCTTTGCTTATTCGAAAACATCTTGGAAACAAACACTTAAACATCATCATCAAAATTTCAAACCCTTTAGGAGGTAAATACAATTGAGAAAATTCATGTGTTATTGCTTTCCCTTGGGATTCACATCCTTAGAGGTTTCTAAACATTTGAACTTACATCTCAATTTACCTACTAAAGATAAACAATAGGTAACCATTGCCTTGATTTCCTTGAATTCCACATAGCACTTTGTGGGATGAAAAGAAGTTAGGACATTGGAAATTTAGTTTGAAAATATAATCAAAGAAGTGTTTGTGGTAACAGAAATTCACTAATCAAGATGAAATCAATTGAACCCCACACATGTGCTTGTGTATCTTTTGTCTTATGGTCTTTTGAGGAAACATTGATCTTTTGGTTTGAAGGGAAAATCATGTTCTTCAAAACCTTGGCCTTGTAAACAAGTCCTTCTTAGGTTCATTTAGGATCAAAATCAAAAACTTCATCCATTTAAAACATTTATCATCCCATCCCACAAGCAACTTTAGAGATTTGGGAACATCATTCTAGACTTGGGTAAATCATCAAAATCAAAATCACCTTGTTTAGTTAGGAGTATGAGAATGCATCCTTTCTCATACCTCTAGTTAAATTAGCACCTCTTTGAACAAGTTCATCCTAGGATAACATCTAACATCTTAGGGTTTACAAGTTCATTATCCAACTCAAACAATCAAAATCAAGCCCTAAGTCTAGCATTGATACAAAGTCCCTAAACATTTAAACACTCATATCATTCACCCCTTTTCATCCTTCATCTCCTCATTGGTCCTAAACATCTTAGGGGTCACTTTTGCAACAAGGTCAAAACACAAGAAGAACATGGAATATAAACTTTATTCATTCATCATGAGTGGTCTAAATCAACCAAACTATCAAATCCTTACAATGTCAATTGATTTTCAAAACTCACATTTATGCAATCCATGCATGGGATCATTATCTCCTACAAACCTCAATGGTACAAAAAATGTGAGTATACCCAATCTAAATTTTGAAACACATTTTCCGATGGTAGATTTAAATCCAAGTTCAAACTTACAAATCTATCAACCAAATGCTCAATGCATGAGTTTTCAACAAAACAACATTATCCCACCAAATCCATACATGCCAAATGAGAATATACCAAGTACAACTATACCAAACATGAACATTTCAAATCCACACTTGGTAAACTTTTGGATAGATATGTTTGCAAATCACACGAATGTTGTTCAAAATCCATCACACCAATATGTCCCCCTCACCTTTCACAATGACCCATAATCATCATCATCATTTAATGCAACACCGCTAACCTCTTTCCCCATGACCTCACAAGGAGAAAGTGACTTATTTGGACCAAGGGACATTTTTTATCAAACATCATCATTTCCCCAAGGGAGCATGCCATTCACTTTCCCACCACTCCCACCCTTGTCATTAACATCCATATCACCTCTTGGTTTGGGGCTACCTTCGCTACCACCGCTCATCCAAAACATCCCACTAACCATTAGTCAAGGAATCATACCAAATCCTCCCCCCTTGCCATCGATATCTCAACAACAGATGGAAACCATCCCCATAGCACAAGCAACCAACACATCATCTCTCATCCCTCAAAACATGGTCTCTCAAGGATTAACCATATTGATCACACCATCCACCACTCAAATCCCAATCATCAATAAGACAATACCTCTTATCACCACCTCCTCCACCACACCACCCAAACCAAACACATCAAACCAATACAACATTGTATTGCAAGCTGCTCAATAGGATGCTTATCAAAAGGCACTCCAACAAAACCAAAACTGACAAGTTGTACAACTAGTTGCTCAGCAAGCTACACAAGTTTCTCAAGTTTCTCAAGCCGTACTACAAGCCCAACAAGCACAATCCTAGGATCAAGTGCAAGTGCAAGCTCAAGTCCAATACCAAGCCCAAGAAGCAAATGTTGTTCAAAATCCCAACAAAATGTTAACGACTCCATGTATCGATCCAAGTCAACGATCACATGATCAAGATCTATCCATCAATGAGCACATGAAAGATGTTTCTACCTCATCTGAAGATCAAATCAACATACATCAAGAGTCACTTTTTGATCATGATAAGAATCCTTCAACAATATCTGACAATGATCTATTTCAAGGAGTGATAACATTATTTGATCCTGTAATCAACAATCCATCGACCACTGATCATGTTCAAAATGTCTCTACATCATCTAATAAGTTAGAGGACATATCTCAAAGATTTATTCCAAGGCATGATCAACATCTCCCACCAAAGTCTAGCAATGGTCCTTTCCAAGAAATATTGACATCCTTTGACCTCATGATTACCGATATTGAAGGAATCTTCAACTCAACACTTGATCCAAATTCACTCAAAGATCAAGAGGATATTGAGCCACTTCCTATTCCTAATGAAGATATCCAAGAACCCTTTGTAAGCAATCCATCCTTTGAAATTGACCCATGTCAAGAACTTGATCCAAAGCATGTCAAAAGCAATTTTGAAATCATTCAAGATGAAGAATTGGTATCTCCAAGATACTAAAATTATCTAATGGACACTCTCCTATCTATACAAAATGATCATATCCACATAGCACATACTCCTCTATCTACCCATGAGATCTTTTATCCTATTCATGATATAAATCACCTAGAAAACAATTAGTATGGATGATCAATAGGAATTATCTTGTCGAGATCTCAATAGATGAATAAATCTAAATCTAAGATTTTCATTTCACCTCGATGATTTTTTGAATACTCGAAAGGTTTTATGGGTTATAACCTTTCCATTTCATTCTTACTTACTTAATGAAATAGACTAACTAAAGAAAATGAAATACTATCTCATTCTTTAGTCAGCATCAGTATAAAAAGGAAGAGAGATCCCTGAATTTATTATCATAGTTTTTTCCAATTATTGAGAAGCTTGGTCACGAGGTCTCAAAAATAGGCATAAACCATAGTTCAGATTTTCTTGAATATATTACCTCGTGCTCCAGATATTAACTATTAGAGCAACATCTAATGAGGTAGAAGGACCGTCTTTATTTTATGAAGACAACAGACCGGTTTTCTGTACTAGAATAGAGATCAATTTTAACAAGTCGCACACCCATAATTCCAAAAATCCTTAGATAAAAGTAATTACACGATCAAACTACCGGAACGTAATAACCTAAAAATGAAAGCTATTCAAAAAAAATTCTTTCTTAATTCTTTTTGTTTTGGATGAACTCGGGGGCGGATTTTCTAGTTTTTCTAGCCCCAACTAACTGGAATTCCGTCTAATAAAATGGAAGAATTATAAATCTCCAGAATAATGCATAAGAATACTGCAAATAGAGCCATTGCAATACCCATAAAAGGAGTAGTTCCCCATCCGGGAGCAACTTTACCAGATTCTGTATTAAGTGGTTTTAAATAATTTCCTACAATAGTTCGTATTGGTCCGGTTCTGGAAGTATCATCAATGGTTTGTGTAGCCATAAAAACAATAGTATTAGTTGAGATCTAATTAACTTTGTATACTATTATGCATATATACATACATAGGATTACCTACCAATGGAAACTGCAACCTTAGTCGCTATCTCCATATCTTGTTTACTTGTTAGCTTTACTAGTTATGCCCTATACACCGCCTTTGGGCAACCTTCTGAACAACTTCGAGATCCTTTTGAAGAGCACGAGGATTAGTTGAAAAAAAAAATGACCTTCCCGATGGGGAAGGTCACTTTTTTATTATAAGTAAGAAGGAGGATTTGAAAAATAAATTATTTTCCCCCTTTATTCTGAAGTTTGGAGGGTTTTTGGAAGAAAATAGCGAAAAAAATTATCCCTAAGGTCGACACCAAAAGGAATGTATAAACCAATGCTTCCATAGATTCAATCATAGTTTACAATTAATAGAGATAGCTTTCATACTAATGATGACATTTTCCATAAAAAAAGTGGAATCAAAATCTCAATATTGCATTAACGAACGGAGCAATACCATATTATACAACTTGTCTTTTAGTAGTTGGATATCCCAGTTTTTGGAATGCCCCAAATGATGCTTTCTTTGGAGGACACGTCGACGATCTTCATTCAGAACAAGATTCCTTTACTTCTGACATTATTACACAAAAAGAGCAGGTTATTGATTCCTACAGTCAAATAGAATTGTCAATAGTAGTATCAAATATATCCCAAATTTAGACAAAGGACATCGTGAATAAAGATATCCAACATTATCCACTCAAAGAAATAGGTCAGATAGAACAAGATATTTTGAAGTCAGGAGAGCAGCAAATTCCAATAACATCATCTACGGTGGTCATTTATCAGAGAATGCATTATAAACAAGAGCTCTCAAAACAAGAAGAATCAAAGCATGAAGTTGCTACTACCACCATACTGGGGGCAACTTTGTCTCAAGCAAACATCAACATAGGGAGCACGAAGAATCCTTATGATGAAATTGATGCCAATACTACAACCAGTCACATCATGAATCTTCTTCCACCCATCACCCCATCCATGAATTGGGACCAACTTTGAAAGAAATATTTGAATCAAAGTACGAAGAATGTTATTAAAGTAGAAGAAACAAAGAAGCATAATGGAAAAATAAAATACAAGTGGATACCAAAGAATACAAAGAAAGATTATCCCTATCAAAATCCATTAGTCAAAGAAACTATGGGGAAAAATAAGAAAGGGAAAATTATCCATCAAAGATGTCCACAAAAGAAAAAGAAGGTTTCTCAAGCAACGTACAAAGTATATCAAGCAGTTGGTCCTAATTACATGCACACTTTTGTATCCACCCATCATTGTTCATCTTCCCAAGTTTGGAGAGTCAAAGGTTCCAAACTATCAACCAATGCATCTCCTATCCCTAAAAACACTCCATCCACCCCTCCACACATGATATTCGATTCTCACCTTAACCATGTATTGGAAACAACCCTTTATCAAAAGGATTCAGAAGGAACTCTATCGCGATGTACGCACAAAGAGAAAGTCAACTCCGGTATCAATGAAGCAGATCAGGAATCTCAAAACTTGTATTCAAGTGCACATATCTTAGCAAAACAACTTCTTCAGGTAGGATATCAATGGCACATTATGACAAGGGCATCTACATCAACACCACCAAGTGGTTCATCATGAGCTTTAAATCTTTCATAGAAAAATACAAAAAATAAAAAAATATGAAAATCCAAAAAAATTAGAAAGAGGATTGATAATAGTAAAGAAAAAAATTGTCCTCTAGTGAAAACCACTTTGGTGGCGCTTTGGATAGGTACCATGATGTAAACCTGGAAAAAAGGTGTCATGTGTAGAATCGAGCATCTGCATACACTAGTTCAGATGGAAGCATCTCATCCCATCCATAATAAATCCAACATTCCATCCATCTCAACCATAATAAATATATTCATCCATAAACCATTTATCCAATCCATTCTCATCCATCTGCATCCATCATCCAAGTTATCTCAATCTTGATGAAAGTTTGGGGCACACTTTACACTTGCTTAGGGTAAACATCTTGACATGGGTCATTTTCATTGATCCTATCCCATGCAGCATTATCTAAGCCATGAAGCATTATCCAAATGAACATTCTTTATTTGAACACCTTATCTTATGACAAGATAACCCATATCCCTCCATCCATACACCTATCCAAGCATCCACCCATCGTATTTCATACATTGCTAGACACATGGGGCAGATATGTACATCTTGCTTCAAGAATAAATCTTGATCTATATCCTCCAACTTATGTGGTGATCTGAACATTGGAAAACATGAAATCAAATTGGTCAAACCACTTGTGAGAAAAAATTCAAATCACTAGCCCATGACATATTTTGACGAGAAAATGTTCCTTATCAAGCTTCATCTTTCATCAAACATCAAGCCAAGTAATCACTATCAAGTTGCATCGAAGTTGCATGTCAAACGTCACATCAAATCATTCAAACATATTTTGTTCCAAATCAAGCTTCAAATCCTTATCAATCAAATCCAATCAATCCATCATCATCTTGGGATATCCATCCTAAATCCTCATGTTGCATAACACTACCATTGCATTGTTGTGCATCCTCAACAATGTTATCATCATCAATCCATTGATCCAATCAATCAACCTTAGCTTGGTTTTCAACAAAATCCCAAACATAGCACTGATATCATATCCATATCCAAATCGTTAAAATCATGCAAAAAATCCAAAAACATCAAAACATCAAAAAATCCACAAACATCCAAAATCATATCAAAATCTAAAAAACATTCATAAAAGCCAAAAAAACTCAAAAACATGGAATCTGAACTATGTCGTCTCTGAGCTTAAACATAGGCAAGGCTAATCTTTGATCAACCCCTGAGACACAAAATCCAAAAGCATTCATAAAATCTCACAAAATCCAAAAACATCAAAAAAATTAAAAAATCAAAAAATAGTCATAAAATCAGAAAACCCAAAAACTAGCCTCAAAACATTTCAAAACATCAAAAACATCCAAATATTTGAAAATCCATCCATCCCATCTCGCTTTCACCTGCAATAATCAACCATCCATAATAAATCAATCATCACACTCATCCTTTGGCAAAAAAAATAGAAACAATCACAACAATCAGCAAAAGCAAGCTTCAATCATAAAATCAAAAGCAAACAACAAACCTTTAAAACAAAATCAAACTCTTGATCATTTTTAGACATGTCAATCAACCTTGTATCAATAGCCTATCAATCAACTCATCAAACCATCATCATCCTATACAATGCATGTCCTAGGACATATCGTTCTGACAATGGGCATCATTTTGGATATCATCTTGGATTTTTATCCTATCAAAACACATCCCTTTGGCTGAAGGTATGAAGAACATTGGCTTGTTTGTGTACTTGATCTTTTCTTTTGATTTATCTTATTGTGCTCATTCCAAGGACCTCTTAATGATGTCCCCAATGAAGGGATTTAGAGAGATAGGAATGGGGAAACGATCATTATCTTTATATCTATTGCACTTGTTGGACATTCTTGAAATATAACTCGGTGAATACTTGCTTTGTTAGGTACGTCCTAGCAAGGTTTCTATATGTCAAGTGTGAACAAGAATACCCCTATCTATTTATCAATTCAAATTTCATCGCATTAGGCACAATGCCATCCTGGTTCTGTATACCCTGATGCATCGTGCCTACATGTGTTATCAAACATAAGGTAATTGGCCCTTTGAAAATTCCAAATCCTCTGCAAGTAATCATCATCATCATCATCATGCCATGTCTTGTTGGAATCTCTTGTTTTCTTCTATCTCTTGCTTTTCGTGCTAACTTGGTACCATGACAGTTAATCATAAATCATCACCATTGCATCTATCTTGCATCCACAAAACCATTAGCATACTGCATAATGCATATAATATCATATAGAAAGCATTAATCATACTACCACATGCATTCATCCCCATCATTGCATAATATAGATTGGTTATTCTAAACATCTCATAAACCATACATTTATCATCTATTTGCATAATCATAAAAGCATCATCATATCACACCATGTGCATCCATATCATCCATGCATCATCATATCATCCAAACATCATAATCATCTCATTTATATCATCAATAATGTAACTGTCATGGTACAAATCAGGATCAAGTGTGTGTAATATATCAAAATAGGCATGAGGCTAGCCATGGCTGATGACTATCTACATCATCAAATATATCTACATCAAATATTTGAGTTGAACTAATATTGAACCTTTTTTCGAGAGATCGACCCTCAAATCAAACCTCTTCACCCGATCTCTCAAGGGGATAGTATACTGACATACTTCTTTATTCATTGGGGCAGCAATGGGGAATCCAAAAAAATCAGAGAATTTTTTACTTTTGGTCATGGCAAGGTTATTCTTTGAACCAACACAACAAGTGCATCGCTTCAAAGAGGGGAAAAATGTAGACATAGAAAATATACAGATTGATATCGCACACTCAATCATAATCTACTAACATCACCTCATCCTGAATTATCCCTCTATCTAACCATTTAATCAAATATCCTTATTTGATTAAAGTCATCATAATTCTCCTTTTAATTAAATAAATCCCTCGATTTAATTAAATCATTGTCTCTATGTAATTAGCTAGGTCATTTCATCTTCCTATCTTTCTTTAGTTAAATAATCCATATTATTTGATTAAATCTCTAAATTTCATCTAATTAAATTAAATAAATCAAACATTTATCTAATTTAATCTAACATCAACCCCTTTGGTTAAATAAATCAAAATATTTATTTAACTAGGTCTTAATCATTTTCATCTCTTTTTGATTTATTTCAACCCACAAATCTAAATCAAATAGTCAAATCACCTAATCTCCTCTTAAATTAATCAAATCCTGATTAATTTAATCTTAATCACTCAAATCCTCTAGATTTTGCAACTTGCACATGAAAGTCAATTTAATTGATTTATAAATCTCCTATTTTCATTCAAAAAAGGCATCAAAGATGGAATATTCCTCAAATTTGAAATCTCCCCCCAAAAGGACTTGTCCCTTCCAACAAAGCATTTAAAATCTCTTGCATGTTCTTTTCTTGAGCCATGTGCATTTTCTTCACCTTTCACCTCATCATTCAAGCCATATTTTGAATTTGAATCTGCCCCCTCTTTGCACATTCTTCAAAACTTGCACATCCTCTATCCATTCACATGATGACATGTGGCATTTTTCCATTGGTTAAAATTTAGTCCCACATTGCTCTATTTTGGACATTCACCCATCTTCTCATTCTATAAATAAGAGGCTAATATCCTCACTCTAGCATCCACAAATGAGGCAAAGTTACCATGCTCAAATATCTATCAAATTTCATCCATTCTTATTGAATCATAGCTAGGCTATGCAGATTTTCTTATTGGAGCATTCATCAACATCAACAAAGTGGATCAAATCTCTTCATCACATCAAGCTTGCATCATTAGGAATTGGTAAAGGGCCAATTTTTACATCAAATTGGCACCAATTCCCCCATGGGATCAAGAGTTTTCTTGCTTAATTAGGATTCAATCTTTATTTTGTTATTTCATTGTGTTTTTCATTGTTTTTTTCCTAATTTGAGTTATGTTAATGGATTTCATGGGGAATCCTTATTCTTGCTTACAAATTATAATCTAATGTGTTTGTTCTTATTGTTTTGCAGGTATTAGGAATGGGGTTCACACACTACTATATTATTTGTGAACTTGAATGTTAGCAAAAATGAGAATTTAAATGGTGTTCCCTCAGGTGAAATGAAGACAATTACAGATCCAATCCCTTCTCTACTGCAGGCTCCATTAAATTACATTCGCCATATGACATGTTCATTTTTAGAGACATCCCTAGCAATTGGATCTATGTTCAGTAATTCAGGGTTCGAATGTTCAATTCTAAAACTCCCTAGGTCTATGTCACAAAATAAATTCATTTTATTGGGATCAAAGAGCTCAATGACATATTTTGATCTAGGTTCTCTATATAACTTGACATCCCTTCCATTCACAAGTATTATGGCATAAGACAAGTCTAGCTGAACATTCCCAGTTACTGTTGTATTCTATTTCCTTGATAATAACATCCCATAGTAAGGGGGAGTGTCCACCATAGTAATTTTTTTCCTATATGTCACCTCAAGGTATGATGCCAATTTTCATTATACATCCCATATCACTCCAACTGCAAGGACTTAAATGTTATCCATGACATAGCACTTCCCATATGTAATATTCACCCATAGACCTAATTCCTTCATGACAGCCAGAGGTATGATATTGATTGCTGCCCCTGAGTTAGTCATGTTGTTTTTTACCAATTTGTTGTTGATCACCAATGTGGTGTAAAATGGATCCACCCGGGAGGGATTCTTTGTGAGGGTGTCTCCCAAATATACTTCTAGTGTATTTATGACTTCCTTCTCAATGTCATTAAACTCCTTCTGATCCTTTTGTTTGTGAGTTTTGATGGAAATCATTTTGAGGTCTATATCTCTGAACTCATCAATTTTCATCAACTCCATCAAGGGAACTGTCATCTTTGTCTGAGCTAGTGATTGGGCAATGTCAAATGAAGGGGAAGTGATCCCCTCTTCAACCTTCTCAATTTTAGTAACCCTTTTCCCTTTAGTTTGAACTTTGTTATTACTTAGTGTTTTCTCATATTCAATATCTACAAACTCTTTTTGAACATCTTTCTGAGGCTACTTTGTTTCACCCTTCTTTTCATTAGATGGGATGTTATCTTTGGTCTTAAGTTCTTTTATGAACATGCTTCTTAGTGTTCCCTAGTCTCCATTTGTGGGTCTACTTCTTAGGTTGTATTTAATCCCTTTTGCTGTGATGGCCCTCTACTCTTCTTTTTTTGGTGTTCTCATCTAGAATTTTGGTGTTGTATTGTATGCATATGCTACTTCTTGTGTGTTTTCTTCCTAATCAGAAAACACTTCTTGCTCCACATTTACATTGTACTTTTGAGTGTTTACATCATATTTGTACCCATCCTCAGAGGATGAGTATCCTTCATTATTTTGATGAGACCCCCATCTTAACATGTTTACAGTGTGGCCATCTCTATCTTCCTCTTGTGACCACTCATCTTCCTAAAAAGCTTGAGCCACTACACAATGTTCAGGGACATGGGGTCTATGGCAAGGTGAACACCATGGTGTAGTATATTCTGCATGTGCTCCATGTTTCTTCAATACATCAATAGTATCTTTCCAATTTCTTTTTCCTACTAGTCTTCAATCCTTCCAAGTGATGTTATAGGGCATGTCATGCAATATTGGCCTCTCATTTCTATATTGATTTTCTTGTCTATTCTGATAATTACTAGGGTTTTGTGGGATTCTAAGATTATCTCTTTTTTCCAATCATGCCAACAACTTTCCTATTTTTTTCAATGGTTATGGAAGTCTTTTTGTGCTTTAGTCAAACTTATAGGGAATATGTTCATGAACTCATACCCTATTTTAGGATCAAAGGCTTTTAAATAAATGCTTAGAGCCACTGAATCGGTCAATTTAGATCTGTGTGGTATCTTGTTATTGATCTTGGAGAATCTCTAATTAAAGTCAAAGAAAAATTCATTTTGATGCTTCTGAATACTTATTAATTTATGTAGAGTGAATTCATGAGCACATTGATTCCCATATTTCTCTAGAAATTGATCTTGGAAGTTTTCTATAGAGGTAATTGAAGCATCTAGTAGACTATTAAACCAATCCCTTACTTCTTCATTCAAAGACATCATGAATAGCCTCATGAGGACATCTTCTTGTTCCATGCTTAAATCTTTCACAAAAGCATTGAATTTTCTTATGTCTTCCTCTGTTGTAATATGGGTATAGTTGATAGCCTGTCAAGTCAAACTGTTTGCTCTTGCTTGTAGATTTTTGCGAATAAGGATTTTGAGGTGGTGGATTAAGGTAATATTGGAATCCATGTGGAGGTTGGTGTAAATTTTGATGGATGTTTTGGTGAGGATATATTTTATTTTGTGGAACATGGTGCTAATAGTGTGGGACATATTGCTGTCCTAGTGGTGGGTTAGATTGTAGAATGTTGTTGGTGTTTCATGGTTGGGATCTCTATGGTATCACATTATGCTGGGCATGTTTCTTTGGGTTACCAACTATATTGTAAGGTGATTTTGAAGTACCCAGGGCTCCTATATTTTGGGATGACTCCCATGGATTTATGTTATGTCCCTGTTTATGGGGAGGGACATATTTTGGTGGTTTTGATGTATGGACATTCAATTGAGACATTTGTTGACTCAGTTCTTAACTTTCTTTTATCAATTTTTTTCTCCTCCTAAGGTCCTCTCTCTATTTTTCCACATACTCTTCCAATTCCTGAGTGCTCATTTCATCATAATTTTCAATAGGGGAAGAGTGATCCATAGATCCATACTGGTTTTCTTCTTCCTATTGAAATGAGATCATATGATCATACTCCTTTTTCCTTTGAATTTGTTCCTCATCAAGTTGGGTGAAGAATTCTTTCATTTTCTAAGGATCTTCCTTCTAACGAAGAACAATATGACTAGTGTTTTCTTGCTGACATGGGGTATGGTGATATCTACATGGATCATCATTATGATAATCTAATTCATGCAACAGGTCGAAGCTATTGTGCAATGTAGGAGGTTGTTCTAGAATATTCTCACAGTTGGTGAATGTAGTGTTTGACTGTTTATATGCTCCTTTATTCTTATTTGTATCAACCTTTGAAAGTGGAGATCCATGTTTATTTTTTCACCTACCATTGTTCTTCTTTGGAATTTCTTGATGCAAAGATCTTCTACTATTCATTTCATAGGATGTTTTGATGCTTTGAACTCTAGGGTTAGTTCTTTTTGATGTGTAATTTAACTTCTTAGTCATGCATTCATTCTTATAGAGTCACCACTCACTTTTAAGAAAAATGAGAAAATTTTATAATTTCTTTAGACATATTCTCAATGGAGTCTTATACAATGTGATGACTCTATGATGAAATGCTTGGATTTAGAATTGGCTAGGTTATTTCCTAGAAGAATCACCAATCTTTTAGGTCTCAAAAACATAGTTTTTTAAACCATAAGAGGGTGCCAATCTCTTAATATGTCTTTGGCTAAAGAACAGGGTGGATATGGTTTATCACCCCCTGTTCTTTAGGCTCTGCCAGACCTAGTCAGGTGTACTTGAATAATAAGGAAGATTTAAAGTTTGAATATGGTTTTTGAATTGGGGAAATCTACTCACAATGACACAATGGTGTGAATTAGATGCAAGGCTTGATAACTAATTCCTACGGTATGTTTTGAGAATAAAGCATTTAAGTAGAGTTTGTATTAGATTTGTTCCAAACTTGACCAGTTCCTAATCTATTGCATGAGTGGAGTTGAAAGGTGGATGATAGTGATGGAGATAGATATGTATGATAGGTAAACCTATTATTCAGCTTAACTCTAATTGTTGGGCACTTTTAGATGTTTTGCACCTTGTGCAAATGTGCAAGTTTGTTTGTTACAGTACTCTTCCTTATAGATCCCAATGTTATTCCCTCAAATTACTATGATTCTATGAAAGGAATTTTAATTATTAGCTTAAGGGAAACCAATCAGACTAACTATCTTAAAATAATTTTTAATTCCTAAGGGAACCAATTCAAATGAATTAACTGAAAGGATTTTTAATTCTCTCTCACCATAACCCAATCAAGACAGTCACACAGTAACAACAAATGTGTCCTGAAAAATCATATAGATTCAAATAATTTAAGAGAACCTCTATAGAGATAGCACAACAACATACAAAAATGAAAAACCACACAACTATTGAACACTAAAAATAGATCACCAATTATAAGAAGTCTTCTCCATTATATTGCTTTAAATGATATACATTAATAACAAAAGTCTTTAAGATATAAAAATGGATGGATGGAAAATGTAACCTATCTACTTCTACTAATGGTGGTGATAATGATATGATGATAAAAATCAGACCTTGGTTTCCCCTTTTATATGGGAAGTAACAAGATACAAGCCCTTTTACAAAATGAGGTGATGTTTCAAAGTTACACTTCTTCACTAACTACTTGTTTGATCAACATAATTAAAGAAATAAACAAGACTTAAGACATTCAGACTTTATGAGCCAATTAATCTATGTAGAAGGCCTATGATCATTGATTTGGAAAATCTGTCCTCTCCATGAGAGGCGTCCAAATTCTCTCATCCCAGTGACCTAATGATGAGGGCCACACCGCCAAAAACCCACATAAATCATAACAACATATATTAACACAGAAGATGCAAGATAAAAATATGACTCACTTTCAATTATTTTTTAGAAAATGAAATTATAGATTCAAAGATTACATGCGACAAGCTCATGGACTTGATTCATTACAAAAAAATCAACTCTGAAAAGAAAATCTACTATTTCAAGCCACAATTTGCACTATCAGGGCCACCTTCTACAACCCCCACTTAACCCTTTTTATTTTCCCCAATAACCACCCTAGAATGTTCTAGAAAGATCAAGTTTTTCCTTTTTTTGGGGGCCAAAAGTCCTGCCATTTGATTTTTGGCCTAGGAATTTTTTTTTATGAAATTCACTTTTTAGAGGACCAACTTTGTCGGGTCATAACTTTTGATCTGGATGTTTTACTTGCTATTATTTCATATCATTGGAAAGCTCTTGATGAGCTTTACAACACATGAACCCACCATAGGTCATTTTGGCCACTTGTTGACCTATTTTGGGGCCTCTAACATTTATATTTGAATTTGAACCTACATTCAAGAAATTTCCTAGGATGAAACTTTAATTTCTCCCAAACCATGCAGGGTATTGAGGTGATTCTTTCATGACTGTAAATTTTTTCCAGCTATTCTCCTTGGGTTATATTTTCACGTCCATACAAGCCCATTTAGGCTGACATACTAAAAATAGTAAGTGCCTGACTTTCGCTATTTTTGATGCCTAAAATACCCCTTAAGTGTCATCATGAGTCTTAAAAAAAATAAAGAAAATAAAGAAAACATTTTTTGGGTGATGCAAGATTGCCCTACACCACTGGATGCTCCTGCATCAGACACCCAGGGTAATTTTTAAAAGTGACCCTATCACTTCTCAAGAGTTAGAGGGAAACCAAGATGGTTAACCATGGCCTTAGCTAACCATGATGAATCTTCATTATACCTTCCTCTCCATTTCACCAAGTACTCTGAATATTGCTTGTTTCTCATGCTTCTACCCACATGACTATCCAAGATTTCTTCTATCTGTTCCTTCTCTAATGTAGGTGCTGGAATTTTCCACTGTGCTTTTATCGGACTCTCCTCTATATCACATTCATAATACTTTGTCAAATCAGCAATATTGAAAATAGGATAAATGTTTATTCCACTAGGCAACTCTACCTCATAAGCATTTCCTAAACCACGCTTCTTCAGGATCTTGCATGGTCCAAACTTTTTCATCTTTAACTTGTTGTATGTACCAACTGGAAACCTTTCCTTTCACAAATGAACCATGAATTCATCTCTACCTAGAACTCCTTATATCTCCTTATCTAATATGCTTGAGCCTTATGTTGTGATTTCATCTTATTGATATGTTTCTTCACCTCTTCGTGCAAATTCTTCATGTGCTCAGCTAAATCTTCAGCCTCATCACTACTTGTCTCCCCCTTATCCATCTTTCTTAGTTCAGAAGTAGTTCTTGGACTACTCCCATACACAATCTAGAATGGTGATTTACCAGTGCTCCTATTGATAGAATTATTATAGGAATTTTTTTCCTATGGCATAATCAAATCCCATCCATTAGGATTATATCCTACTAAGAATCATAGTAGGTTACCCAAACTCCTATTTATCACCTCCGTTTGTCTACCAGTCTGTGGATCATGTGCAAAAATGAACTTCAAATCTGTCTTCAACTTCTTCCATAATGTCCTCTAGAAATAACTACCAAATTTGGTATCTTTATCTGAAACTATACTCTTTTGTAGACCTTGTCATCTCACCACCTCTCTAAAAAACAACTCTACAAAATGAACATCATTGGTCTTATGACATAGAATGAAATATCCCATATTTGAAAATATATCCACCACCACAAATATGGAATCATGCCCTCTTTGTGTCCTTGGCAAGCCAAGAACAAAATCCATGCTAATATCCTCCCATGGCCTCTCAGGTACTGGTAATGGTTGATACAATCCAGTATTCTAACTTGTTCTTTTCACCATCTGACATACTCTACAACTTTGTACAAACTTCTTCATATCTTGTTGTAACTGTGGCCAATAATAATTCTCACTGACAAGAGCAATGGTCTTATCTTGACCAAAATGTACAACTAATCCTCCACTACGCTTCTCCTTGATTAGATTCTCTCTCATAGAACTCCTTGGAATGCACAATTGGCTTCCTCTAAACAACATCCCATCTTGGATTAAGAAATTGAATCATCTCATCCTATCCAATGTAACAAGTTCCAAACAAGCCTTCCAAGCTTCTGCAAACTCTGGATCTTCTAGATACAAAATCTTGAGTTCATTGAACCCAAAACCCTCTATATTCATCTCTATCAACAAATTTTTCCTTCTACTTAAGGCATCTACAACTCTATTTGACCTTCTACTCCAGTGCTTCAAAACAAAAAAAAAATATAGAAAAACTCAACCTACTTTAAGTTCCTTTGATTTAAATTTCCTTGACAATTGAGATACTACAAAGCCTGGTGATCATCATATAAAATAAATTCTTTTGGAAACAAATAGTGTCTCTATTTCTTTAAAGCCTAAAATATAGCATAAAACTCTTGATCATAGAAAAAATATTTCTTCTTGGCATCATTCAAATTCTCACTAAAATAGGCAATAGGCTTACCTTCTTGGCTCAAAACAACTCCTATGGTATGCCACTAGCATCATAATCTACCTGAAAGACCTTATTGAAATCTAGAAGTGCCAAAACAGGTTTCTTTATAACTTTTTTCTTCAACATATCAAAAATTTTGGTTTCTATTGTGGTCCACTTAAACTTTTTTCTATCCCCTATCATTACTTCAATTAGAGGTGCACAAATACTATTGAAATTCTTAATAAACTTTCAGTAAAAACTTCCTATACCATGAAATGATCTTACCTCTATAACATTCCTCAGGGTAGGCCATTCAATGATAGCTTTCACTTTCTCTAGATCTATTTTAAGACCCTCTGTTGAGACAACAAATCCTAGATACGCCAACTCTCTCTTCACAAAACTACATTTATTCAAATTAATCAACAACTTCTTCTCCCTTAGCTTCTCAAAAAAATTTGGAATATGCATCAAGTGCTCCTCCAATGTCTTACTGAAAATCAAAATATCATCCAAATAAACAATAAAAAACTTTTATAAGAACTCTTTCAATACCTCATTCATAAGTAGCATAAATGTGCTTGGTGCATTTGTTAGCCAAAAAGGCATGACAAACCACTCGTACAAGCCCTCCTTGGTTTCAAAGGTTGTCTTCCATCCATCTCCTTCTCTAATCCAAATCTAGTGATATCGGCTCTTCAAATCTATCTTTGTGAAGTACTCAACTCCACTCGAACAATCCATAATGTCATCCATTCTCATCAAGGGAAATCTATATTTGATGGCGATCTTGTTGATGGATCTAGAATCTATAAAAATATCTCATTGCCCATCCTTCTTTGGGTGCTAGTACTATAGGTATTGTACATGGAATCAAACTCTCTCTGATCAATCCCTTCCAAAACAACTCTTGCACTTGTCTTTTCAACTCTTCACTCTCTATTGGAGTCATATGATGAGCTACCTTATTTGGAAAACTGGCTCCAAGGATCATGTCCATTTGATGACTAATTTTTCTTACGGGAGGAAAACCTTTATGTAGATTATCAGAAATAATAGCTTGAGACTCATTCAAAACATCTAAAACCTCTATAGGTACCTTAGTGGTATCTTCTTTATCAACTCTAGGGATCAATGCAAAACACATATTCTCATGCTTCATACCTTCTAGGAACTTTCTTCCATCAACCAAACAAATTCTTGCATTATTGCATACATTTTCTTATATCTCTTTCAAGGGCTTCAACTTATGATAAATACCATCCTTTGTCAAAGAATGGGTATTGGCATGTCCATCATGTACTACTCACTAATCAAACCACCACAGTCTACCTGACAACATATGACAAACATCCATAGGCATAATATCACACAATACCTCATCATGGTAATTTCCAATCTTGAAATTTACCAAACATTGTTCATTTACCAAGGCTTTATGGTCCTTCTACAACCAAGCAATCTGGTATTGGTTCAGATGCCTTCTTCTCTCCAACTGTAACTTACTAACCATTTCTTTTGAAACAAGGTTATCAATACTACCTCCATCAATAATAACGTTGCACACTTTACCTTCACACTTACATCTGGTGTGAAACACATTCTTCCTTTGAGTTGGTTCCTTCTCCTCATTCATCAAGGCTCTTCTGGTAACAAGAACCTCTCCTCTTTCTGCATCCTTGGAATTTGAAGAGTCAACATCTTCATCAAAATGTGCAACTCATGCATTACCCGCAGGTATTTTATTTTTCCTTGCTTGATGTTGAGGACACTCATAGGCTCTATGTCCTTCTTCTTCACACTGGAAATAGGTTCCATAGTAGCCTCCTCTTCCCAGTCCTCATCTAGATCTTCCTCTTCCTCTTTGGTCTCCATTATTCTGATCTCAAGGATGGTAGGTGTTATCTCCTTTCCGGTTCTAGCTACTACTAGAGCCTTCACCCTTCTTCTAATATTTATTTCGACCTCCATATGACTATCCACCTATCTTTCCTCCATGGCCTTCACCTCGTTGTTTGTTATCAAACCTATTGTTCATTCATTCTTCAACCTTAAAATAAAATTGATAAGCATCCTCAATGGTGGTCATTCTTACCAGTGCCAATTCTTCCTGCATGCTTGGCTTCAACCCATTAATATAACGAGCAACTTTTTCTTTATTCACCTTAGAATTTCTTATCCGAATCAAGACCTTGTGAAATTCCTCTATGTATTATTTCACCATCCTTGTCCCTTGCCTCAAGCTTTGCATCTTCTTGAGCACCTCCAATTTGTAGTCGACTGGAATAAATTGTTTCTTCAATTTTGACACCATTCTATCCGATTTGGAAATTTTACCTTTCCCTTGTCTTCCTCTTTCTAACTAGACCTCTTTCCACCATATACTAGTGTGACCTTTCAATTTTTTCTTCACAAGCCTCACTCTATGAGGATCCTCAATCTCCTCAAACTCAAAAAATTCCTCCATGTCATTGATCCAGTCAATCAATTCTTCAGGATTCAGATTTCTACTAAAAGTTGAAAACTCCATTTGAGGTCTCTTCCCAATGCTCAAGATTGCTCGTAGTAATCTTCTTTCTCCAGGATCTATTGGATCCTACTCTTCCTATTCCATTTCATCTTTTGTTTCATCTTCTCATCTATGTATTTTTTCACATCTCTTCTTTGAACCTCTTCTTGCAAGGTTTCTAATTTCCTTCTAAGGGATTTTATTTCATTTCTAGGTGGATCTCTTCCACCACCTTGGCCTCTACCTCTGCCATACTAGGCAAGTCTTGGAGGCATCTTGAACTCAACCAACACTCATAGGTCCTACTAGAATTTCCTCATGTTTGGCGCTCTGTTATAGGCTCAGGAACTCCTCCTCTGATACCACTTGATGAGGACCACACCGCCCAAAACCCAAAGAAATCACAAAAATAGATATTAACATAGAAGATGTGAGATATAAAAATGACTCACTTTCAATTAGTTTTCAGAAAATGAAATTACAGATTGAAAGCTTACATGCTACAACCTCATGGGCTTGATTCATTACAACAAAATCAACTTTGAAAAGAAAATATACTATTTGAAGCCACAATCTACACTATAAGGGCCACTTTCTACAACTCCTACTTAACCCTATTTATTTTCCCCAATAACTTCCCTCAAATGTTCTAGAAAGATCAAATTTCCCCTTTTTTTTTTGGTGCCAAAAGTCTTGCCATTTTATTTCTGGCCTAGGAATAATTTTTTATGAAATTCACTTTATAGAGGACCAACTTCGTGGGGCCATAACTTTTGATCCAGGTGTCTGATTTGCTATTATTGCATATTGTTGGAAAAATATTGACGAGCTCTACAATGTATGAACCCATTGTAGGTTGGTTTAGCCACTTTTTGACTTGTTTCAAGGCCTCTAAAATTTTATATCTGAATTTGAAGTGCATTGGAGAAATTTCCCGAGATAGAAACTTTAATTTCTCCCAAATCGTGTAGGGTATTGAGGTGATTATTTTGTGACCGGAAATATTTTTTAGCTCTTCTCCTTGGGGTAAATTTTCATGTCCATACAAGCCTATTTAGGCTGACCTACTAAAAATATTAAGTGCCCGATTTTCACTATTTATGATGCCTGACAGTCTTATACCCCTTAAGTTCCATCATGAGACTCAAAAAAACTAAAGAATATAAAGAAAACAATTTTTTTTTTGGTGATGCAAGATTTCCCTACACCGCTAGATGCTCCAACATCACCTAATCCTTAGAATCTAGATATCCCTCCTCCCATTGATATATTGTAAAATATGATGGCCATTTGTTCTCCTGAATCCTTGGTATATTTGTGAGATGCACCTCTCACCAACTATCCAACAATGCTTTCACATCATTAACAAACTTCACGTATCCAACATCGAAAGAAATTAATCAATCTAGAATTAAATTAAGTCTATGAATATTCATATCACCACCCTCTTGTATGTGGGTAATACACTTATGGATAGTTTGACCAAACTCCTTTTTCCACTCTTCAAAGTCTCTCAATTGGTCATCACCTTTTACTATTTCTAGTATATATCATTGCTTTAGGGTTTGGAAAGAATCCATTCATGTCTTAACCCTTTTGTCTTGTCCTTGTACATACTAAAATTCATCTATAATCATTTTGACTATTTTCTCAGTT
>VDFB02058242.1:300964593-301144725 GCA_007258455.2 Sequoia sempervirens | reverse complement strand
AGATAGTATGGATAAGTTATCTTTCACAAGTAGCTTCCTTGAGGATTTTGATAAAGAAGATAATCAAATAGTTATCAAATATGGCTCGTATAGAACCAAATTGGATGAATTTATTTCATACACATGGCCATCCAATTATGAATTTAAACTATGGGAGAGAAAGTACATTGAAATTTTTGACTTGTGAGTATTTTTCAGGATGAGGTGGTAGTGAATTTTGATTTTTGTACACTCAATAGATAAAAGAGTCTTCAACAAGATTGGAGATATAGGTTTTACACTTTGTACATATGGTGTTTTTTCTTCACATGCCATCTTATAATCCTCAATGATCCTTCAAAGATAAATGAAGAAAGGAGCGAAAAAGCACCTCAAAGGGAAAAAGAATTGTAAATGTAAATATAATGGTTTTGTCCTTAGAATATTCTGATATTTTGAAATGTAATAGTGATTGTCATTGAAATGTAATAGTGATTGTCAAATGGAAATGTGACAAGTGTACATTGGCTTGAAGCTTTTTTTATCCCTTGTTTCTATAAAAGGGAAATTAAGGCCAATTACACAGGTTGATGATTGATCTCCAAAAGAAATTTTGTAATAAAGAGTACAAAGAATAGGAGTTGAGTTTGTATCTAGGATTTTGAGTCTTTACTTTCTACAAGTTTCATGTTGTAATAACAATACTAGTATTTGAATATAATAATGGAATGATTCTCAAGCCATTTCTCTCCTTGTGTATTCCTTATATGAGTTATCAATGGAAATGATAAAAGGTATTTTTAATGATCTTCATTATGTTCCAATGAATGTATGATTTTATCTTTGTTCTAGTTCAAGGAATTAGTTAAATAATTTTGATAGAATCATAAGTTTATATAAATTGAGTACGTGGATATGATAATGAGTTTTGGCTTTGGATATTTGAGTATGAAGTTGTAAAATAGTGTTGTAGTAGTTGTATGATGCTAAGTTTTGAGATGATATTATTCATCATGGTTTGTGTTGAATTAGACATAATACCCTAGGTTAAGGAACTAGTTTAGGAACTATACTTACATTGCACATTCATGATATTTCACAAACACTACATTAAAAATAATTAAATCTTTAATTTCCTATTGAGATGTATGTTGAGTTGAAGTCTACCATGCTCTGCTACTTGTGAAACAATTAATGTGTAAAGGATTTTCCATATCGTTACATTTATTGAATTATAAAGAAATTATGTGTAGATATTATCTGTTATTTACAAAGTACAAGGTTAATTGGCACTGTGGATCTTAATTATATTATGTATGATCACCTCCTAGGTTTTGCAGAGCCCAAAGTGTAGGATGAAATTTATTTGCAACTTTCACTCAATCATTGGCCAATCCCTCCAATTAGCTAACCATTGGAAGATGGAAATTCCATAGTCTATTTGTGAGATCTGTTTAGTATTTCAAAAACACCAACATTTTTGTGACTCTACTGGGATAACTTGTGCAAAGTCTCTAGTTTGAGATCAATATTTAGAGTCAAAGACATATATTTTGCAAATATGTGTTCATCCATGAAATAATTCATTGATTTTTCCCACCATTTTTCAAATTAAAGTCAGTCTACCAAAGATCTAAGAAGTATTTGCACTCCTTTTCCAATATTTCATTAAATTGTTACGGGTTTATCTCATGAGTCTTTATATATGTAAATTATTTTAAATCTATTGAAGATTCACAAATATTTTCACAATTCCCATTAATTTGGGTGGAAAATCTAACTCTTTGTGCTAGTGCATTGAATTCATTATAAGAAATTAAGAAGAAAAGAAAAGAAGAAGCTACTGACAAGCAATGAGGAATAGTAGAGCTCATATGAAGAAGCACTTAGATGAAAAGTTTGAAGGTGAACTTCAAAAGACTCCCAAGCAATAATGGAAGCAAAAGGATGTAAATATAAGTCTACCCCACATATTGTTCCTGAACCTACTCATTTTTGCATCAACAATGGTAGTAATCATGAGAGCTAGCAAAATTTTCTAGGACTAGATTATGAGGATGAAGAAGATGTAACAAACAAATTAGTTGTAAGTATACAAAAATTATAGGCCTAGACAAGGAAGAAGTAGGAGTAGAAGCATTCAACATAATGTTGTATTGGTAAATTCTATTACTAGTGGTCTCTTCCCTCCCACTTCAAATGGTTATTCTCCTTTTCCATCTAATCTACTAACTAGATCCACTGACAATTCTCAAAACCTTATAGACTTGTCAGATATCTTAGACTTTGACATTACCCTCCCAAATCTTGAGGAGGTTTTAAGTGAAATTAGTGATCTGTAAGAGGAAGCTTGGCTACAAAGTGTGATAAGAAAGAAGAAGGAAAATGAGGAGAAGATTAAAAATAATATGTATGAGAGAGATACGCTAAGATGAAAAGTGGAGAAAATGAAACGCATGAACCAAGAATAGCCTAAACCAATTCTCATTGTTACCATAGGCTCTATCATTTCTCAAATCCTTAACAAGAAGAATCAACACATGATCCCATAAAGAATACTAATACCACAAATTGTACTAGTTCCATGGTTACAAGTATTGTTGCTCCACATAATACATCAAGTGTCTCAAACCAATAAGTTGATAAAGGGAAGAATCCTATAAAAAATTTGGTTTTCAATGAAAGTGCCTCATCTCAAAAGACTCCAATGCTTGATCAGTAAAAAACTATGGAGTCCAAGTTGAAAAGGAAAATGAAAAACTAAGGAAGGAGTTGGAAATAATGCAAATCTTGGAAGCTAATGTTGAAATAGAAAAGAAGATCAACTTCTTAAAATATTCATGCCTTGTTGGAAATTCCACAACATGTAGTTTACAAGATCCTCTACATGCCTCATCAAAACCCACACCTACAATTGACATCAACACTTCATATAATATAGTTCAATCCATCCCTACCTCCAAGCCTCTAAATAAAAATAAAAATGAGCATTTCCTACAACTAGTCTAGTGATAAGAATATGAACCAGAAAGTAGGAGGAGATGGAGAAATAGGTGCATTGAAAATAGACAAAACCTATTTCATAGGCAACCTTTGCATTTGGAAATGTATACAAAGTTGTGTTTTGATGGGATATCTAGTTTCCAAAATCCTATTGACAATGATATCAAGGTTGTGCTAGGTAAATTCACTAGAAATAATTTAGTTTCTTGTGAGGATCATTTAAGAACTTTCCTAAATCTACTTGATGATTATGAAGTGGAGCATGAGGATGTGGTAATGAAATTGTTTATGAAATCACTGATTGAAGATACAAGAGATTGGTATAGAGGCCTACTAGAGGCTAGTATTGGATCATGGGAATAATGTAAGACAGTTCCTACAGAACAATATGGTGACAAGATTGACCCTAGGTTTATGCTAAATGAGTTTTACAATATCACTAAAGGGAAGAATGAAATGATGTCATATTTTAACATTAAATTCCAAAAGGATATGAATAGAGTCCCACCAAATTTGATATTAAATGATCAAGAATATATACTTACCTATTGCAATGCTTTTGACTCGAAAATGAGTTACCATCTAAGAGATAAAGTCCCTCACATATGAGGGATGCTTTAAAAAATTTACTGCATATAGAAATTAATAGAATATCTTCAAGCAAGGTGGAAAGAAGAGATGACGTTAAGATTCTAAAGAACCCTAAGAATAAGTAGGAAAAGGCTTCTACATCTGATGATAGATGGGACAAGGTGATGAGTACCTTGAAGGATATAAGATAGAATGTTAGAAGAAATGAAAAGGTACTTGGATATGAGAAACAACATTTCCAAAAAAAAGAGGACCCCAGGATTCCAAGATCACCCTTATAATACTAGTTGGAAAACTTGAAAGCCAATCGACAACAATTAGAAAAACACATAAGGGTAGGTTCCATCCAATCCATTAGAAAATCATTCTGTTAATTTCACTGATGAGACTCTTTGGTTTATGGTTTTTCAATTATCTCACTCCCATCATCATTATGCAGATACAAAATTATTGGAAGATGAAGAAAATGCATTTTCTAATTATGATCTTCTCATGACCATGATGTAGAGATTAATGTGAGTATAAGAAGATATGAATTTTCTGATAGTGAGTGTTCCTCTATAGACGAATCTTATTTTTTTATGCTAATATTCAAATATAGTGATATGATGTACATCATCAACAAGTTTTTTTAGATGAAGATAGTGCAAGTGATCATAATGTGTATAATTTTGAAACTATTGAAATAGATAAGTACCTAAGAGTTCATTCAAATGAAGTGAAAGAGAGGATGATAACTTCTCTTGTTGTACAAGAAAGAAACACTTACAATATAGGGAATGAAATTATAAATGGATATTAGGATAAGACATGCAACATATTCATCGAGGAGCGTAAAAAAAAAAAAGAATAAAAAATTAAAGGAAAAGTGGATGAAGCTAAAGCCAAGGAGAATAAAGGGGTAAAATTTGGGCTAAGAAAATTGAAACCTCAAAAGTTGATGGTGAATTTGTAACACCTATTATGAATGCAAAGACTCAAAAGAAAAATGTAGAGCTAGAAAAGAAAGGAGATAGGAATAAAGTTGAAGGAAAATGTGAACAACAGAATGAGAAGGTTATTGAGAAGACTATAGTACCATGTGATCTACCTAAATATACTTATGTTGATATGTTTCAACTCCTTTCACAAGTCAAGGTTACAATCCCTTTGTTGGAAATGATATGGATTGAAGAACATAAGAAAAAGGTAGTTCCCCTCATAAATGGTGCAACTACAACTTGTAATGACAAGATGGTGCCTACTCCACTCAAAGTGAGTAGAAATGAAACAAAAGATGAAAATAAGGAGGGAGTAATTAGTGAGCTCCCTCAGATATAATTGGTTACTACAATTACTACTTGTCCTATCCAATTAGATCCATTTTTTGTGACTCTAATAATTGATGGAAAACTTTTGAAGAATTGCATGATAGACTTAGGACCTTCATGAAACATAATTCTAGTAGAGATAATGAAGGAGATGGGATTTTAAATAGATAGTGCTTATGGAAAATGATATACTATGGAATCGAAAGAGGTACTTTCTATTGGGGTCATTGAAGAAATTACATACAAACTTGACACATTATTAGATAAAGAGTTTACTATGAGCATTACAGTGGTGGATATTCCACCCAATTATGGGATGTTGCTATCAAGAAAATGGAGTGCATCCATGGGAGGAAATATGCAATGTGACATGTCATATGCCACATTCCCAATTCATGGAAAATATATCACATTGGTTAGGGATTCTAGGGTCCCACTCATGATAGAATTTTCATATGAAGAAGACAAAATTCATTTTGTTGACATTGGCATTGATGATTTTAGGGTAGAAGAGTTTCTAGAAGAAGGTGACAAGAATCCTACATATCTTGATAGAGATATTATCAAATCATCAAATGATAATGTCCTCTAGATGATGTAATTTTATGGAGAATTTTCAAAGGATGGGTCCAACATAGGATTCATTTTGATCTCTCCCAATGGAAAAACCTCCAATATTTCATTCTCACTATTGTTTGGATGCACAAACAATATTGTTGAGTATTAATCCTTACTATTGGGATTGAGGTTAGCTAAAAAATATGGGATACAGGAATTGAAAGTAATCTTTGATTCTAAATTGGTTATATCACAAGTTAGATCAAAGTTTGCATAAAAGAACAAAAGTATAAATTAGTATAGGAATAGCATTTAGGATTGTATACAACAATTTCATACCTTTGGTATTGACTAGTTGGAGATTCAAAAATCAAGTGGCTAGTTTACTAGCCAATATTACACTTAGACTAGATGATATAACATTTGCAGGGATTTCCAAGGTGGAAATGCAAACTAGGATGTTAGTGATGCAAACAAGGGGAGGTACTACAACACAACTTAACACACAATCAACCAACAATAACAATTACAAGTCACAATTCACAAAATTCTTCTCTTTTCACCAAATCAACACTCTTCCTTATAGCCTTGCCAACTCACTCAATCAGGCATAACTCTTCAATGTGATCCTTTTAGACCAAGTCCTACAACTTTTTAAAGACCCATCAAGGCATAAAATAACATACTCACAAACCACTATAGGCTCTTTTGAAACAACTTTTTCATATCAGGGTTTCTACACCAATTAGGCCACTTTAACAAAGAAACTTATCTTAAATTTTTTCCAAAACTAGTAAACTCACTTGGGAAGCAATTTATGTGTGTCCAAACCAAAGAATCCACAATTTCTTCCTAGAAATCCACCCTCCAAGGTTCCTAACTCCAAACCCTCCTTTTTACTCAAAGAACCTAGGGTTTTATTGAAAATCACCCATCCAACGCTCACAAAAACTCATCAACACTTAAAATAGATCAAAAATATCCTACAAAAACTTAATTCAACAAAAATTAATACTGCCCCAACCCTTCTCACACTTTGACATCACAAAACCTCATAAATTCATTTGGAAAACACAAATTTCCTCACTAGGGATTCATGCCCAACACACTTTCAGACCTCCTCCGAACTCTTTCAACATTCCTTCACTTTTTTAATGATTTAGCAAACCCGTTCCTCAAGTTGCAATGGCCACAAAGAGAGGAATGGGTCAATTCACCATTCTAAATGACTTTCGAAACTTAAAATTGTGTGTTCAGGCTGGTCTTGAAGAATTAACTATAAAGTGAACCAAATCTAATGGAAACCTTCCAAAATGAATTCAAAAGAAAGATTAAATAGTCTACTATGCAATCCCAAAATATTTGAATCAACAAGTTGTTGTACAGGCTGTATAGGGCTAGAAACAATGAAGAAAAAACATAAATTATGGAAAAAGCAGATATTTTATTGATGTTTCTTCTTTCCAAAGTTTAAGAACAACCTAAATCGATGCTTTGTCATTACATATATAATTTTTCCCTCAAAACTAGTAGTCTAACTTCCACAAAACTACCTTTTCAAATTTTGTGATCGTTGGACTTCCACAAAATCTACTTTTTGCAACTTTGCAATATTTCAAACATGACAACTTTTCATCTTTTTGCACTTTTGTAATCCAACCCACCTAAACACCTAAATACCACTAAAATTGACTAATTACATTAATAAATGGTCTTCAAGACCTTATTTTATGCAAAACTCCCAAAATCCTAAACTCTAGACCTTAAAACCTTCAATTGACAAAAATATTTAAATGGTGCCCCTACACCATACACCCCAACTTTGAAGTTTTCCAAGTCCCTTGGAAAGATTGATGTATTTTTTCCTCCTTTGTGCTCTTCATGACTCTATCCTTCATATTTTTCTTCAACAAGTTCACTATTTCCTTGATCCTCACTGTCTTTGACGTTCTTGACTTTCTCTTCTCTTGATTCATGCTTCTCATTGTCATTCAATATTGTGGGGTGTCTTTCCTCTTCTCCATCTTCAAATACTGATGTTATGCCTTCTTCTACACCTATACACTTACCTCCATCAATTGACATCACTTCTCCTTGCTCTCCATGCTTTATCCTCTATCCACTAGTCATCTCAACTGCAACTTTATCACTATCAAACTTGTCAACAACTATACCATCACACTTAACATTCTTTGTTAGGCCTACAATTGTCCTCTTCTCTGTACCAACAACCTTAAAATCCATATCCCATCATCATAAAAAAAATTATGTCCTCTTGTCCTCTATCTTACCTATTCCATCATCCCTTGACTATCTTTTAACTTCTTTCCCTATTATAGGACACATAACTGTTCCAATCATGATTCCATCACTCTTCTCTTGCCTTTCCAAAGGCTCTTCCATCTTACACTACACTTTACCAGTTTGAAACTCATTCCCATAAACTTTCTTTTTCCACATGAATACATTCTTCTTCACCATGTCTACAAATTATCTACACTTCTTCTATCTGCTATCCAATCCTTATCATGATTTGCACTGGCTTCCAAACTCATGTTCTTTCCTTCACCAATGTTCACATATTCCTTTCTCCCTACCATGATGATTTCACCTTGCTCTTTTGTCTCCTCAACCAATGGAGTTAAAATGAACTCTCTCCCCTCGTTTTCAATTCTGTATGTATTTTTTCTTCCATCATACAAGGCTAATCTGTCAAACTGTCAAGGCCCTCCTACCAACATATGGCAAAAATTCATGGGTAATATGTCACAAACAATTCTATCCCTGTACTAACTAATCTAAAATTCAACTATAGCTTGTTCAGTCACCACCATAGATTGACTATCACTAACCCATGCTACTTTCTATGGTTTTTCTCTAGGTACTCTTTCCAAATGCAATTTATGCACCATTTTACTAGATACAATGTTATCAGCACACCCTAAATCAGCTATTACTTTGCATACCTTATTTTTACATCTACAAGCTATCCTAAACAATGCTCTTCTTTGAAGTATCTCTCTCTCTTTTTTTATCTTCAAGACTTGTTTCTTCATCATCAACATTTCACCTACTTCATGAGTAGAAATAAGTCTATTTGATTTTGAACTTTCAGCCTCATCCTCTTGAACAATTTGTGCTCTCCTTTCATTTTTATTTTCTCCACAACTTGGTGTGGTTCCAAACTTCTCTAGACACTTGAAGAAAGGGTGACCAAACTCACCACACTTGTAACACTTTCCTGCAAACTCATTAGAATTTATTCCTTTCCTAAATATTGTTCTTCCACCTCTCCATCCACCTCTTGATTCAGGTACTTGTTCTTTACTCTTATCAGCACCTTCAAGATCTTCTTTGGACTATCTTGGTGTTCAAAATGCACTTCTTCCCCTAGAATTACTACCTCTTCCTCTTCTTACCTTCTCTTGTCTTCTCTTGAGTTTTTCTTCTACTCTTATTGCCATTTGAAAACATTATTCCACTATTTTTGGTGCCATCAAACTAATTTCATCTTGAATGTTATACCTTAGGCCATTGAGATATCTAGCTACTCTTTCTTCCTCATCCTCCTCATGCTTTGTTCTTATACTTAGCCTATAGATTCCTCAGTGTATGCTTGCACATCTTGTTATTTTTTCCTAAGATTTTGTAATCTTTTAAGTAATTGAACATTATAATCACAAGGAACTTACCTTTCAGTTTTTTCTTCATTCTCTCCCAAGAGGTGATCTTGTTCTTTCCCTTTTTCTTCCTTTCATCTTGAACAAAATTCCACCATAGCAAAGCATGTCCTATCAGTTTGGTTTTGGCATTCTTCACTGTCAAAGTAATCCTCCATGGCTCCTATCCAATCCAGTAGATCTTCACCACCTAATTTACCCCCATACATAGGCACACCCATTTTTCTATGTCCATATTTCTTCATAGCCTTCAAAAACTTCATCATTCTCGCATCATCTGGATTCATCTCTTCCTCTTCACTAGAGGTTTCTTCTTCTTTAGTGTCACTCTCATCCATATCCACTCCAATTTTAGATTTCAATGCAACCATCTCTCTTTTCACGGCTTCTATTTCTTTAGCTTGTTCATCAATATTTATTGCAACTATGCTTCCTTTAGGAGTAATCTTCACAATCTTCCCTCTTCACCTTCCAATATTTCCTTCATAAACTGTAAACTCTTTCCTCAGTGATCTGGTAACTTTTCTTTGATACCACTTGATGCAAACAAGGGGAGGTCCTGCAACACATCTTAACACAAAATCAACCAACAACAACAATTACAAGTCACAATTCATAAAATTCTTTTTTCACCAAATCAACACTCTTCCTTGTAGCCTTGCCAACTCACTCAATCGGGTATAACTCTTCAATGAGTTCCTTTTAGACCAAGTCCTAATTTTTTTTAAAGACTCATCAGAGCATACAAGAACATACTCACAAAATAGTATAGGCTCTTTTGAAACAACTTTTTCATATTAGGATTTCTACGCCAATTAGGCCACTTTAACAAAGAAACTTATCTTGAAACTTTTTCCAAACTAGTAAACACAATTGGGAAGCAATTTATATGTGTCCAAACCAAAGAATCCATAATTTATTCCCATATGTCCACCCTCCAAGGTGCCTAACTCCAAACCTTATTTTTTACTCAAAGAACCTAGGGTTTTATTGAAAATCACCCATCCAACACTCACAAAAAATTATCAACACTTGAAACAGATCCCAAATAGCCCGCAAAAACTCAATTCAAAAAAAAAAAATGCTGGCCCAACCCTTGTCACACTTTGACATCATAAAACCTCATAAATTCATTTGGAAGACACAAATTTCCTCACTAGGGCTTCATACCCAACACACTTTTAGACCTCCCCTACACTCATTCAACATTCCTTCACTTTTTTAATGATGTTGTAGACCCATTCCTCGAGTTATAGTGGCCACATACAGAGGAATGGGTCAATTCACCATTCTAAAGGACTTTCAAAACTTATAATTGTGTGTTCAGGCTGTTCTTGAAGAATTAAATATAAAGTGCACCAAATCTAATGGAAACCCTTCAAAATGAATTCAAAAGAAAGATGAAATAGTCTACTATGAAATCCAAAATAATTTGAATCAACAAGTTGTTGTATGTGTTGTACATCGCCGGAAACAATGAAGAAAACATATAAATTATGGAAAAAGAAAATATTTTATTGATGTTTCTTCTTTCCAAAGTTCAAGAAAACCTACATCAATGCTTTGTCATTACATATATACTTTTTCCCTCAAAACTAACTGTTTAACTTCCACAAAATCTTCTTTTTGCAACTTTGCAATATTTCAAACATGACAACTTTTCATCTTTTTGCGCTTTTGTAATCCAACCAACCTAAACACCTAAATACCACCAAAATTTACTAATTGCATTAATAAATGGTCTTCAAGACCTTATTTCATTCAAAAATCTCAAAATTCTAAAGCCTAGACCTTAAAACCTTGAATTGACAAAAATATTTAAATGGTGCCCCTGCACCAGTCAGTTCTTGATTACATATAGAGTTGGTAGGTCTTTAATGATTATCAGAACATTCTAAAATTTTTGCATTGTGTTGATGAATCTAAAATTAAATAAATTGACTTTGGAGCATTTATGGAATTAATAGATGGAAAGGAAACAACATCTTAAAATGAGGTGATTTAGTTGAAGACTAATAAGATCCTAAAGGGCTTAGTAGAATTGGAGAGGGTCTTTAATGACACCAAAAAGACCAATATTAAATAGAATTCCATGCATAAGGAGGATTTGGAAGAAGTGAATCTTGAAACTAAAAATTGTCCAAAGAAGGTTTATGTAGGCAAGAAGATGAATCCTGGGGTCAAAGCAATGTTGCTTGCATTTCTTAGAAAATAAAGGCCTATATTTTCCTTGTCTTATGATGATTTAAAGGCATATAGAGAGGATTTTTTCTAGCGTGAGAATCCTTTGAAGCCTCATGCAAATCCTTTTATTAAAAAAAAATAGGCCCATAAATCCAACATAGGAAGAAATTTTTTAGGAGGAATCAGTAAAACTAAGAGATACTAGAATTACCAAACCTATCAGACATTCAAAATGGGTGTCTAATTTGGTGCTAGTGAGAAAAAATAATGGTGACATAGGGTTGTGTGTGGATTTTATAAATCTAAATGTGTCATTCCTCAAATAAAACTATCCATTGCTCAGCATTGAAGCCATGTTACAAAAGGTAACTGGCTATGAACTTTTATCTATGATGGATGGTTTCTCTAGCTATAACCAAGAGATGGTTAAGGAGTTTGAGCAATACAAGAATGCATTTTCTACTCCTTGGGGCACATATTTTTATGTCAAGGTGCATTTTTCCCTAAAAAATGTAGGTGCTACTTTCCAAAAGGGTATGGATGTAGCCTTTGTTGATTCTATTGGCATCTTTTTAGAAGTGTATCAACACAATCTAACAACATACAATAATAAGGATGAAGATCATTGCATGCACTTAGAAAATATTGTTAGCATAATGTTGTCATTGATGCCAAAAGGGGATCCAGTGTGAGATGGAATTGATCCTATATGAAGAGTGTGATGGCATTGATCTAAAAGTGTGGTCATTAATGTCTAAGTGAGATATGATGTGTTTAAAATCTAGTTCAGGAAGATTGAGTGTAAGTTGTAAATGTTTCTCAAGGTGTTACATTGTTGTCATGCATCTTTGTCATGGTGTTGTAGTGAATTATTCTAGATATTTGAAGTAAAATCAAAGCCTAGATTTGACATGGGTTTTTTGAGTGCTTCTCAAAAATGTATGTTGCAGGTCCAAAAGCTAAAGGTTGTGCTCAAAATTGAATTATTTGTGCTCAGACAAGATTAGAGTTTACTAGTTAAACCCTAGATGTTTACAGTCATGGTGACCAACATATTTTATGATTTCATGTTGACAGTGCATAGGCAATAACTGGTCGCATAAGTTATAACTTATGTCATTGAACTCACTTGGAGACCAACCAAATTACCTAGTGTTTTTTTAAAGATCAGATGGCGCACACAACATATTCACACATATGATAGCTATCACTAAGGTCACATGTATCACGAAAAGATCCTTGAAGTTTTCTTGAAGTTTAGTGATGAGTGATGCAGATGTATCAATGGTTGTGATTAGGTAGATATAATAGTTCTTGCTATCCCATTGTGTTTTTGGTGGGTCCCAACTAAGCCTCGTGGCGATGTGAGGAATGGTTATGATCAAACATGGTTTTCATCAGATGATGGAAGAAGTTGATGGTGGGTCCAACAAATAAGTGGTGAAATCTTGCTTAGTCTTTTCACATCACTATCATGAAGTGAATTGTTTGGATGAGTTGAGTGATGAGTGATGGAAGTGGTTTATGACATCAACATGTACTAGTGGCCAAATATTATTGCATTATTGGGTGTTAATGCATTATGCTAATACACCTTTGATAGTCAAATTTTTCAGTGATGAGTGATGAGTGTTGAATGCTAGTGAAGAATGCCATCAAAGGTGACACATGTGACTAGCCTGCCAACCCGTGGACATTTTGTGGGCCCATAGTCAGAGCTAAAAGGATAGTAGGGGATAGTCCAAATTAAATGACAATTGATCCAATGATGATCACTAAAGGAGTAAAAAATGAGAATAAGAAGCTATCTAAAGAGACATAGCAATCTTCATCTGATCATGTGAAGAAGTGGATGGATTAGATTGGTATGAGGTAGAAGGGTGATAATGAATGGATAGGGGATGATGTGGTGGTTGTTGGATTTGACAAGTGGCCATGAGGTATTGGGATTGAGCTAGGAGGTGTTGGATTTGAGGTGACTTGTTTGCTTGAAGTTATTTTATTATGTCATGGACTCCATGAATGATTTGTTGGGGAAAAGGTTTTTGAATTGTTTTAACCGTGTGAAGCATGTGAACAAGATCTTGTGTTATGTCTTCCAATGTTTTCATGGTGTAAAAATTGTGTTGATTGAATTAAAGAGATGATGATGATTAGGATATGATATGGAATGACAAGATTGTATGATTTGGATGATGTGGCAATTGTTTGTTGGAAGTTTGAATTGGGTGCCAAAATTTAGAACAACAAAGCACGATGTATGATTGATGATGTAGGATCAAAGGTATATGATCAGATGAATATTTCTATGTCTCTTCACATCATAAAATTTTTTGTGGATGTCCTAAGTGATGTAGTGAGATGCGATGACATAGCTTCTAAAGGAAATGGGATTGGCGATGGAGATTTAAATATTTTTTATCTAACGGTCAGGTTTTAAAGATACGATGATGAATAAATGACATTGGATCATGGGGTGAAGATAGCTAATCAACGACTTAGATTTGAAAGTGAAGATCATAAACAAATAAGTCTTTGTAAATGGGGTTTCACTTGTAAATTGACATAGAGGTGAAAATTAAATGTTCTACCTACATCAATGACAACTCTAATGTAGATTTGATTCACAGAGTAGTGCACAGATTGCTACAAAGTTTGGAATTGAGATAAAATCAGATAATCAAAAGGATGCATTAAATTATTATTTGATTCTAGGGTTTGACAGAGAGAGAATGAAGGAAAATTATCTACATCAGAAATTAGTGTTGTGTGGCTCAATGCAAAAGTATGGTAGTGTAGAAGACATCTCAGAACCCTAACAAAAGATCTGTAAGTGGTGGAGAATCTTGATGCAATCATCATCATTTAGAAACTTCATAAAATAATATGATGATAATATTATTGATGTGAGGTTAAGTGTGTGAAGTTAGAAGAGAAGAGTTTGCATAGTGTAGAAGGATTTTTAAGCTCTTGAGGCAGATAGAGAATACACTAAAAGGAAAATGGGAGTTGTAGAAGGTGTATGAGGGTGCATTGAGGCATACAAAGAATGCACTAAAGAAGAGGGGGAATAGTATTATCAAAAAGTGGGGTGCAGAGCAGAGAAGAGAGTTGTTGTGGATGCAACATAAACTTGATAAATTATAGAGTAAGCTCTAACATTGAGTGGTGTTCCTAATGAAAAAATTGTAATAATCACTCATGTTATAAATATGATAGGTTGGTTCCATTAGATTACATATTTGGTGCTTAGTTTAGAGGATTGGAGTCTCCTTAGGGTTGGTGCCCTTAAAATTTGTAACAAAAGGTTTCTTTGTGAGGTTGGATTAGGACAATAGCTCCTAATAGTATTTTCTCACCTTTTTATTCCCGTCTTTGGTTTTCCACATACATCTTATGTTATGGGTTGTTAGTTTTTGTGCTTTTTAAAAAAAAAAGCATCTCATGCTTCATTTTCACACTAAGAATTTAATGAATTAGTTTTCTCTCAAAGGTAAAGAGTTAAAATTTTAAAGCCCTAGGTTCCCTAGGAGAAGATTAACTAGCTCGGGTAGATTCTAGGATTTGTGAACATAATGGAAAGTCAAGAAAGTTCCTCCACAAACAAGCCACCCAAGTTTGATGAAAAAAAAAAACTTTTTGGAGTTTATTGATGAAGAGATACTTGGGATCTGTAGGGTTTGATGTGTGGATGTATGTCATGAATGGTTATATACAACCTTTTACACCTCCTATTGATGCTATAGGAAAAAGAGACTGAGAATAACTAAAAAACTTGGTTTTCTATTACAAACAACTTGTCAAGATCTATGCATAGAAAAGTTATGTATTGTAAGAATAAACAAGATGTATGGGATACCTTAAAGAAGATCTATGAAGGAAATGGCAAGGTAAAATTGGCCAAGATTCAAGTACTGAGGGCTAGATTTGAAGGCCTAAATATGACAAAAGAAGAGAATAATGCAGACTATCTTCAGAGAGTTAAAGATATAGTAAAATGCATAAGTAGATATGGAGAAGAAGTAAAAGAAGAGGTAGTTATCCTAAATGTTCTTGGGTCAATGACATGTACAAGTATGACTCTAAGATCTCAACAATAGAGGAAGGAAGAAAAATAGACAAAATCACTCTTAATGAGTTGCATCATATATTCACCACATATGAGATGAGGATAGGAGATTCAGAGCCATCCAGAAAAGAAGTTTCCTTCAAGGTTTCCAAAAAAGTAAAGGATGAAGCACCAAAGAAAGATCAAGTTAAACCACCACTTCTAAACAAGGAGAGACTAATGAGGAAGAAGCAAACTTCATTAGAATATTAAGGAGATGATTTGACAAGTACAAAGGTAAGTTACCTTTCAAAATGTTTTGACTATGGTAAAATAAAATAGGACATTTTTCCTCTAAATTCCCCTACAAGAAGGATAATCCTGAACAAGAAGAAGATTCTAAGATGAAGAAAACCTATTATCCTAAAAATAAGAGTTTTGGAAAGAAAATAAGAGCTTGTATATTTGAGAAGAAAGTGATTCATCTAATTCTAATGATGGTTCAAATGATGATTTAGATCATGATCTTATAATGGGAGAAGAAAAGGAATAATTTCTCTTAATGGCCAAACACTCAGTGAAACAAAAGCATGGTATGAGAAAACATCTTGGTGAAGAAGAAGCTGAAATAGATTTGGAAGGAAAACTTATTTATGCCTTAGAATACTTTTACCTTTTGAGAGATGAAGCTGGAGGAGTGAAAAATGAGAATAAGAAGCTATCTAAAGAGCTTAAGGAATCTAATCAAATGGTAGTAGGTCTGAAAATTCAAGTGGAGGAAGCCAAATGAATGTAAGAGGTGATGAAATCCAAAGTAGGATCTGAAATGGATAGATGCTTGAAGCTTGAGGCAGAAGTGGTTTCCTTAAGAAAGATTTTAGAGAAAGCTAAAGAGCTAGTTGAAAAGGGCTGAAACTAAAAGGAAAATCAGAAATTTTGGATGAGCTATTAAGTACTCAAAAGCCCTCTAACAAAGAGAAATTTGGATTAGGGATGGAGAAAGGAAAGGTTTCCTTTTTCAATGAGTCAACAAAACTTTATGAAAGATTTAGGGCAGAAGAAAATTCATGTTCGAATTGTGAGAAATCATGTAAGGAAGATGCTAATGGAGAAGAGAAGAAGTCTTCTAAGTTGAATAAATCAGATTAAGTAAATAATCTTGTTATAGACAAGAATACTAACCAATCAGTCCAAGATCAACAAAGGAAGAAGCAAAACATGACAAGAATGGATGTTGATGGATTTACAAGAGTACATGATCCAAGGAGGCCAAGACAAAGAAGACCACCTCATCCATCTCAAGGAAATGCTATGACTAGGTATTCTTCATACTTTCATGGCTATTGTTACACATGTAATTAGTTTGGTTATAAGGCTAGAGAATGTAGTCATTCCTAAGGGGAATACAAATTACTTAAGAAAAAATACATTTGCTCTCTTAGTTATGAATGTAATATGTTATAACTGCAATAATTTTGGTCATATAGCTAGAAACTATAGGACAAAGTTTATAAAACAAAATTTTCAGTCTGAGAAGAAGAACACATTCCTCAAAATGGAACACAAATCTAAGGTTTCTAATGAAGAGGGAGAGAATATTGAAAGGGAACCTAAGAAAGTGTGGCAAGAAAAAGAGCAGAGTTCTACTCAATTTATGATTGTCCAAACTACACTACATACAAATAAAAATAGTTTGTGGGTAATTGATAGTGTTTGCTCCAAGCATATGACTAGAGATAAAAGGAAATTCACTGAGCTCAAGAAGTGTAAAGAATGATCAGTAAGCTTAGGTGATAATACTATTGTAAAGATTTTTGGTAAAGGAATCTTGAGCCTAGATGGAAAAAATAAGACAAAAGATGCCCTTTATCGTTGAAGCATTGAAACATAACCTTATAAGTATTAGCCAAATGTGTGAAAATGGTTAGAAAGTTATATTTAAACATGAAGGCTAGAAGATAAGAAAGAATAGTAAGAAAATTGCACAAGGAGTTAGGATTGATAGAAATCTCTACAACCTTTGTGAGATAAAATGCCAAAATTGTTTGATAAGTCAAGTAGATGAGAGTTGGCTATGACATAGAAGATTGGGACATGTTAATTTTGACAATCTAGTCAAAATAAGCTCAAAAGGTCTAGTGAGAAAATTGCCAAGGATAATAAAGCCTACATAATACTACCACAAAGGATGCAAGAAAGGAAAGTAAACAAGGGTTAAGTTTCCAACATAGGATTATTCAACCACAAAAAACTTGCAAATAATTCATACTTGTTGTGCAGTCTCACAACATGCCCAATTTTTCCCCTTGGAAAAATGTGGACCCTTTTTTTTTCCCTTTTTCCTTTCGCCTTTGTTTGCTTTGGCTTGGTTCTGTGGGTTGGTAAAATGTAGGTTCTTCTTTTTTAGTCTTCCTAGTCTTTTTTTTAACCCTTATTCTTTATCAAATTTGGTGTTTCGGTCTTTTCATGAAGTTTTAATATTTTACCAGAAACTGGAATCCCAAAGTTGTTGTGGTTGCATCAAAGAAAGTTGTATCTTTAGTTGGTCTTAGTCTCACCTAGTAAGTCATCAGCTGAAAGCTTTTAACCCTAGTGGTACCTTTATTTTATCAGAGTCTGATTGTTGTTGTTTCATTGTCTTTTAGTCAGAACTTGGAAACCAGAGGTTCTGATAAGTAGGAGGTATTTTTCCACAGCGTGTCAAATATTTTAATCTCTCTTGAACCCGGTTCCTGGTCTCTTTGTTTTAGTGTTATTTAAAGCTTGAGGTAAGTTCCCTAGTCCCAACTTGGAAACCAAAGGTTTTGTTATGAAATATTTTAATCTCTCTTGAACCCGGTTCCTGGTCTCTTTGTTTCAGTGTTCTTTAAAGCTTGAGGTAAGTGCCCTGGTCCCCAGTATTCTTTTCAAATTTTGGTACTAGAAATTTTAATCTTGGTGATCACAATTAATCAAGTATCTTAAAGGATTTTTCCTCGTACAAAAAACAAAGTGACACCAGAGTGCCATGTAAGATCTTTGCACCGTCTTTCTACTCTAGTAGTGAGCCTGCGTAGAAACCTAGGCATCCGTAATTTGAACCTTAATTCATAATGATTACACCTTTATTCAAGAAATTAATGGATTATAATAGGTAATTAATGAAGGTGGTGAACTACTCATATACTTGGCATCACCTCAAGCATGCAATTGATTCTATAACACTCCACTTCGCGTCATGCTGCAACTTTGTAAAGGACATTGAATGAATGAAATAATACTGGTGTGCAAGGAAAGGTAAATTTTGAGAAATTAAGAACACAACTGCCAAGGGTTTTGAGACTTTATTTTAAAGAGATTGTCATCATCAACTACAACTAGGTATGTTTCAAATAACTAAAATTTTGTTAATCATTTTCATGCATGAAAATATTGAAAATGGTATTCCCTTTGAAAATTGAAATGCTGATTTTTTTTTTTTTTGAATTTAACTGAAAGGTGAACTAAAAGTTTTATAAATTTGTAAGAAAAATTGGTTAAATTTAACCCTAACTCACACACAAGACACATTTGAAAATGCAAAACACAATAGTAGAAATGAGTACTTCTAAAGCAATGATAGAAGACGAGTTTAAATACTATAGTTCTCAATCCATACCAATTGGCATGGTAGTTACAGATACTCATATTGGGTGGTCTTATGATCTTGAAATTCACACTTAGGTGCAATAAGAAAATTCTTCTTAGTGTACCAGAAATGTTATAGAAAATAGATTATTTTTAGGAGAGATTATGTTAGCAATGGATTCCCCTGTATTGGTGATGGAATGTATAAATCATTATGATCCAAATAAAAGAATTATTGAGGAGGGAAGAATTTATGCAAATATCTCTGAGAAAGGAATTACATACACATTTGGGCTCCATATATTCACTTAGATGTACAACATTAATATTAGGGAAAAGGCCAAAACTTATCAGAGTACCAGGGAGCACAACAAAGAGATTATGAGTACCCAATGGTGTCAAGATCCAATCACAAAATAGACCAAAGTAATTCTAAGGTCTATGTTCAACCAAGATGTTCAAGATTTTATAACCATGCTAAGTAGGATAGTTGGGTTGCGAGATGCTAGTAAATTTGAACCCTAGATGTTTTTGATAATATCCAAATTGATGGAAAGTCTCATGCAAATGCATTAAAGAAATTTTATTAGTGACAGGTTGCACAAATAGTTAAAGGAATTTCCCAAAACTAGATGTTTTATATGTCTTCATATGTGATTTATTATTTTTCCATCAGGACAAGTAAACAAGGGTTGAAAAAGATTGGAAGTTCAGGAAAAGAAGTAGGAAATAGTTTAATATATGCTCATTTACCCCAAATCACTATCCATGGATACAAAGAGCATTATAGAAAATTTAATGATGTGTTTTGCATGAAGCTGGTTAGAACGATGGAAGGTGACAAAGCCAAAAGATTGTCCTTGGAAGCATAAAGTGTTATTAGACCGATGGGAGGCTGGTAAATTCAGTTCCCCACTTACTCATACATTAGAGTGAAAGGGTTTGATGGAAATCCATTCATATTGCCCAAGTATCCTATAGAAAAAATTGTGCTATTAGAATTGGTGAGATAGTTAAATTGTCTCAAGCTCTTTATAGCCATGCCCATAAGAAGGCTTCCTTTTGATTTCCTATTGTGATAGGGAATTATAAATACAGTTAAATCAAGGTAGTTGACTTATGTGAAGAAGAACTAAAAGATATAATTTTGAATATTTTCCACTCTAGAGGATGTATTATGATCCTTAAGGGAATATTTCCAAGAACATAGCTGGTTATTGTGCTCATGTCCAACACCTAAAGGATTATTGTCTAATTTGTGAAGATGAGCATAGAGTAAGGAAAAGAAAATATAAAATATTGTCACTAGAATCTACTTGGATTCTTATGCTTCATGATATTCCAGATCAGTTGGAAAAGTACGATGGTGAAGTGTTGAGTAAAGCTTACAATGAAGACAAGGTGTTTGATGAACCTATCCCAGACCTAGATTAAAAAGGTGAAGAAATGACATTAATTGAAGAATTATCTGCATCAGTTATATTAAATACTCAACATTGGATAATGATTTTTGTAAATTTTTAGGTGAAAAAGGAATTGAACTGAAATACTCGAAAAATAAAAAAGGAAACAAAGAAATGAAATTTCATTTGAGAGTGGGGAATCTACTAAGAAGAAAAGAAATACTAGTAAGAAAACTGTTGGTATAAGAATTGAAGAGAAAATCCCTGAGGCTTCAATCCAAGGAGTTTCACTAAAGCCAGTTGATAAGAAAAAATATGTCAAGTCAAGTAAAGTTAGAGAAAAAGTAAAACCTAAAGGTGCATCTTTCTCTATAGCAAAACCAAGGACTAAACCTACTATTGATTAAGAATTAGTGGAACCAAAAAATCTTGGTACACAAACAAGGTCTATATCTCAAAGAGTTGAAGCATTGTTTACTTATCCCTCTTCTATTAATATGGCTAGTATGAAAAAAGCACTAGTAAGAACTCCTATGGTTTCGAAAGAAATTTTTGAGGCAGATGAAGCCAAAATTAAAGAACAAATGGATAAATGCGGTGCCATGTGGGAGAAGGTAAAATAAAACAAGTCTAAGGATAAACCCATGGTACAACCAATGGTAGAAGAAATTCCAAACACAAGGTCCACTCCTATAAATGTTGAGAAAGAAGAATTCATACATGGAACACTTGCTTTAGAAACTAGAAACCCTGATGTTTTTGAGATGGAAATGAGGGGAGACTATAGGGTAGGATCCTATTGATGAAACAGTTATTGAAGATACCTTCGATTCTTAATTTTCTCTTGGGAATGATCCAAATGATAATAAACAACTACAGGTCTTTGAAAAATCAGATGAGGGCCTAGATGAAGTTGAAAATGAAGAAAATACTAATGTGACATGATACAAGAAATGTGACATCCTAGGAGTTGATGTTGAACACTTGACTAGACAGGAAAATATAAGTCTCCAAATAGAAGAGACAGTGTCAAACCCTAGTAATCCAAAATCTATGCCAGAAAATTTTGGAGATTCCTATTTCAGAGGATGTAGCAAATAAAGTTGAAGAAGTAAGAAAATAATTTTCTATATCAACTAGAAACTAGGAACAAAGGAATGATACAAAGGTAGAGCGCAATGATGAGGCACCTGATTGGTTGATCAGGATATTAGCTTCTCTAATGGAAGTAGAAATATTACCTCTAAATCTTAATAATTTTATAGACGTAGATACTCTTAAGCCTAGGCGCAGAGCTAAAGCTAAACATTTCATACAAAAGAATGTAGATGGAGATAGAAAAATTCATATAGCTACTCCAATATCTAATAAAGATAGACATGAGATAACACCCAAGGATTATAAGGTAACAAGTATCAATCTTGGACACTCATCCTGGTCACAAGAGCTAGAAGAAATAAAGAAGCATCTAGATGCAACAGTTGTCATGGTGTAGAAGAATAAAAACAAGAAGAGAGAGTTGAAAGAATGGGTTATTGGCCTAGAAATTTTTATAAAGTCATTAACCCTATCTAGTCAAGTACAAATTGAATTGCCCCAAAATCTAGTACTAATGTCATAAGAACAAGTGGATGCAATTGTAGTAGTTCAATGGATTGAGTATTGAGTGAGGCAAGGAGAAGAATCTATTACAGATGCAATAGGGAAGTATATGGAAGCATACCGTTGGTCTAAGAAATCCATAATATTTGATGGTGAATGCAGGTTTTGCTAGGGGCAGGTTGATGCTAAAAGGTGAGATGATGAAACTCTCATGCAAATGGATGTAATAGAATTGATAAGAGAAAATATAATTTCAGAACAAGAAGTTCCATTTCCTGAAAAATGGAAGAAACTGTTGAAATGGGAACATGACACACTAACACAATGTAAAGAAGGATTTGAAAAGGTCACTGAGAAATGTAGTAAGCTGCTTGATAAAGATCAAGTTTTTATTGAAATGTTAGCACATCAAGATTGTGATCTCCAAACACTAGAAAATGATGGTAAAGAAGTGAAAGCCTTCAAAGAATGGATTGAAAGGAACCCAAGAGATCATTGATGAAATCATATGGTGCAGGAACACTATAACTAGATATGAAACAAAGAAAGTATAAAGGAATGCTAGTATACTCCAGATATCAGAAGAATACACTAGGCTCAAGTTCAGTTGGAGTGCAGTAAATGGGATTTCAAAAGAGTGTATGCATCAAATATTAAATGCTTTTCAAGAATATTAGTTGAAGAAATCTCAGGAAAATATCCTAGAGCTCGAGCCCTAAATTATTAAAGGAAGTATTGGATATCGAATATTGGAAGCACTTGTCATAAAAATATTTTTGTTACAATTAATTTTTGTAGGTTGTTCTCAGTCCTTGTGGATGTTTCCTATCCAGTATTCTAAAGGATGTTGGTTGTCTCGATTTATGTAGCGTATTGAATACTAGAGTTTGAAACTGAAAAGTTTTGTTGCTAAAGAAGTCAAATTTTTGACCTCATCTAGAAGATTCTGATGACAACTGGCGTATTCCATGTGCTACATTTCGATTTGTTATTTTTGATTCTCTGGATAAACTTTAAGTTTGAAATTTTGAGGCCTTGTTCCTATAAAAGTCTGTTTACTGCTTTATTTTTATTTGAAGTTTAGAATATGTGGATGTCAGAAGAGCCAAAACTTCTCTAAGTTTTGTTCTTTTTTCCTATTTTCTGAATCATTTTTGTCTAAAAACTTGTATGCACGTAGAATTTAATAAATATCAGAACCAATTTCATAGCTACCTATCTCATGAATCTTTGTAGTTGGTTTTGTTAGTTCAGTTTAACAAGACTGTGTGCTACATCATTTTATGGTGCATTCAGAACTTTCTTGGTGTCCAAACTAAAACCCCTCCCTTTAAAAGCTTGCACCATTTTTTATACAGTTTTGAAGCAATTTGGTGAAGTATAAAGCAATTTGCTTTGATTTGATTAATTCTTTGGGGCATGCATGGAGAATAACTAGGATAAATTTTAATTTTCAATAATTTTTATGATTTATTTTAGAATAGATTTTTAAATTCTTGAAAATGTTCGAAAACATAGGCAAATAGATGGAAATTTATTGAAAATATTTCATTTTCTATGAAAATTGTTCAATTCTTAAAGCTAAATCTACATAAGTGATAGCAAAAATTATGGATGTTCATCAAATATTATTTCAAATCTTTCAATTTCATGATGTTATTTTATGATTGAATTGGAAATATTTTATAGAATTCTTATGATTCTTAATGGAATTAGAGACAACTATATTCCCTTTGAGATTAATAGCAATATCACATCATATCCTGGAGCGAACCGAATATGGTCAAGACTTGACTACCGAAGACTTGGGATTGAAATGAGCCAACCTTTTTCCTATCATACAGATACACCCCCCCTTTTAGATTGCCCCTGGCTAATATCTTTCAAGAAGGATTGTCTCTTCACAGTTTTCCTGTGAGGAATTTATCTGCACTGTTGTTGTGAGTGATGTCATCATCAATAGGAACTGGTGCTAGAAGGAGGGCCTTATTGTTGTTCTTTTGGTTTCATTAGGTTTTAAACTAGATTTCCATAGAGTCACTAGATCTCTATTTGGTGATCCTCGTGTGACTTTAGTTGAGCTTAGTGGTCAAACACCATCTAGACCTCAAAATTCTAGAAGTGCAAGTGTAAATTCTCAAAATTTGACTTTTGTAACACCACCACCTCCCCCCATAGTGATGGATTTATTTAATGTAGAGTCACCTATTCAATTTTCCATGTACAATGATCTACCTAAAAATTATGATAAGTTGTGTCCTAAATATTACCTTCACAATGATGCAAAGGAACATATTAGTATCTTTAAGGACACATATTTTAGAGCAAGAATTCAACATGAAGATTTCGTATGTAGGTTGTTCACATACACCTTAAGTGATGAATTTTATCAATGGTATATCAACTTACCTCATAATTTTATCAAATCATGGAAAGATATGGAAAGTCAATTTTTGGGCAGATTTAGAACACTGATTGACCCTGCTTTGTTATATCCCCAATTTTCTCAAATCAAGAGGTTCGAAGGGGAACCTATAACTACTTATAATGAAAATTTTCAAAAGGCTTATTCTAGGCAACACACACCTTATGTAGTGGATAATTTTTCTACTATTGTAGTTTATTGTACGGTAGTAGATCCTTTAAGTACTATGTTTGTAAAGCGAAGGGAAAATCCTCCTACTACTCTACTTGAAGCTTCTACTGAAGCTATAAGTGTAAATTTAGAAATGAAACACCTCAGAATTGGATCATCCACAAATGGAAAAAATGGATTGAATAATCCTATAATTCCTAATGTTTATCCTTCAGTGGTCCAGAATGGGACATTTCCTTAGAATAATTTTTTTCAACCAAAAAATAGTCAAGCTTTAGTCCCTCACCTTGGTCCAACATTCACAGAGTTGCATCCCAATGGAAATTCTTTCTTCTCGCAAACTCAAGAAAATTAGAAAGTTAAAATTTTAGACGATGAGGAAGATATTAAAGAGATTACAACTCAACTCAAAAGGTTAACCATAGAGGTTATGCAATTGAGAAATCAAAAAAATTATCCTAAAAATAATAACCAAAATTCACAAAATCAAGTGTATAACACTCCCAAAGCACCTAGACCTTGGAATACATGACCAAACAATGGAGGAGTATCAAAACCTTTAGATAAAACGAATCCTTCTAATGAAAGATCCACATCAAAAGTGAAATTAGCTAATCTTGAGATGAATAATTGGTGTAGAATCCATAATACAAACACTCATGCTGAAGTAGACTGTTCATAGTTTAAAATTGCTTTAGATATTTTTATAGCCACTACACATTATAATGAATAGTGTGACTCTCATCCTCCCCAAGGAAATGAGTTGGTTCTAGTAGGATATGATTCTTCTCTAGTTCTTGAAATTTATAAACATGTTAAACCACCTGCTCTTGTCACAAGTTACACTCATGAATATGAAGGAGACAATTCAACAATGAATTTAGAAACATATACATTTTCTTATAAAGAAAAAAATGAACCTCAGAATGAAGTTGAAAAAATTCATGCTTTTCAATAGTATCAGAAAGGACATAATTATAACGTAAGAAGTAACAATAGTGGTGGTAGTAAATTCAATGGGCCATTAACTACATCAATTCCTAGCGCAAGGTCACCTAGGTCATAATGTACATAGGGTCTAGGAGTTGGTCTTTTGAATAATTTTGGCAAGTAATAAGGTCTTAAAGACCCTGTTTTATGTTTTTTAGGGTGTTTGAGTCACTTTGAGTTAATTTGGAAAATATTATAAAAAGTTGCAAAAGGTTGCTATGCAACTTTACAATTTTTGCATTTTGTGGAAGTTGAAAGGTCAAGTCAAGTTTTTGGTGGGAAATTCAGTTTGGAACGGCTATGTTTGGTGTGGATGTTTATAAAGGAATTTTTGAATGTTGGTTGAAGGTTAGTTGATGTAACTTTGAAATTTGAATAACTAGAGCTCTTGTTTTCCTGCATTTTGAAGTGAAATTTGTTGCTACAGACCTTGGTACGACCTGGTATGGCCCGAGGATGATCTTTTGAGCATTACAATCAATAGAGTGATGAGTTAGCTTCATTTTTATCTTGTCTCATTATATTTCATTAAGTTTTCAAGATTTCATAGAGTTTTTTCTAAAACTAGTCTTGAAACTTTGAATTTGAGGGTTTGACTGAATAAAATGATTTCTTTAGCCATTCCACCTGGTGGAAAATGCTCTAACTTGTTGGAATGGAAGAATTAGATGTATATTTTTCTTTTATGTGGTTTTCAGGAGTAGGGGAGGAAGATTGTTAAATATTTGGTGATGTCATAGTTGAAAACCTGTGCGATTTTGGTGTAAAGGGGTGCATTGAAGTACGGTTTTGTAGAAAGGATGATTAGAACCCATTCTAGGTGATGGAATTTAGTTGTGTAGACCCAATTTAAACTTTCTAAGGTTTTAGAATAGATATTTGAGGTTTGGAGTGTGCAAATCCATTAAGTTCCTTGTTGTAGGAGCCTAATTAGGCCTTGTGAGAAGCGCAACAACAAATTTTATAGGATCATGTTCCAAAAAAGCCATAACTAGAATTTTGATATGCTTTGAAACTCCAAAAAGCATATTTGGAATGGTGATTGGTTTTTAGTTTTTCAATTTTTTTTTTTAAAGTTATGGCCAAAATTCATTGTTTGGAATGCTACAAGCAAGATTGAAGAAAATGCGAGAAAACACTAAGTTAGTGTTTTCAATGTTGAAAGATTGTTCAAATTTGGTTGAATTGTGATAATTGGTTAGATAACCTCCATCCTTCTCTACAAAAAATTGTTATTAGAGCATAGGTTTTGATCTTTTGAAGGGAAGAGGTTGAAGTTTGAAGAAGGAAAATTTGCAATCTGAAGAAGGAAATATGACTCCAAAATGTAGTTCAGTCATTTCTAGGGAAATAAGAATGATGAAGGATTCACAAGAATCTCATTTATCTAGACTTGCAACATTGGAAACAAACCAAAGAAGAGGTAAGGCCAATGATGATGAGAGTGACCGAGAGGAAGAGGAAGAGGGTGAGAATGAAAACCCTCAAAGAGGAGTCCAAGGTGATGATGAGTTGGACCCTGATGAAAGAAGAATGGATAAGATGTTGAATGTTGTTAGAGGAGATACTACTGAAGTGAAAATGGAATTTCCCATGTATATAGTGGGAACATGGATAGTGAAAAAGTGTTGGACTGGATGGATGCACTAGATAATTATTTTGAATACAAGGAGGCAGCAGATGGAAAAAAGGTGAAGTTTGCTAAAACTATGTTGAAAGGATCTGCACTAACTTGGTGGAACAATGTGTGGGATGACAGAGTGAAAAATGGTAAATAAAAAATCAATTCATGGGATATGATGGTGTCTAAAGTTAAGGGACAATTTCTACCCAGTGACTGCAATTCATACATTCAAGAATCTTCAAAATCTCAAACAAAAAGAGATGGATGTCATGGATTATATAGAGGAATTTCATAAATTGAGCATTAGAGGAGGTCATGTTGAGGATGAAGTTGAGAAGATAGTAAGGTATATAAATGGGTTGAGGTTCAATAGACAAGATGAAATGAGTATGGCCACCCCAAAAATAGTTGAAGAATATTTCCAATTGACTATTAGAGTAGAAGAAAAGTTGAACAGAAGGAAACATAAACAAAATAGGGATAGAGGCAGCACCTCTAGAGGAAGAGGTTCATTTTCCAACTCAAGGTAGTCACATGAAAGCCAAGAAGATGAATGTAAGGGCCAAGAACAAGGGGAAAATTAGAGAGGTGGATTTAGAGGTAGTGGATCAGGTTTTAGGGGTAGATTTGGTGGTCAAGGAAGAGGTTCTAATGCATTTATTGGAAGGTGCTATCAATGTAACAAGTTTGGGCATCAAGCTTGGGAATGCAATGTAGGATATGATTCTATTTCAATCGGCGAAGAAAAGAGAAATTAGATTGCTGAAGGAGAGGATTGTGAAAGTGTGGGTTCAACAACATAGTATGCTACTCCTAAGGTTGGTGAATCTCTGATGGTAAGAAGGACTCTCCTCAAAGCTTCAGAAGAGAAGGAGCCATCACAGAGAAGAAAACTCTTCAAGACAACTTGCAAGTGCATGGGTAATGTGTGTAAGGTTGTAGTTGATTTAAGTAGTACTAATAATATGGTGTCCATTGAAATGGTTGAGAAACTTCATTTGCCTAAGATACCACATGATACTCCTTCTAAAGTTTCTTGGTTGAATGAGGGTCAAAATGTTTTGGTTAATGAGCAAGATTGGGTTGAGTTCAATCTAAGAGGATACAAAGATAAGATTTTGTGTGATGTGTTGCCTATGGATGTGTGCCATTTTCTACTACAGAGACCTTGGCAATTTGATAAAGACACCTTGTATGATGGTAGAACACCTATGAGATTGAAAATGATAGAATCTCTTTTACTTTGACTCCATTAATAGAAGATGATAAGGGAAAAACTAAGGTAGCCAATGTGATAATGTTAGGTAGAAAGGAATTCATCAAAGTAGAGAAAGGAGAGAACATGAAACTTGTAGCCACTATTAAATATGGAGATACTAATACAATAGATATAAAGTGCGATTATATTTTGGAGGGAAATGATGTTGAGTTGGTGTCAAAATTAGATTTGTTGAAGGTGAAGGGTGAAATGATTTTTGGAACACAAGATTGGTTTGAGAATCATGTTGAGCTGGTGATGGAAAGAGTGTTTTGTTCATTGTTTTCAAAAAAGGCTAGTGGTCATTCAATCTTTGTTAACTCAGAGGTTTGTAAACCTAATAAAGCAACAAACATAGGGGTAGATCAACAGATGGAAGAGGTGAAAGGCAAGAGTGAGGAGGTCAAAGATAAGTTGCAAAGGAAGGTGGAAAAATATAAGCACACAATGGGAGTAAAGAAGAAGGTAGTGCATTAAAAGGTACAAGGAGGTGTGATAGTAGATAAAGATGTAGATTTACCAATATTATTAGGTGAAGCACATAACAAAGATCATCCATCAAATGAAGGACAACAATCTCAAGGAAGGAACCGGTCAAAGGAAAGAAACAATGCATGTTTTTAGTACTTGACTTAGTGGAAGAGGTTTACAAATGGAGATGCCACTTGTATATTAGAAGATTACATGAACAAACTTGAATCCATTGTTGCAGCATTGTCCTCAAGGGAACTTAAGTCAAATTTGTTTGGGGAGTTTGGTGCAGGTGCACCTAGGTCATAATGTACACAAGGTCTAGGAGTTTTTCTTTTGAATCATTTCAGCAAGTAATAAGGTCTTAAAGACCATGTTTTATGTTTTTTAGGGTGTTTGAGTCACTTTGAGTTAATTTGAAAAATATTGTAAAAAGTTGCAAAAAGTTGCTACGCAACTTTTCAATTTTTGCATTTTGTAGAAGTTGAAAGGTCAAGTTGAGTTTTTGGTGGGGGATTCAGTCTGGAATAGTTGGGTTTGGTGTGTGGATGTTTAAAAAGGTAGTTGTGAATGTTGGTTGAAGGTTGGTTGATGTAACTTTGAAATTTGAATAACTAGAGCTCTTCTTTTCCTATGTTTTGAAGTGAAATTTACTGCTACAGACCTTGGTTCAGCTTTGTACGACCTAAGGATGATATTTTAAGAATTAGAATTGATGGAGTGATGAGTTAGCTTTATTTTTTTTCTTTTCTTATAATATTTCATTAAGTTTTGAATATTTTATAGAGGTTCTAAAACTGGTCTTGAAACCCTGAATTTGAGGGCTTGATTGAATAAAATAATTTCTTTAGCCATTCCACCTAGTAGAAAATGCTCTAACTTGTTGGAATGGTAGAATTAGATGTAGGTTTTACTTTTATGTGGTTTGCAAAAGCAGGTGAGGTGGATTGGTAAATATTTGGTGATGGCCTAGTTGAAAACCTTCATGATTTTGGTGTAAAAGGGTGCATTGAAGTAGGGTTTTGTAGAAAGGATGATTGGAACCCATTCTAGGTGATGGAATTTGGTTGTACAGACCCAATTTGACCTATCTAAGTTTTTGGAATAGATATTTAGGTTTAGAGTGTGCAAAACCAATAAGTTCTTTGTTGTAGAAGACCAATTAGGCCTTGTGAGAAGCGTAGTAGTAGATTTTAGAGAATCATGTTCCGAAAAAATCATACCTAAAATTTTGATATGCTTTGAAACTCCCAAAAGGGTATTTGGAATGGTTATTGGTTTGTGGGTTTGCAGTTTCTTTTGAAAGTTATGGTCAAAATTCATTGTTTGGAATGCTACAAACAAGATTGAAGAAATTGTGAGAAAACACTAAGTTAGGGTTTTCAAAGTGGAAAGATTGTTCAAAGTTGGTTGAATTGTGACTAGTTAGATAACCTCCATCCTACTCTACATCAATTTCACCCAACAACTTTAATACTCCACATGATGATAAATCAAGCAATAATCCAGGGTTACCTAAGGTAACCTCTCATTATAATTCATTAAATGTTTCACGAAGTGAAAAATTAGATTCCACTGACCAAAATAATTTGTCTAACTACCTAGCAGAAGAAATAAAAAATGTAAAATTCAACCTTTCTTTATAAGAATTGCTCAAAACACCTGTGATTAGGAAAGCTTTCTTAAATACTCTAGAATAACTTCGAAAAGAAGGAAAATTTAAGGAATCTCGGGTGAAAGATAATCATACTAAGGAAAAAGATAAGAATATCGTTCATATATCAGATCCTCAAGTAGCCTTTTACAAAGGAGAATTGGACTACCTGCCATTTTTACTCACACTTAGAATATTTGGTAAGAATCTTCATAATTTTTAGTAGACTCTAGAGAATATACTAATGTGATGCCTTTATCCATATGCTAGATGCTAGGATTAACTCCAGAAAGTTCTTTAAAGAAAGATACTCAACTCAATAAAACTAAAGTAAATGTAGTTAGAGAGTTAACTAATATTCAAATGCAACTAGTGTTGGATCCCAGAATTCAATATTACATAAACATTCAAGTTGTTGAGATACCTGATACTTATAGTATGTTATTGAGCAGAGACTAGTCTAAAAATTTGAATGGATATATGGCCACTGATTTCTCACATATGTGGCTACCATGGAAAGGAGTTCCTAATCAAATCATAATAGAAAGAGAACCACGTATGAAATACATGATCACTGATTATGATCATAAAAATGAAGTTCTATATATTGATGTAGAATCATGAGTTTATAAAATACGAAGTTCAGGAGTTAAAATAGAAGTATTTGCATGTAATTCTAAAAGAACTAATTAGTTAACTCGTGGAACAAATGTTTTAATTGAATCAGATTATGATTCTTCCAAAGATGAAATTAGTGCTTACAATACATTTTAAAATAATATTGTTACAGAAGCTCAAAAGAGTGAAAATTTTGAAATTTCACTAAATTTTTTGTTGTTGTAGGATTGGTGCAGGTTATATAATGTTGCACATTTAGAAGACAGTTGCTTGATGTGTCTAGAAATAATTCACAGGATCAAAAACCACTACTGTCTAGAACATGACAAAATCAAAAGGTCTGAACTAGAAATACATAAAGATAAAATTCAAGTTACAAAGACCAAAAAAAATAATTCTACGATACTCAAGAATGGTAAGTTACAAGCTACCAATGATCAAACCTAGATTCTTAAATTTGATGGATCCAAATCAAAACAAGGAATTGGAATTTGAGTTGAACTCATCAGCCTGCAAGGTAAAAAAAAAATTGTTGCCTATCAATTACAATTTTAGTGTACTAATAACGTGGTAGAATATGAAGCCCTTATGCATGGCTTGATCCTTGCAATCAAGAAGAAAGTCAAAATTCTCAAAGTGTTCAGTGACTTTGAATTAGTAGTTAAGCAAGTTTGAAAGCAATATGTGTGTCACTACAAGTGATTGTCCAATTACTGACATAGAGTGTGGGACCTGATAGAATATTTTGATGCATTCAACATCACTCACATTCCAAGAATATTTAATTAGAGAGTCGATGCGTTGGCTACTGCTACTAGTGCTTTAGAACCTTTAGATGCTTTAGATTTGAGGAGATTCACAATTGAGCTAGTACAGTTAACTTCAATTCCTAATAATGTTACAAATTTGTAGGTGTTTGAAGATGATCAACATATATTGGAATTCATCACTAACTATGGTATCTTCAAAGCACACATAATTGAAGAGATATATCATCCTAATGATGAAGTTCAAGATGAAGAACTAGCCCAAGTTAAAGATAATAATATTCTAGAAGGGATAATTGAGTTTGAACGAATTTTTGACATTGATTAGATAACTAGACAAAAATATTTTCCTTGAAGTGATGGGGGCCAATCTAAGTTATACATTTTGCATTCTAAAGAAGATCCTAAGAATGTGCTCATAGGAAAAAATTTCATTGAAGAAGAAAAGTGAAAGATCACTCAAGCAGTCAAAGATTACTGGAAGGCTATAGCATGGAAATATGAAGATCTAAAAACCTATGATACTTCCATCATCATGCATAGAATACCATTAAATCTTGATGCAAAGTATTTTCGATAGAAACAACGTCTAGTAAATGCACTTTTAGAACCACTAATTCAAAAAGAAGTCCAAAATATTTTATCAGCTAAAATAATTTTTCCTATCAGACACTCTACTTGGGTGGCAAACCTATTGCCTATAAGGAAGAAGAATGGAGATATATAATTGTGTGTAGATTTCTAGAATCTTAAAAATCCATTTCATAAAGATAATTATCCACTACCTTCACTAGAAGAAGTGTTAAAAATAGTCAACGGTTCACAAATGATGTCCTTTTGGATGGATTCTCTGAATATAATCAAGTAATGGTCGAGAGGGAAGATCAGATGAAAATAGCATTCACCACAAAGTGGGGAACTTTTGCTTACAGAAGGATGCCATTTGGATTGATAAATGCGGGAGATAAATTTTAGAGGGCCATGGACTTATTTTTGTGAGTTGATAGGAAAATGTATTATTACTTAAATGGATGACCTCATAGTATTTTTGAAGAACATAAGAGATCATGTTCAAGATCTCAGAGAAATATTGCAGAAGTGTGAAACTTATGGAGTTTTGTTAAATCCTATGAAATACATTGTTAGGGTGACTGCAGGTAAACTGTTGGGACATATTATTTCTAAAAGAGATATTTCCATAGACCTAGATAGAGTGAGTGCACTGCTCAAGCTACAACCCTTGGGAAGTATGAAAGAATTGAAATCATATTTCGGTAAGATTAATTTTGTTCAAAAATTTATTACTAGATTTACCACAATAGTAAAACCACTCAATGATATGTTGAAGAAAGATGCAAAAATATAGTGGACAAATGAAGCAAAGATTGCCTTCAAAAACATAAAGAATACAACTATAGAAGCATTAGTACTGGTAAGTCTAGATTATGTTAAACCTTTTTATATTTACTCTTTTGCTTATATTCATACTTGTACAATAGTGCTAACATAGAAGGGAAAGAATAAAAAAGAAAATATGATTTCTTTCATGAGTGATCCATTTAAAGAAGCCGAGCTAACATACACAAATGTTGAAAAAAAGACCTTTTCTTTGGTCAAAGAAGTATGAAAATTTAGAACTTATATCCTCACGAGTATAGTCAAAGCTATTGTTTTGGATTCTGTAGTAAAAATGTTATTAACAAAAAGTGAGCTTAGAGAAAAAAGAACCAAATGGGTTAAAATCCTACAAGAGTTAGATCCATAAATCATACCCATGAAATTGGTTCAGAGATAGGATTTGGTCAAATATTTTGCAGAAATAGATCCAAAAATATCTAGTCAACAATACACTTTGGATGTAAAGGATCAAGAAGACCAGTATTCAGATATATGGAATTATCTAGTTAGCCATACATGCCCTAACTATATGCAAAGAAATCAAAGAAGAGCTCTTAATATAAAATCACAAAGTTATATGATCAAAGGAGGAGCTTTATTCAAAAGAAACTATGAAGGAATTTATTTGATATATTTGAATAGAACATAAGCGAATGAAGTGTTACAAGAATTGCATGATAAGTTTGGAACAACGCATGAAGCACCTGTAGCTATTGTACACCTCATTTTGAGAGCTGGTTACTACTAGCTAATGATTTTTAAAGATACATATGAACATGTGAAATACTACTATACATGTCAAACTACATTAGACAAAGGAAAATTTAATTCTCAACCATTACAACTAGTGATGGAGACGTGTCATTTTTCACAATGGGGATTAGATTTCATTGGAAATATGAATCCTCCATCATCCATGGCTCATAGGTTTATATTAAATGCTACAAATTACTACACCAGATCAATAGAAACATGTCCTAGCAAACAGTGCACCACAGAGATGAGAATCAAATATTTGGAAGAGAATCTCATTACCAGGTTTGGAGTACCATATACACCGATATGTGATAATGGCCCTGCTTTTTCTTCATTAAAGTTTTCCAATTGGGCATTTGAATATGGCATAATGTTAAAATTCTTGTCTAACTATTATCCATAGGGAAATGGATTAGAAAAATCATCAAATAAAAATTTGTTGGATATAATTAAAAAATGATTGAAAAGAATCCTAGAGAATGGCATTCTTTGTTGAAATTCTCCCTGTGCATAGATCGTACTAGGATGAAGTCCATGTTAGGGAATTCTCCTTACCACCTAGTTTATGGGGTAGATCCCTTATTACCAATAAATTTGAAAATCCCTACTTGGCAGTTTTCCTAGGAATACATTGGATTAGATGATCAAACTAAAGCTCAGTTGTTACAGTTAATACATTTGGATGAAAAATGTACTTGAGCTATAGACCATTTTTCTAGACATCAATATGTGGTAAAAAGATAGTTTGAAAAAGGGCTAGATTAATTTTTTTTAGAGTATATGACTTGTCCTATATTGGAATAGAGCCCATGAGCAAAAAGGTGATCATGGTAAGTTTGAAAAATTATGGACAAGTCCTTATCAAATTTCTAAAATTCTAGGTGATAGCACCTATAGGCTAAAGTCTTTGACTGGTGAAGATATCCCATCACCTGTCAATGGGTAGTTTTTGAAGCATTATCTCTAGTCATAGTTTTTGTAAATAGTTTTGTAAATAGTTGTTTGTTTCTTTTGTTTCAGTTTTCTTTTTGGGTGTCGCATTGTTTGAATTTACAATGGTTGACAACTTTGGTAGGTGAACATGGTAATATAACATTAATTCTAAAAATTTGATCTATGTCCTGACCGTAAATAGTCCTTTACTTATAAATAGTTTGGGAATTATTTGATTCTTTATACTCTAGTTAGCATGAATCATTCAGTTGATGTTGAGCTACAAATGTACACAATTTTTTTAATCATTCTACAAAAAAAATTGGATAGCAATTATTTGCATTGAGTGAAAATTTAAAAAAATACCTTTGCTACCACTGTAATTCCCAACCTAGTAGCGGGCTTCATTGTTTGCAAGTTGAAAAATGAGCTATCAAAGAAATCTAAAAAAAATTAATAATAAATCAACTCCTTAGGCTATCCAAATATCTCTACTGGGGATATAGATGCTCGCTGGTAGTAGAGATATGTTTGGGGAAATTATGGAGAAAACCTTGTCAGGGTTATGGATGCTTGACTGGTAGCAAGGCTCTATCCCTAGTTGGCTTAAAATGAATTTTCAAATTATGTAGGTCAATGCAAATAATTACTATGTTCTAAGTTTACTATGGTGGAAATAATCAATTGCACACACGTGAGCTCAGTAATACTTAATATTGTATGCTAGTTGAAGTTAAATTTGAATGTTGGAATGAGGATCTAACGACCTATAATTAGAAGACTAAAAAAATTTGGTGTGCTAATGTTAGATCCAAAATTGTTTTTCTATTATTTTATTTAGTTTTGTTGGTTGCTAGTTGTTGTGTGGTCTCACAACATGCCCCATTTTCCCCCTTGGAAAAATGTGAACCCTTTTTTTTCCCTTCTCCCTTTTTCCTCTGTTTTCTTTGGCTTGGTTCTTAGGGTTGGTAAAATCAAGATTCCTTTATTTTAGTCTACCTTTTCTTTGTTTTAATCCTTATTATTCCCCAGATTTGGTGTTTCGGTCTTTTCATGAGGTTTTATTATTTTATCAAAAACTGGAATCCTGCACTTGTTGTGGTTGCATCAAAGAAAGTTGTATCTTCAGTTGGTCTTAGTCCCTCCCGGTAAGTCATCAGCTAAAAGCTTTTAACCCCGGTGGTACCTTTTTTATTGGATTTTGATTTTTTGATTTTTTTTGTCTTTTAGTCAGAACTTGGAAACCAAAGGTTCTATTATGAAATGTTTTAAGCCCTCTTGAAACTAGTTCCTGGTCTCTTCTTTATTCCAGTTTTCTTTAAAGCTTGGAGGTAAGTGCCTCGATCCCCGGTATTCTTTTAAAAATTTGGTTCCAAAAATTTTAATCCCAGTGATCACAATTGATCACATAGGTTAAAGGATTTTGCCTCGCACAAAAATCAAAGTGATACTAGAGTTCCACATAAGATCTTTGCACCATCTTTCCCCTCTAGTAGTGATCCCACACAAAAACCTAGGATTTTGTAATTTGAACCCTAATTCATAATGATTACACCTTTATTTGAGAAATTAATGCAAATTATAAAAAGAAATTAATGGAGCTGAACTACTCATGTACTTGGCATCATCTCAAGCATTCAATTGTTTCTATAACACTCCACTTCATGTCATACTGCAACTTTACAAAGAACATTGAATGAACAAAATAATACTGGTGCACAAGGAAAGGTAAATTTTGAGAAATTAAGAACACAAATACCAAGGGTTTTGAGGCTTTATTTTCAAGATATTTTCATCATCAACCAAAACCAGGTATGTTTCAAATAACTAAAATTTTGTTAATCATTTTCATGCATGAAAATATCGAAAATGGAATTTCCCTTTGAAAATTGAAGTGTTGATTTTTTTTATTTGAATTTAATTGAAAGGTGAACTAATTTTTTTATAAATTTGTGAGAAAATTTGGTTAAATTTAACCCTAACTCACACACAAGACACACATTTGAAAATGTAGAAGACACCAGCAAAAATGAGTACTTTTGAAGTAAAGATAGAAAATGAATTTAAATAATGCAATTCACAAGCCATACCAATTGGCATGGTAGTTATGGATACTCATATGGGGTGGTCTTCTGATGTTTAAATTTTCACTCGGGTGTGGCAAGAAAATGCTTCTTACCATACTATTTTTTTTTTTTCAGACTGCAGGAATCGGGTAGCACGACCCCCTATAAACTGCAGTGCACCTGGTAAACTTTTTAACGTGACCGGCGGTGCTGGTGCGACACGCCCTCCGGTACCATGGGACGGGGGAGACTAGAACTCATGACCAGCAAAGCCACAATGGAATTACTTAGCCAACTGAGCTAGGGCCCCCGCCCGCTTCTTACCATACTATAAATGTTATAGCAAATGGGTTATTTTTAGGAGGGTTTTTGCCAACAATGGAGACCCATAAATTGGTCATGGAATGTATAAATAATTATATGACCCAAACTAAATAATTATTGAGGAGGGAAGAATTTATGAAGATCTCTCTCAGAAAGGAATTACATACAAATTTGGGATCCCTATATTCACTCATATGTACAACGCTGATATAAGGGAAAAGGTATAAACTTATCAGAGTGCCTAGGAGTGCAACAAAGAGATTATGAGTACCCAATGGTGTCAAGAGCCGATTACAAAACAAACCAAAGTAATTCTAAGGTCTATGTTCAACCAAGATGTTCAAAATGTTATAACCATGCTAAGCAGGATAGCTGGGTTGTGAGATGTGAGTAAATTTGGACCCTAAATGTTTGTTATAATATCCAAATTGATGGAAAGTCTTGTGCAAGTGCATTGGGGAAAGTTTATTAGTGATAGGTTGCACGAAAAAGTAAAGGAATTTCCTAAAACCATATGTTTTTACATGTCTTCATATGTGATTTATTCCTACACCATCAGGGCAAGTAAACAAGGGTTGAAAAATATTGGAACTTTGGGAAAAGTAGGAAATAGTTTAATATATGTTCATTTACCCCAAATCACTATCCATGGATACAAAGAGAATTACAAAGAATTTAATGATGTATTTTTTATGAAGATGGTCAAAATGATGGAAGGTGACAAATCCAAAAGATTGTCCTTGGAAACACAAAGTGTTGTTCGACTGATGGGAGTTTGGTACATTCACTTCCCCACTTACTCATACATTAGAGTGGAAGGGTTTAATGGACATCCATTCATGCTCCTAGGTATCCTATAGAAAAATTGTGTTATTAGAATTGGTGAGATAGTTAAAACCATCTCAAGCTTTGTATAACCATACTCATAAGAAGGCTTCCTTCATATTTCCTATTGTGATAGGGAATTATAAATGCAAACCAATCAGTGTAGTTGAATTGTGTGAAGAAGAATTGAAAACATATAATTTTGAATATTTCCCACTCCAGAGGATGTATAATGATCCTGAAGGGAATATTTACAAGAACATAGCTAGTTATCATGCTCATGTCCAACACTTAGAGGATTATTTGCTAAATTATGAAGATGAGCACAAAGTAAGGAAAATAAGATATGAAAGATTGTTAGTAGAATCTACTTAGATTCTTATGCTTCATGATATTCCAGATCAGTTGGAAAAGAATGATGGTGAAGTTTTGAGTAAAGATTACAATGAAGACAGGGTGTATGATGAACCTATCCCAGACCCAGATTATAATGGTGAAGAAATGACATCAATTAAAGAATTATTTGCACCAGTTATATTAAATAATCAACATTCCAGGATAAATGATTTTGTAAAGTTTTATGGGAAAAAGGAATTGAACCCACATACTCACAAGATAAAATAAGGAAACAAAGAAATGAAATTGCATTTGGGAGTGGGGAAATTGCTAAGAAGAAAAGGAAGACTAGTAAGACAGTTGTTGGTATAAGAATTGAAGAGAAAGCCCCTAAGGCTTCAAGCCAAGGAGTTTCACTAAAGCCAGCCAATAAGAAAAAAGATGCCAAGTCAAGTAAAGTTAAGCCAAAATTAAAACCTAAAGGTGCATCTTCATCTATAACAAAACCAAGGACTAAACCTACTATTGATGAAGAAGTAAGGGCGATAGAAAATATTGGTACACAAACAAGGTATGCATCTTAAATAGTTGGAGCATTGTTTACTTCTCCCCCTTATGTTAATATGGCTAGTATGAAACAAGCACTACGATGAACTCTTGTGGTTTTGGAAGAAATTTCAGAGGTAGAAGAAGTTAGAATTAAAGAATAGATGGATAAATGGGGTGCTATGTGGGAGATGGTAAAAGAAAAGAAGTCTAAGGATAAACCCATGATACATCCAATGGTTGAAGAAATTTCAAACATAGGTTCCACTCCTATAAATGTTGAGGAAGAAGAATTCATACAAGGAAAACTTACTTAAGAAGCCATGAACCCCAATTTTCTTCAGATGGAAACATGGGAGACTACAGGGAAATATCCTATTGATGAAATAGTTATTGAAGATACCTTCAATTCCCAACCTTCACTTGGGAATGATCCAAATGATAATAAACTATTGGAGGTCCTTGAAAAATTAGAGGAGTGCTAGATTGAAGTTGAAAATGAAGAAACTACACAGGTTTTAGGTGATAAAGTTGAAAATGAAGAAAATCCTAATGTGATAGGATACATAAGGAAAGTGACATCCCAAGAGCTGATGTTGAACACCTAGCTAGATAAGAAAATATAAGTCTCCAAATAGAAGAGACAGTCTCCAACCCTAGTAATCTAGAATCTATTCCAGAAATTGTTGAAGAGATTCCTATGTTAGAAGATGTAGCAAATAAAGTTGAAGAAGTAAGAAAAGAAGTTCTTGAATCAACTAAAAACTAGGAACAAAGGAATGTTACAGAGGTAGAATGTGATGATGGTGCACTTGATTGGTTGATGAGGGCATTATCTTTTGTAATGGAAGTAGAAATAGTGCCTCTAGATCTTAAGAGTTTTATACAAGAAATAGGTACTCCTAATCCTAGGTGTAGAGCTAAAGCTAAACATGTCATACAAAAGAATGTAGATGGAGATAGAATAATTCATATAGCTACTAGAATATTTGATAAAGATAGACATGAGATGATTCACAAGGAGTATAAGGTAAAAAGTATCAAACTTGGACACTCATCCTAGATACAAGAGCTAGAAGAAATAAATATAAATTTAGATGCAATAGTTGCCAGGGTGTAGAAGAATAAAAATAAAAAGAGAGTTGAACAAATGAGTTGCTATCCTAGAAAATTTTATAAAGTCATTAGCCCTATCTAGTCAAGCATAAACTGAATTTCCCCAAAATCTAGTACTAATGTCACAAGAACATGTGGATGCAATTGCAACAGTTCACCATAAAATTAATGTATTTGAAGAATGGATTGAGTATTAGGTGATGCAAAGAGAAGAATCTATTACAAATGAAATAGGAAAGTATAAGAAAGCATACCGTTGGTCTGAGAAATATAGAAGATTTGAAGGTGAATTTAGGTTTTTCCAAGAACAAGTTCATGTTGAAAGGCGAGATGTTGAAACTCTCATGTAGATGGATGTCCAAAAATTGATAAGAGAAAATATATTTTCAGAACAAGAAATTCCATTAGCTGAAAAATGGAAGAAACAATTGAAATGGGAAGGTGACACACTAACATAATGTATTGAAGGATTTGAAAAGGTCACCAAAAAATGTAGTAAGCTGCTTGATAAAGATCAAGATTTTATTGAAATGTTAGCACATCAAGATTGTGATCCCTAAACACTAGGACAGGAAGGTAAAGAAGTGAAATCCATCATAGAATGGATTGAAAGGATAAATAAAGACCCTGTTCAGTTGTTAACCTGGGAGGTCATTGATGAAATCATACAGTGAAGGAACACTATAGCCAAATATGAAACAAAGAAAGTACAAAGGAATGCTAGTATACTCTAGATATCAGAAGAATACACTAGACTCAAGTTTAGTGGGAAGGCAGTACAAGGAATTTCAAAGGAACGTATGCATTAAATATTGAATTCTTTATGAGAATATCAGCTATAGAAAAGTAAAGAAAAGATCATGGAGCCCGAGCCCTAAATGATAAAATGAAGTACTAGATATCGGATACCAAAAGTGTCACAAAAACATTTTTGTTACAATTGATTTTTGTAGGTTGTTCTTGATCTTGGTGGATGTTTCCTTTCTACTATTCTAAAGGGTGTTGGTTGCCTTGATTTATGTGGAGTATTGCATAATGAAGTTTGAAAGTGAAAAATGTTGTTGTTGAAGAAGTCAAAGCTTTGACTTAATCTAAAAGATTTTGATGATAGCTGGCATATGCCATGTGCTACATTTTGATTTGTTATTTTTGATTCTCTGGATAAACTTTAAGTTTGAACTTTTAAGGCCTTTTTCTATAAACTACCATTTACTACTTTATTTTTATTTGAAGTTCAGAATTTGTTGATGTTGAAAGAGCCAAAAATTCTCTAAGTTTTGTTCTTTTTTCCTATTTTTTGAATCATTCCGGTGTAAAAAATTGCATGCATGTAGAATTTAATCAATATTAAAGCCAATTTGATACCTACTTATCTCATGAATCTTTTTAGTTGGTTTTGTTAGTTCAACTAAACAAGATTGTGTACTGCACCATTTAAGGGTGCATGCAAAATCTACTCTGTGTCCAAACTAAAACCCCTCTCTCTAGAAGCTTGCATTATTTTATATATAGTTGTGAAGCAATCTGATGAAGTATACAGTGGTTTTCTTTGATTCGATTAACTGTTTGGGGCATCCATGGAGAAGAACTGAGAAAATTTTTATTTTGTAGTATTTTTTATGCTTTATTTTAGAATAGATGTTTAAATTCTTGAAAATGTTCCAAAAAATAGACAAATGGATGGAAATTTATTGAAAATATTTCATTTTCTATGAAAATTTTTGAATTATCAAAGCTAAATCTACTTAAGTGATAGCAAAAATTGTGGACGTTCATGAAATATTATTTCAAATCTTTCGATTTCATGATGTTATTTTATGATTGAATTCAAAATATTGTATAGAATTGTTATGATTCTTAATGAAATTAGAGACAACCATATTCCCTTTGAGAATAATAGCAATATCATATCATATCCTGGAGTGAACCTAGTATGGTCAAGACCTGACTACCAGAGACTTGGGATTGAACTCATCCAACCTTTTTCCTATCATACAGATACACTCCCCATTTTTAGGTTGCCTCTAGTTAATATCTTTCAAGAAGGATAGGCTCTTCGTAGTTTTTCTATGAGGAATTTATCTGCACTGTTACTACAAGTGAGATCATCTTCATCAGTACTGATCTATATGGTCCCAAAAGGACAAGAAGGCTACAAGGTGAGAGGTATTTCATGCTACTAATTGATGATTATACTAGAATGGCATGGGTAACCTTTCTAAAGAAGAAGGCTAAGGCATTTGAGAAGTTTAAAATATTCAAGAAGCATGTTGAAATGGAAATTGGTAGGAGAATCAAGTGCTTAAGATCAGACAAAGGAGGATAATTCACATCAAATGAATTTAGTAAGTATTGTGAAGACCATGGAATCAAGAGGCAATACTCTGCACCAAGAACTCCACAACAAAATGGAGTGGTTGAAAGAAGGAATCAAATCATTAAGGATATGGCTAGAGCAATGTTGAGTGAGGCAATGTTGGCCAAATTTTTTTGGAAGGAAGTAGTTCACACTACAATATACATTCTGAATAGAGATCTTCTTAGAGAAAATAGTAGAAAGACTCCATATGAACTATGGTATGTCATACCTGTGTTTGTCAAGTATTTCAAAGTGTTTGGTAGAAAATGTTACATGAAAATAGAAAATGAGAATTTGGGGAGCTTTTATTTGAGGTGTGATGAAGGAATATTTTTAGGATATTCCACCCAAAGAAAAGCTTACAAATGTTATAGCAAAAGGATACACAAGATGAAAGCATCAATGCCAAGATTGATGAGGATATAAACCAAGTCTATCCTAGCAAAAACAACTTTGAGATTGAATTAGAAGGTGAAGAAGATGTTGTTGATGAAGATAATAATGAAGAAGTATGTGAACTAGAAATTGAAAGATCACCTACAAAATATGGGTAGAAGGATGAACCATAGATTTTAGGGACTAGGAATGCTTTGTCTCTTTTACTCAATTAGGATCTTTCACCTAATGGAAAGAGATAGATCCCACACCCAAAATCTAAGAGGTTCATTCAAACTAAGTTGTGTGTAATGTTATAGAAGATAAATGAGATGATCTAAATGTAGTTATATGAACTAATTTATTGATTAAACATGTAAAACATAAGAAGTATAACTTGTTTGAAAACATATTGTGTATTGCAAAATCACCTACAAATGAATGGAAAAATGCAACAAAAATGAATCAAACTGACAGTGTGCACCTGGAATCTTGATGAGGAATCAAAAATTGCTTTTCAAATGTTGTTGATGATGAAATTTAGGCTTGGTGGGACTCATTCGCCATTCTAGGCGAATTAGTCCTAGTTTTAGTAAACTGTGTCAGAATCCGTTTCTGACAAAAGGGTACTAAAAAATGTAGAAAACTCAAAATTGACCATGTGGTGGGACTCATTCGCCACCCATGGTGAATGAGTCCACTTTTGAATTTCTAATTTTTCTAAAGTGGATTCTGAAGCTTCCGAGCTACACTTTGATGCCCTATAGGTGTCCACTTCTGAAACTCTAATTTATGGGTCTGCAAATGGATTTTTGTTGATATTTTGACTTGATAAATGAGGAGAAGACTTTAGCAATGTTGCAATTTGATCTTCAGTGATTTCCAAACCTCCAAGAGACCTAAATCTACAAATATACAAGACAAAAGAGAGAGATGTTGAATGTTAGCGCATGGGGGTTTGCCTTGGTCAACCCCCTTTTAAGTAATTAAACAAAAAATGATGAAATAAAGGAATGAAATATGCAACAATGGAAATTTTTACCTTGCCATGAAGATAGATCTTGAAAGTCCATGATAAAACATGTATAATCTACCCTTGGATGTCTTAGGAAGCTAACTTGATAAAAGCCCTAGCTTGCTTGACTTGAGATGAAAGACTGGTGGATGAATAATGAAGAATGGATGTGAATTGAGTTAATGGATGAATAGATGCAAAAATGAGTTTAGAGAGGTGATTTTATAGGAAATTCACCTTATTTTCCCATTAATTGGATCCCCAAGGCTGGCATGGAGAAAAATTAAAGTAAAAACCTAATTTTTCCTGCTCAAAACCCCAAAAATGGCTCAAATGGGACTCATTCACCACTATTGGTGAATGGGTCCCACAAGGGCCATTTTTACTAGTTGGAATGCTGAGAAGTAAGAAAATTAGGATTATATGATGACTATGTCGATTATTTGATCAAATTATGCCTCAAGATGCATAATATGGGTCATTAGGGACCTATTAGTGATAATGTAAATGTTAAATAGGGCTTGGAAAACATAAATCAATGTGAAAGTGTGATTAAATACACTTTAAAACAATAAAATTAGGTACACAGCCTAGAAGGGCACACAAACCAATATGAATGTGCAAGACACATTACAACACTAGTTTATCATTAAGTTTACATTAAGAACCTTCTAGATTGATGATGTAATAATGTTACTAAACACATTTTATAATGTTGAATTAGGGATAAATAGGTTAATTAAGTCTAGAAAGGTGTGAAAGTAATTTACAAGACTTTACAACACCTTTACAAGACATTGTTAAAAGCATGTTGTTTGATTTGAAAGGGTCCAAGACCTAGTGTGGATGGATAAAATGCCTCACAACACTAGATTAAGACCTCATTATGTCCATTTTATCAGGAATTAATCCCATGTCAAGCAAAGGGTCCTTTATTCTACGACACAAAGGATAATCCAACAGATCAAATAATTGGTGACAAAAATGAAGGAGTTCTAACCAGGAGGAAACTTGCAAAGAATAAGGAACAAGTAAATTTTTCTCTCCTATCGCTGGTTGAACCAAAAATATTCTCTAAAGAAAGAAACGATGGGAGTTGGATAAAGGCCATGGAGGAAGAGTTAAATTAGATTGAGAAGAATGACACATGGGAATTAGTTCCTAGACCCCCAAGAAAAAATATCATTGGCACAAAATGGGTGTTTAGAAATAAGCTTGCTGAAGATGGATCTATAGTAAGAAACAAAACAAGATTAGTGTGCAAGGGGTATGCACAAGTTGAAGGGAGTCATTTTCAAGAAATATTTGCACTTGTGGAAAGACTAGAAGCAATAAGAATGTTTCTTGATTTTTTAGTCTACAATGGATTCAAAGTACATCAAATGGATGTCAAATTTGCATTCTTGAATGAAATCCTAGAAGAGGAAGTCTACATAGAACAACTAGAAGGTTTTTAGTTTTCAGAGGATGATAATTATGTGTTCAAATTAAGGAAAGCATTATATGATATCAAACAAGCACCTAGAGCATGGTCTTCCAGATTAGACCAGTACCTACAGCAACAAGAATTCAAAAAGGGATGTGGAAAGAGTAATTTGTACTTCAAATCAAAAGGTGTGAACATGATTATTATTGTTGTATATGTAGATGGCATCATTGTTAGAGGTAGCAATGATAAAATGTGTAAAATATTCTCTATGCACATGCAAAATGAATTTTAAATGTTAATTTTTGGAGAGTGGCCATTTTTCCTTGGTTTAGAAATTTTACAAATAGAGAATGGGATATTTATATCTCAAACCAAATATGCTATATAAATTCTTAAGAAATTTTGCATGCAAGATAGTAGACAAGTCAATTCTCCATGATAACTAGCTCCAAGTTGAGTAAATAAGATGAATCACCAGATCCAAATTAGGCATTGTATAGGTCAATGATTGGAAGCTTTTTTGATTTAACAGTATCAAGGCTAGATATTATACAAGTAGTATGTTTAGTTGCAAGTTTTCAGGCTGTACCAAATTAATCTCATGTGAACACAGTAAAAAGAATATTTAGATGCATCATAAGTACTATTGACTATGGGTTATGGTGCCCCAAAAGAAAGGATTTTTCCTTAACAACATATATAGATGCAGATTGGGCAGGAGGTGTAGATGAAAAGAAAAGCATAAGTGGAGGAGAATTATTCTTGGGAAACAAGTTGGTTTCTTGGATGAGCAAGAAGCAAGAATTAGTCACTCTCTCCACTATACAAGCAGAGTATGTTTCAGCTTCAACATGTTGTAGTCAAGTCCTATGGATGAAGCAAACACTTAAGGACATCAAGGTAGAGTAAAAAAGAACCTATCTCAATTATTTTTGATAATTCCAGTGCCATAAACATATCAAAAAGTCCAGTGATGAAATCTAAAACAAAGAACATATCTATTCAATATCACTTCATAAGAGAGAAGGTTGCAAACAAGGAATTCAACATGGAGTATGCTCCCATGAAAGAATAGGTAGCTGACATTTTCACCAAGCCTCTTCCCAAGGAATAATTTGAGTATCTGAGGCAGAACCTGGTATTCATTTCTCCCACATCATATCACTAGAAACTAGTTATAGGACATGATTACATGGTGGCTTCACTTGTACATCATCCATCCTTAGAATTGGAAATGATAGATCAAGTCGGGTAACAATGGTTTTACAAATGTCTAAAGACTTGATGGTTGCATAGTCAAACATTCCCACTTTCTCTTTGAATTGCTTCTCAAATGGGGAGTATAATGTTAGGGGGAGTCTTACCTTTTCCATTGATTTCAAAGGGGGAGAATTGATAAAATGCTTAAAATAGGAACATAGTTAGTGAGTTGCTTAATGTGAGAAAATGATCAAAATAGGAGAATGATGAGTGAATTGCTTAAATGGTTTAATTGGTATAGAGATTTAAATGTTACATACTTCATTTGGTATCGGACCATTTAGTTAAGTGGTATGAGAATTTATTTTTTCCATCAATGACAAAGGGGAAGATTGTTATCATAATGTTTTCATTGATGTTAAAAGGGGATCAGGTATGAGATTGAACTGATCTTGTATTAAGGGTATGTTGGCATTGATGTCAAAACATGGTCATTGATGTCTATGTGAGATAAGGTGTACTAAAAATTTGATTTAGGAAGATGGAGTGTAAGCTACAAATGTTGCTTAGGGTGTTGCATTGTTGTCATGCAATTTTTTCATGCTGTTGTAGTGAATTATTCCAAGTATTTGAAGTAAAATCAAAGACCATATTTGACATGTTTTTTCTAAGAGCTTCTTAGAAATGTATGTTGTAGGTCCAAAAGTTGAAGGTTGTGCTTAGAATTGAATTATTCTCTTGGAAAATATTATGGTTTATTGTTTAAATCCTAGGTGTTTACAGTCCTGAAAACTAGTAGGTTTTATGATTTCATGTTGAATGTGCATAGGTGTTAACTAGTCCCATAAGTTATAACATATTTCATTGAACTCATTTAGTGACCGACCACATTACCTAGTCTTCTAGTTGGTGTCGCTGGTGTATTTGTTTAAAGATCAAATGGTGTTCACTCCATATTCACACATCTAATGGATATCGTTAAGGTCACATGTATCTTGGAAAACTCATTGAATTTTTCTTGAAGTTCAACGATTAGCAATGAAGATGTATCAATGTATCCAATCAAGTAGATCTAATAGTGCCTGCCAACCCGTTGTTTTTTTGGTAAGTCCCAACTAAGCCTCGCAAGGAAGTGGGGAATGATGAGATCAAATAGGGTTTTGATTAGATGATGGAAGAAGTTGATGGTGGGTTTAGTAAACAAGTGGTGAAATCTCACTCAATCACTTCACATCATTTTTGTGAAGGGAGTTGTTTGAATGATTTGAGTGATGAGTGATGGAAGTGTTTTATGAAAATATGTATAGGTGGCCGAATATTATTGCATCACTTGATGTTAGTGCAACACACTAATACACCATTAAGAGTTGAATTTTTCCAAAATGAGTGATGAGTGTTGAAAATTAGTGGAGAATTGTGTCAAAGTTGGACACATGGCACTGGATCTATAGCCCGTGGAGATTTTGTGGGCCCATAGTTAGAGCTAGAGGGATAGTGGGGGATGATGTAGATTGAATGAAAATTGATCCAATGATGATCACTGATGGAGAAATAATTTAGGCATATGTATAATAGAAAAGCATGATGTATGATAGATGGTGTAGGATCAAAGGTATACAATCGAACAGTAATCATTGTCTCTTTACATTGTAGAAGCTATGGGGATGTCCTAAGTGATGTAGTGATACACGATGACTAAGGTTCCAAAGGAAATGGGATCAATGATGGAGATTTAAAGACCATTTATCTTACGGTTAGGTTTTAAAGATGTGACAATGAATGTGTTGGATGTTGTGGTTGTGCTGCTGATATGTGTTTGTCATTCATGTCAACACTATTGGCATTAATGCATTAGAAGTTGTATATGTCAGGGATATTGAGAAAATTGTACTGGATTGGGTTGCAGGTTGTCAATGGTGAAGTGAATTTTAGCCTATCAGTGAGTTTAGTACGTTAATGATCATAGGTTGTGGACTAAAAGGTTTCTTTTCAAGTCTATCTAGTTTATCCATGTTGAGTTTCAGAGATCCGTGTAAAGATTTGTATTCTGACAGTTTTTCTATTTCCTCAATTGATGTTCCTGATTGAATATAATGTGATCTCAGTTAGTTCAGTTGTTGCAGATGCTTCTTTGGTGATTTGTGATGTTCTTGGATGTTTCTAGATCATGCTCTATCTTTTTTGCATGTCCACATTGATCGTTGTGCTCGCGATTGGAGATTTTCTCTTGTGTGTTCATGTTTCTTATGTTCTTGGCTGACAAGATGATTGTAGCATGTTGTGGATCTTCAAGGAATAATTTTTGAAGGTGGTTCATGTTCGAGGATGTTGTTTCGGGTCTTCACTAAGTTGTGTCCAACCTTGGTTGATTCACATTAATAATTGTTATTGATTTGGGCTGACAATTTGTAATTGTTTTATTATTTTTTTGAAGCTAACATGAAATAATTTAATTCCTTGTTGGGGATATAAATAAGTGATTGTTTAATTCATTTGAAGTATGTAGAATGTGTGTGTGCGTGAATAATGTTCTAAATCATTCAAAGGAAAAGTAGACAATGAAGAAGATTGAAGAAGTGTGAAGATGTGTTCATGTGCTTAACTAGAATTATAATCAAGCATTAGCAAATGTTATTTGTCAGTTTAAATCCCTACGGATGTAATCTGAATCTTTTTGTAAAATAATGTGTCTTCCTTTGGGATGTGAGCCTTGTTTTAGTTGAGCAGTGAGCTCTAGGAAGTGTGCCTAAATGCATGTGCATTCCCCATTTCATTCTTTATACTTTTAACAAGGTATAATCTTGTTGACTGACCTCCACTATGGTTTTTCCCCTAACAGGGTTTCCATGTAAAAAAATTTGGTGTTATGTGTGTTTATGATGTGTTGATGATTTGTTCTTTGATTGTTATTAATAAAATATAATAATAAGGGTTAATAAAGTTTAATAAGTTTGAAATTATGTGACAATTGATTCAGCCCCCCTCTTAGTTGTCTTCCCTTGTGTTGCCAACAATTGGTATCAGAGCAGGTTCCTTGGAAGAAGTTTAATAGCTTGAGGTGATCTAGGATGGCGACTTATAAGAAGGATAGTATGAGATTTCATAGAAAAAATTATTCTTTGTGGAAGACTCGAATGGAGTGTCAAAGGAAATGCTATTATGTTGATCAAGGTGTGACAGATGATGAATCTGATAAAGGAAATGGAAGTGAGGACAAATGGTTATTTATTGCTATCAAGGAAAATAATCACGTGTCTACTAAATCTGCTAGTTGTACAAATGTGGAGAAGGCCCTAGCTGCTCGAGTTGAAGAGAAATATGAATGGGTGATTGATAGTGGTTTCTCTCATCATATGACAGGAGATAAAAGAAAATTTGTGAGCCTAGAAAAGTATGATGGTGTTGTTGTGAGATTTGGTGACAACATAGCTGGTGTGATCCAAGGTAGAGGATGCATTCTCTTGATGGTGAGCATAATACTAATGATGTACTATATGTGGAAGGTTTGAAGCATAATATTTAAGTGTTGGTTAGATGGTTGATAAGGGTTACAATCTTCAGTTCAAGGATGGAAAGTGAAAAATATTGGGAAGCTCTTGAAATGTGATTGAATCTGGTACAAAAACAAAAGTTAATATCTTTCACCTGAGTGCTGCTAGTAAATTTTTTTTGATTGCTCAAGTTGATGAAAGTTGGTTGTGGCATAGGAGACTGTGTCATGTGAATTTTGACAATATTATCAAGATAAGTTTTATTAAGGCTATGAGAGATCAACCTAAGTTGATGAAACCTACTAATACTATATCCAAGGAATGTTAGTTGGGAAAGCAAACTAGAATTTCATTTCAAAGCAAACAACATTGTTCAAATGAAGTTTTGGATCTTGTGCATACTAACTTGTGTGGTCTTGCTAGAATCAAAAGTTTACAAGGATACAAGTATTTCATGTTACTCATTGATGATTATTCTAGAATGATGTGGGTTACTTTCTTATGGGAGAAATTTGAAGCTCTAGAGAAGTTCAATATCTTTAACACTATGGTTGAAATAGAGATAGGTTTGAAGATTAAATGTCTAAGGTTAGATAGAGGTGGTGAATTCACATCCAGTGACTTTAATTATTTCTATGGAGAACATGGAATAAGGAGACAATTATTTGCACCGTGGACCCCTCAACAAAATGGAGTTGTGGAGAGGAAGAACATGAAAATTGAAGAAGCTGCTAGAACTATGATGCTGGAAGGAAATGTCCTTCATATCTATTGGAGAGAAGTTATGAGTAATGTTGTGTACACATTCAACTAGATACAAATCAAAGGTGATATTGGTAAGACCCCTTATGAGGTATGGTATGGACATAAGCCTATTGTTATATATTTAAAAATATTTGGAAGTAAATGTTATATCAAAAGAGATGAAGATATAGGAAAGTTTGATGCTAGAAGTGATGAAGGTATCTTTCTTGGTTATTCTACTAAGAGCAAGGCCTACCGATGCTACAATAAGAGATTGAGGAAAATGGTTGAAAGTGCATATGTTAAGGTTGATGAAGATATTACTACACCATCCAAAACCTATGGATATGATTCAAATGATCAAAATGATAGTACAAATAAAGGGAAGAAAGTTCAGACTACTAATCAAGTGCAGATCAATCCAATGAATCAAGAAAATCAAGAAGAAGGAGAAACTAGTGGAAGTATAGAAGAAAGAACAAAAGAGCCTGAAGTTGAAGAGCATCCTAAGAAGACTCTGATGTATGTACGATTAAATCATTCAGAAGATCATATCATAGGTGATAAGAGAAAAGGTGTCCAAACTAGGAGAAATATTGTAGAAGAATACTATTTGATTTCAACTGAGCCTACTAGTGTGAATGAAGTGTGCAAAGATGAACATTGAGTTGAAGCAATGAAAGAAGAACTGATGCAAATTGAAAAGAATGATACATGTATTCTTGTTCCTAGACCTAAGGATAAAAATGTAATTGGAACTAAATGGGTCTCTATAAATAAACTGAATGAGCAACGTGAAGTGACTAGAAACAAAGCAAGATTGGTATGTAAAGAATACTCACAGATGGAAGGAATTGACTTTGAAGAAACATTTTCCCCTATTGCTATAATTGAATTTGTGAGATTATTTCTTGCTTATGTTGCTTAAAAAAAAAAAGGTTTATCAGATGGATGTCAAGTTAGCATTTCTAAATGGCGAATTGGAAGAAGAGCTATATGTTGAGCAACCTGATGGATTCCAGTTGACAGATAAGGGAGATATGGTTTTTTGGTTGAAGAAAGAATTGTATGGACTCAAGAAAGCCCCTAGAGCATGGTATGCCAGATTGGATAAATACTTGTTGAAGCTTGGATTTAACAAAGGTACTACTGATAGTAATCTGTATTTCAAGATTGATGATGATAAAGATTTAATTGTGGAAGTCTTTATTGTTGATGTCATTTTTGGAGGAGATGGTAGTTTGTGCATGAAGTTTGCTGATGAGATGCAAAGTGAATTTGATATGTCTATGATTGGAGAGATGAATTTTTTTTGGGATTGCAAATTACTCAGTTAGATAAAGGGATCTTTATATCTTAGTCCAAGTATGTGAAGGAATTATTGAAGAAGTTTGGTATGGAAGATTCAAAGCTAGTTGGTACACCCATAGTGACCAGATGCAAGTTGACAATAGATGATGATTCTCTGAATGCAAATCTGACTAGATACAGATCAATGATTGGTGGATTGCTTTATTTGAATCAAATCGAGCCTGATATCATGAATTTTGTGTGTATTGTTGCAAGATTTCAAGTTGATCCTAAGGAATCTCATGTGACTATTGTGAAGATAATTTTTAGATACTTGAAGGGAACAGTTGATTTTGGCCTGTGGTATCCTACAAAATGATGATCTTACTTTGTGTGCTTTTATTGATGCTGATTGGGCAGGAGATGTCAATGACAAAAAAAGTACTAGTGGTGGTACATCTTTCTTGGGAAAGAAGTCAATTTCATGGTTAACTAAGAAGCAAAATGCCATTTCTTTATCTACTATAGAGGTAGAATACATTGTTGTTGCTAACAATTATACTCAAGTATTGTGGATGAAGCAGATGTTCAAAGATATCAGAATTGTGTATGATGAACCTATAGCTATTTTTTGTGATAATTCAAGTGCAATAAAATTTTCTAAGAATCCAATGTTGCATTCAAAGACCAAGCATATATTTATCAAGTTTCACATTTTGAGAGAAAAGGTAGGTGAAAAGGAAGTCAGATTGGAGTATGTGCCTAATAAGGAACATATTATAGACATATTTACCAATCCATTTCCTAAGGATACTTTTGAGTATCTAAGAGGGAAGTTAGGGGTGATTACCCCTCCTAATCAGAACTAGGATGCATTTCCTTGCATCAATTTGTGCATTTCATGGTCATATTTTGATTCAGAATTCTGTTGTGGTGGCTACTACTAAGGAGGAATAGTAAAATAATTTAGATGTTTAGATATGTGGTTCAGAGTTTGTGTGGTGAGAAGAGATCTTTGTAATTGATGTCAAAGGGGGAGAAAATCTATGTGGGAAGAAGAGTTGTGTAAAAGAGTTGAGGAGAAAAGAGTCAGAACCTAAGGGAGAACAAGTTTTAAGAGATAGTTGTGTTGATGGTTTTTTTCACATCATGTGTTGCCATCAATGCCAAAGGGGGAAATTGTTGGATGTTGTGGTTGTGTTGTTGATCAAAGGTACAAAATTGAATAGTAATCACTATGTCTCTTTACATTGTAGACATTGATGGGGATGTCCTAAGTGATGTAGTGATACTTGATGACTAAGGTTCCAAAGGAAATGGGATCAATGATGGAGATTTAAAGACCATTTATCTTATGGTCAGGTTTTAAAGATGTGACAATGAACGTGTTGGATGTTGTGGTTGTGTTGCTGATATGTGGTTGTCATTGATGTCAACACTATGGACATTAATGCATTAGAAGTTATATATGTTGAGGATATTGAGAAAATTGTAATGGATTGGGTTCTAGGTTGTTAGTGGTGAAATGAAGTTTAGTTTGTCAGTGATTTTGGCATGTTGATGATCAGAGGTTGTAGACTAAAGGATTTGTTGTTGAGTCTATCTAGTTTATCCACATCGAGTTTCAGAGATCCGCATGAAGATTTGATCAAGTTATGAAGATTTGTATTATGAAAGTTTTTCTATTGCCTTAGTTGATGTTCCTGATTGAAGATAATGTGATATCAGTTAATTTAATTTTTGTAGATGCTTCTCTAGTGATTCATGATGTTTTTGGATGTTTCTAGATCATGCTCTATCTTTTTGCACGTCTGCATTGATCATTGTGCTTGAGATAGGAGATTTTCTCTTGTGTGTTCATGTTTCTTATGTTCTTGGCCGACAAGATGATTGTAGCGTGTTGTGGATCTTTGAGGAATAATTTTTTAAGGTGGTTAGTGTTCAAGGATTTTTTTTTGGGTCTTCAGTAAGTTGTGGCTGATCTTGGTTGATTCACATTAATAATTGTTATTCATTTGGGCTGACAGTTTGTAATTGTTTTATTATTTTGTTGAAGTCAACATGCAATGATTTAATTCCTTGTTGCGGATATAAAGAAGTGATTGTTTAATTATTTGAATTATGTTGAATGTGTGTGTGCATGAATTATGTTCTAAATCATTCGAAGGAAGATCAGAGAGTGAAGAAGTGTGAAGATGTGTTCATGTTCTTAATTGGAACTGTAATCAGGCATTAGCATATGCTATTTTGTTAGTTCAAATCCTTGCAGATGTAATCTGAATCTTTTTGTAAGATAGTGTATCTTCCTTTGGGCTATGAGCCTTGTTGTAATTGAGCAGTGAGCTCTAGGCAGTGTGCCTGAATGAATGTGCATTCCCCATTTCATTCTTTATACTTTTAATAGGGTATAATTTTGTTGACTGACCTCCACTGTGGTTTTTCCCCTAATAGGGTTTCCATTTAAAAATATTGGTTTTATGTGTGTTTCTAATGTGTTGATGATTTTTTCTTTCATTTTTATTAATCAAATATGAGAATAAGGGTTAATAAAGTTTAATAAGTTTGCGATTCTATGACAACTGATTCGCCCCCTGTGCTTAGTTTTTTGGCCTTGTGTTTCCAACTGAATGAATGATGTCAGATCATGGCCCGAAGACAATTGATCAATGGCTCTAATTTGAAAGTGAAGATCACAAATGGCTAAGTCAGTGTAAAAATGGTTTTGCTTGCAAACCAACACAAAGGTGAAAATTAAATGTTCTAGTTGCATCAATGACAATTGTAATGTAGATTTGATGCATAGAGTGGTGAAACATATTGCTACAAAGGTGGGGATCAAGATCAAATCAGATAATCAAAAGGATGCATTAAATGCATATCTGATTCTAGGGTTTGATAGGGAGAGAATGAATGAAAATTATCTACATCAGAAATTAAGGTTGTGTGTCTCAATGTAGAAATATGGTAGTGTAGAAGATATCTCAAAACCCTAACAAAAGATCTGTAGGTGGTGGAGAATCCTGAAGCAATCATCATTGATTAGCAACTACACAAAACAATATGAGGAGAATGTTGTTGATGTAGGGGTGAGTATGTGAAGTTAGAAGAGAAGAGTGTGCATAGTGTAGAAACATTTTTTAGCTCTTGAGGTGGACATAGAATGCACTAAAAAATAGGAGAGAGCTACAAAAGCTGTATAAGGGTGCATTGAGGCAGACCAAGAATGCACTAAAAAAGGGGAAGAATAGTGCCAAACCAATAAGGTACAGAGTAGAGAAGAGAGTTGTTGTCAAAAGGATAAAACTTGAGTAGTTACAGAGTAAGTTGTAACATTGAATGGTGTTCTTAATGAAAAAATTGTAATAATCATTCATGTTGTAAATCTGATAGGTTGGTTCCATGAAATAACTAAGTTGGTGCTTAGTTTAGGGGATTTGAGTCTCCTTAGGGTTGGTTCCCTTAAAATTTTTAACAACAGGTTACCTTGTGAGGCTAGATTAGGACAGTAGCTCCTAACAACATTTTCTCATCGTGGTTTTCCCCTTTTGGGTTTTCCATGCACATCTTGTGTTATGGGTTGTTATTTTATGTGCTTGTTTAAATTTATGTATCTCATGTGTCATTTGCACACTAAGCATTTAATGAATCAATCTACTCTAAAGGGTAAAGAGTTAAAATTTTAATATCTACATATTCATCCCCCCCTCTCAGTAGATTGTTGTGCTCCAACAAAGATATTTTTTGAAGAAATTGTATGGTATATCCCTAAACCCCAAGAAGTGTGCTTTTGGTGTTAAAGAGGGAAACTTTCTTTGGTACATTATCTCCAAATAAGGGATAAGGATTGATCCTGAACATGTGGCATTCAATCATTCTTTGGACATAAATTTCTTGAGAAGATCTATCACTAACTTTTCAGAGATCATTTTCCCTATATCCAAAATGTTGAAGAAAGGTGAGAAAGTGGTTTGGAGTGAAGAGCCAAGTAAATATTTTCAGAGTATCAAGGAAGAATTTCAAGAAGCTTTAGTTCTTAAGACTCCAAATTTTTCTAAGCCACTTCATATTTTCTCTTTTTCCTCATTCCATACAATTTTTGTAGTATTATTTTAGAAAAATTAAGAAGGTTTTGAACAACCAATTCCATTCTTCAGTAAGTCATTACAAGTTGCAAAACAAAAGTATGAAATGATAGAGAAGCAAGCTTATACATTGGTTAAAGTAGTAAAAAACTTTAGGACTTATCTTGTGGGATCTATAGTCATTGCTTATATTCCCAGTGCTATAGTCAATGACATCTTCACCTCGCAAGAGGTCATGAGTAGAAGATGAAAATGGATAAAGAAAATTCAAGAGTTTAACATTGATGTGTAGATTACGAAGCTTGTAAGAGGCCAATGTTTAGCAAAATTGATGATTGAAACAAATCTAGAAGCTAACTAGGTTAATCAATTGGAATATGCATATGTGTCACTAATTTGTGAAATGTAGACTTATGATCGGTACAGATGCATTTTCCATATCCTTCAAATAATGTAGTGCCCTAAAGGATTAATAGATGATGAAAGGAGAACTATAAAGTTTTAGGAAATTAAGTATGTTATTATTGATAATGAATTATGGTGGAGGAGTCCATCTAGGATTTTGCTAAAATGTGTTTATGGTCCACAAGCCTTGGAGCTTTTGAATGAGATGCATAGGGGTTCATTATATGGCAAAGAAAACTACTCATAAAATATTGAGAGTAGGTTTTTGGTGGCCTATATTGTTTAAGGATTCCCAAAAGATGGTGAAGGCATGTGATGCATGCAAATAATTCTCTAGAAAACTCAAGTTCTAAAGGAACTTGACATTAAGACTTATTTTAGTCCAAGCACCCTTTCAACAATGGGGAATTGACTCATGGGGGAAATCTCAAAAAAATCTAGTGGACACGTCTATATTTTAGTTGCCACAGACTAATACACGAAATGGGTGGAGGCAATCCCCACTAAGAAGGAAACAAGTAAGGTAGTGGTTGATTTCCTATTGGACAACACATTAATTAGATTTGGGGTGCCAAAAAATGTTTTCTTAGATAATGTAATGTGTTTAACGTCTGATGAGTTCGCAAAGTTCTATAATAAATATAAGATTCATGTATTTTACTCTTCCCCATACCACCCAAAAGGAAATGGCCAAGTTCAGTCAAGTAAAAAAAGCCTAATGAAGATTATTAAGAGAATAATAGAAAATAAAAAAGGTCTTGAGACTCTAAATTTAAGTTGGTATTGTTGGTAGATAAGGTGATAGTTAAGAAAGCAACATGATACTCTCCATTTGATTTGGTTTATGGCATAGATGCAAGGTTTCCATAGAATAATTTGATGAAAATGTATAAGTTTATTGAGGAGTATGATGGTGACATGTGTGATGACATGCAATGTTCACAAGATTGATGATTTAATGGGAGTGGATGAGATAAGGAGAGAAGATCAAAAGAATAATGTAAATTTATAGTTACAAGTTAATAATTTGTATGAAAAAAGGGCTTCCCAAATGAAATTTGAGGTTTGGAGCATGGTATTAATGTGGAATTCTAGGTCTTTGGATAAGGGAAACCATGGGAAGTTTGATGCTTTATGGTTGGGACCTTACTTGGTCAATAACACTCATGGTGAAAACTCATATTTCCTCCAAAGCTTAATGGGTGAACTTCTTGAATTGCTAGTACATGGATAGTTCTAGAAGCCATACTTCTCTTGAGGTATGCTCTTTTCCATGTACGGTGTATTTTTATGTATGTTGTGTATATAGGTTTGGTGTGCTTTTGTTTTGGTTTGGTTTGAATACATTGTCTAGGTAGTTCCATGGTTTTTGGTTCCTTGTATTGGTCTGCTCTATTTGAGATTATGGGATATCATTGTGTTCATGTTGAAAAAACATCCCCAAATAGAGCCACTTGTAGCACTTTCAAATATTTTCTAGTTTTAGGGTACATTAAAAAAATTTATAATCTTTTCATCCCTTGAGTGTTAGGGTTATACTTTTTCTATTGCTAGGGTTAGTTCTTAGGGTTAAAACCCTTTTAAAACCCTCACTTGTAGAAAATCCCTAACTTTCTTTTAATTCATCATTAACTATGTTTCACTTTTGCATAGTCATTTAAGTCATGACTTATGTCATTTAAGAATGTTGTTAGGTGGACCCTTTTCTTCCTACTAAAATATTTGGTCACTTTGACATTTGAAATATTATTCCTAATGTCCTAAGTCCAAGCATGCCTAAATGTCCATACCTTTATCTATATTTTAGGTTGAGGTCAAAATATTTCATCAAAATGCCTAAGTCTTGTCTTATGCATTAACCTAGGTAATTTCCTTTTTAAAGTGGCATCTTATTTGCACGTGCATTTAAAACTACTTATTCATTGTTGGTAGGACCCACACCTTTAATTTTATTGGTTCCTTGCTAGCTCACACCATTAAAATATTCAAGTGTAAAGTTGTGTGGGGTAGTGGGTTTGTGCCCCGTGGTACAATTTGGTGATGGGTTCTACATGTTTCAAAGGAATCAATGATTAAAAGGTTAAAAATCCAACGGTTCCAGTGTAATATGTAGATTAAATCTTAGTCGTTCCCTGTCAGCCTGCATGGGACCCACAGGTGGATTCAAATTCCTTGCAAGGGTAGTAGGTAGCTACCATGTGGCATAATCTATATTGTTTAAACAGACTATTACAAGGAAGAAATATCTCGTTAATAAATTTTCATTGATTATGGAGGTAATAAAAGGTGAGAAACTAAAGAGACTTATAGCCCATGCGGTCAAAAGGTATTAAGATGGTTTAATCTTGGTTTTTCATTAGTAAATGTGGTTAAGCACATGGTCACAGGCTTGGTGACTTAAATGGTGGCAATATTAAGTTGTATGTACTCAATCTGGGTCATTCCCCGCTAGCCCACAACTACTGATCATGTACCAACAAACCCATGTGGGCTAGTGGGCTGATGACATGTGGATGTTACCAAGGATTGTAAGGCATGGTAGATCCCACCTGATAGCTGGGAAATAATTCCACATGGTAGAATTTCATTGTCTTGATGTAGAAGTCAACATAAGTCAAAGTTTCAAATATGTGTGACTCCATCAAAGCCATTCATCAATCCAATTGGATGAAATATCAATGATTGATATTCAAAACTAATCATGGGGTAGATGGACCCATTTTGGTTCATGTGAGTGAATAGTAATGGCGGAAATGATGTTGCAAAATGAAATGAATGGTATTTTCAACATAAAAGTAGGATTTCAAGCATGATGTGAAATCACAAAAGAATTTTAAAGCAATCAAAGATTGGTTATAGCTTTTTTTGAGCTTTGGGAATCGACAATTAGGGTTTCAAAGCAAACATAAACTAGTAAGTCAAAATTATCCTTTCTGCACCAAATTTTCTTACAAATTCTATGCAATTGTTGTTTCCATGAATTGAATTCTCAATTAGGGCATGTTTTAAGGTTTTATGTTCATCAACCCACTTCAAGTTTTCTAAATTTTCTTTGATTTTTTGCATTCGTATTAAGCCCTAGTTGAAATCGGTTAAACCCTAGCTTGGGTCAATTTTCAATACAATGGTACCTCAAAAGCCCAATATTTTGGTTTTGACCCAAAGCCAAAAACATTACATCTATTTCAGGAGATACTGGACCTATTGCCCCCTTCCACCACTAATAAATGTGTAGGTCATCCTATGTTTCAAGGTCTTGGAGTTCCAGATGACATTGTTGAAATACAATATTCTATTAAAGATGCCACATTAGCTTGTTTAGATGGAATCCCTTCACCTATTTGTATGGGAATAGGAAATCTAAGGTCCCAATCAGTAATCCATGGAGGCTAGATATGAGAAAATTGTGTGTGAGGAGGAAAACCATAGATGCAAAAAATAAAAATAAAAATGAAATCAAAATCTAATCTAAGATCAAGAACATAAATCTAGATTTAATCCTACACTTATGAAATGAACAATTAAGATTACTAAATTCGAGAACATATGAATGTAATAAATAAACAAATGAATTGAAAACAAAATTGTTACCCATCTCTTATCAAATTGTGTTCACCTAATGTTGGATTGCTCATATCACTGTGAAGCCTCCATAATTCATGTGGAAAGGCTTGAAGAATGATGTTGATGTTGGTTGATTGACGAAATGTTGAAGCTCTAATTGTGGTTGTGAATGTCAGCAATACTTTTTTCTGCAAATGATGTTGACTCTTCGATGCTTTTTTGTGAGGAAATAGGTATTTTATATAGAAAATGAGATTTGAAATGGATGATCAGGATCAAACAATGTTGAGTCAAGATCAATGGTCAAGAGGGGTTGAGAGGATTTAGACATGAGTAGATTGTGAAAAGTTGATTGCACAATTTCTATGATTGAGGAATAGATTTGTTAGTCAGGATTTAAAATCATTAGTCAAGATTTAGATTGAACAGTAAGGATTTAGATGGTTAATTCAAAAAGTTAGATTGATCAATCAACAAATTAGATTGATTATTCATCAATCGTATTTTTCTTAATCAAAAAGTGGGTTAGTAAAATTGATTAATTGATTTAATTAATTAATCGCTTTTTGGATTTGAAAGTGCAAATCAAGTTTTACTTTTGCAAACAAAGTTGCGTTAATTTGGTTTGATTTTTGATGAATGATTTGAATAGTTTTATTTAATTATTCAAAATTTGTAGGGAAAGTGTCATAATTAAATGATTATGATTTAATAATTCAATTAACTTAGGGGAATAAGGCAATTTAGCAATGTAATTAAATATTTGGTGTTATTTAATCAATCGGGACAAAGTAAAGTTGGATTAGGACTTCATTAAATAAATGCAATTTATTTAATTGGTCGAAATGATAGAAATGTGAATTAATTAAATAATATTGCTTTATTCAATTAATAAAGAAATAGGGTTTTCAAGAATTTATTAAATACATGAAATTTATTTAATTTGTCAAAAATGATGTAAAAAGTGAATTAATTAAATAATGTTGTATTATTCAATTAGTAGAGGAAATTAGGGTTTTGGATGTTGTTTGATGTTGTTTGATGTCGTTCAATGCCATTTTATGTTGTTCGATGTTGTTTGATGCTTTTTGATGTTGTTCAATATTGTTTGTAGTGATATTTGATGATAATGATGTCGATGATGTGAGAATGTCGTTTAGGGTGTGTGAGAGGTGTTTGGTCAATCTCACATATCTACATTTTTCCCCTCTTTGATACAAAGTACTGGTTGCTTTCTTTCAAAGACTTTATTTTTAAGATCAAGTTTTTTTTTGAAAAAAAATTATGCTCTATTGTGCCTCAACATTCAACATAATGATTGTAGGACTTTGTGCTACCCCCTCGAGAGGTTGGCCAATTTTTTGATTTTGAGCTCAAGCTGATGACACTCTTCTATTTTAGTTTAGATGTGTTTAGGATGAATAATTAGGTTTATAGGTCCCTCGTTGCTTGTTTTGTTGTTCTTGGGATGTCCTAATTTGAAAATAGGAAGGTTCCCTAAGTAAAAATTAGGGTTTCCTAGGTAAAAGTAGGGTTTTGTGAGGGTTAATATAGGTAATTAAGCTTCCAATTGGCTCATTTGTGTTTTAATCCTATAGCTTATTCTTGTCTCTAGATTTCCCATTATGTCAAATGTTGAGGAGAAATGCTGAGGATTTAGGGAGCCCCACATTGTTTGGACGACCCATAGGAATTGGTGTCCTGGTATGTGCCTTTTCACTTCTTGTTTTCATCTTGTCACGTTCTCGTATTGTATGTACAAAGTTCCTTGAGTCCATAGAATTTTTTTGATTATTTTAGAGTATCTACATTGTTTTGCTCACACTTTCAAGGTTAGGAAGCTCACACTTGACCTAAAAATCCCTTTTCCTTGCTCAAGATCTTTTCCTTTGCTGTAAAATTTTTCCCTTGTTTCATGTACTTTCTTCAAAACCTCACTTTTTCTCTATATCCTTGCATTTGTTTGTTGTTTTGACTATTTCATCGTATTTGCTAAAGACCCTTGCCCTTGCTTCAAATCCTTGCATCTGATTTTCTCGCTCTTGAATTAAAACCCTGCCCTTGATTTAAAATATCATGTTTGTTCTTGTTTCTTTACATTTTCTCTCTTTTCTTTACATTTGCTAAATCTTGCTATCATTTTCCTGTTTATTATCCTAAGTGTCATTTTTTTATCATTATTTGTGTAATTTTGTGTTTGTTTACATTTTCATAGTGAAATCCTAACATCGTGGGTTAAAATGATTGTAGGTGGTCCTTAAACCACTACAATCAAAGGAGAGATGTCCTCAGGATCTGTTAAATCCGATTACCCATTTTGATGTTCTGGAGTGAGACTTTCTAGATGCGATTGGGCTAGATTATATATGTTACCTACCTCCCATTCAGACTCATACAATGATGATGACCACACTTGTGGAGTGGTGGCATTCAAAGACATCCTCATTTCATTTACCCACATGAGAGGCTATTGTTACCCTTAAGGATGTGTGGAGGATTCTTCACATTCCTATCCATGGCGATCTCATTACATACCATGTTAGTCAAGGTACCTATGCCATGAGGTGTGTGTTAGGTGTTAGATGCTTGGAGGTGAGACAATACGATATTGATTTTTCTGAGTTCGTTGGTAGTGCAAACCTTGTTTCTCTTATCCTATGTGGTTTGATTTTGGGACTAGTTGTTCTTGATAGGAGAGGTCATTAGCTCCCTATTGGATGGGGTATTTTCATTGAGGGTATGTTTGAGCATGGGATCAGATATGCTTGTAGTATGTGTCTTCTTGAACACCTTTATAGAGATATGGACAAGGTTGTATATCAAATTAGGAAATCTATTTCCATAGGTGTTTCTCTTTTGCATATTTTGGTCTAGGAGCACATTCTATTTTCTCAACTTCATGGGATATAGGATCATACTCCTGATGATCTGTACTCATATCATTAAGGAGATTTATTGCATTACACCTTGCCTAAATATCTTCCCTATTGGTGTCGTGTTTTTGCTAAGATGATAGGTTTTGATTGGATACCTTATATGGATTGTGAGGCATGGCCAAAGGATCCAATGCATCTTCTTTAATGTTAGAAGACAAGGTGGTTGATTGGTTGTTCTCCTTCTATGCTAGAGTGTTACTTGAAAAAATATGTCATCATTTTGGAGAGAGACATGGCCTTTTTCTTAATACTTATGAGGCTTGATTCGATCAAACGAATAGGGAGGTCTATGTATGGGGTCACCAAGTAGAAATATATTTCATTGTTGTTGATTTTAGAGCACTTGAACTAATTGGTTGGGGTTGGCCAATTGCTTGAGAAGATCTAGGTACTACTCCTAATTATGACCAGTTATGGGCATGACACAGGCCATTGAGGTTCACAGATCTTGGGATTGATCTTGCTTTGTGTAGAGTAGGAATTATAGGTTGGTGTGGGGAGTGACGGTGCATTGAAGTTCTTATAAAGCAGCTAGATAGGGCTCAATGTGATGGGGCATAGGGTGGTCAAGATGAGTATATGCCTAAAATGCAGGGTTATGGATGGGTTTCGGGCCCCCCTCCACCACTTGGGGATGGAGGTATATTGTTAGCTTATATTACTACTACTAGAAATGTAGAGGTAGTGTGGAAATAGGTCACGAAGGCGGTAGATAGTTTGAGAGTTGAGCAAGATAGTGAGAGCAATTGATGACATGCTGCAAAGGCTCATGTACAGTTGCTTACAACGGAGAGAGATACTATCAAGAAAGAGTGATATTTTCAAAGCATAGCGAGATCATCTAATATAGATTTCCACATACTACAAGACCTTATATGATGCTTGTGTTCTTAGGGATGCTTGACATCCACAGTTTAGAGAACCTAGTGTTGTAATCAATGGTGGTGGTGGTGGTGGGTGATCATTCTGTTAGATAGCTAGATTTATATGGTGGTTTGCAACCTGATCTATAGGGTTATATCCTTCTTGTCAGGTATTTTTACTTTTTGTACTTGATCTTTATGTTGTTTATTTCTCAGAGACATATTTCAAACATAGTTTTTGTATATATATTCATCTTCCCAGTTGAGGCTTCGTATATATGTATGATTTTGTTTTATCCCATCACACTTGTTTCACTGATGATGATGTCCTTATGAAATTTCCCTTTTTTGATGATGATATATATGAGATATACCTTCTTCAAGTCAACTTCATTTTATGCTTATGTGATTATCATGGATGATAATGTATGATGATGTATGTTTATGTATGATTTTTATGTATTCTTATGATATGGATGGATGAATTATACTTTGTATCATATGATGTTTTATTATGGGTGATCAATATATCATTGTGATATATAATGTTTATGTGGTGTTGATATATGATGGATGTATGCCTCATACATAATTTAATATGATGTTTTCATTGGTTTATTATTGCGATGATATGTATTGAAGACATTGTGGATGTAGGATGGATGTTAGTTATGTTGGAGAAAAAAATTCTTCCTCAGTATCCATCGGCCTTCATTTTCCATCGACACTTCACTTGCATCAAAAGATCCACTACCTTTGGTACTGAATCAAGTTTTATATGAAATACAATAATTTGTGTGACAAGATCCATAAAAAAATCAAAATTATCCTTGAATATATCCATTCATCCTTCTAGATAGTCACTAATAAAACATTGTATTCCTTTACTGCAATACCACAACATCAAAATATAGTCTGTGTGGGCTGGTGGTTCTTGACTCATGAAATAAAGAATTAACCACCATACCACTAGAGGGTTATGCAATAGGTGTGGTAAAGTGGTACTCACCACCACCCCGCAAAGAGAAGATCAAGGAAGTACGGTAAAGTGGTACTCAGCGCCACCCTATGAGGAGAAGTTCAAGGTAGAATGGTAAAATGGTAAGCAATAAAATCAAGGTAAACACCGTAATACCACATGAGGTGGACAGTATGGCTGCAACATGCAGGTATGAACATCGGTGTCTGTCAATCATAAGAATAAAAAGAAGTGTATATAAAAGGGCATAAAACTTGACACCACCATACCGCAACTAGTGTGATAAGTGAAAGTGGTAGTACAGTGGAACCTATTGTTGCATCATTATAGACTATGGAAGTAAATTTGAAAGATCACGTTAGCCATTGTGATGCATGAATCGAACAACCCATAATCAAATTTGAGAATATAAGCTTATTGAAAATATTTGGCAGAAGGTTGGCATTAATGCTGATATGACTAAACATAGCATCATTAAAAAAAAATGAATTTTCCTAATACTAAACTCAAATGTAATATATTGGTAGGGAAGGAGTTGAGGATATGAAGTGAAGGAACTATGAAAGCATCAAACACTTGGGTAAGTGCACCAATAACTCTCCGAAGAAGCTCAATTGGTGTAGATATTTTCCAAAGGCTCTATTATTTTGAAGTTTTAGTAGAAATGTCGGCTGAAAGGAAAGAATCAAAAGAAAATGAAATTAAAACCAAAATTGAGGATGAAGAACCTAAGATAAAAAAGACACCTTTGCACCAATCCATTATAGACTTACCTCTAGGGCCCACCAAGGAAGGTAACAAGAAATTCCTCATAGATGTCATGTAGGGTTGCAAAGATGCCCTCATTCCTAAATATGCATGGGACTTGTTTTGGTATTTTTATATTAATATAAATGGGAAGGTTCCAATGTAAAACCCTTGGGTTATAGACTTGGCCAAATTGATTGTCCCTAATGTATTTGTTGATGTCGATTTTATCAGACTATTAGCTAAACATTATCATTCTGCTACAAAATTTGTGAGGTTTCCAAATGGTGCAGAACTAGTTGGGGTAGCCAGGGTATCTATCATTGAGGGCTTTGAATTGAATAAAAATTCCCTAAGATAGAATTACAAAAAATTGAGGAGTATACTATGTTAAGGAGAACTTACTAGAGTGATGAGCTTCCTTTGTACAGGAAAAGAGGAATTGAAAATAGAATAATACCTATTTCTCCCTCCATCACTAAACCAGTCACTATGGTAGACTTTCAATATTATTTTGTGAATACATATCTTGCTCTGTGCCAAATTTTAGGGATGGATGCTATAGACAAGATGATAGTAAGTTTAATGATGGTGGCCATGAGAATATGGAATCTAGAGACCAATATAGAATATGACTTTGCTTCTTACCTAGACAAGTCATTGGATGAGTAATTCTTGCGAGTCATAGAAGACAAGGAACCTATTACATTCAAACACCATTCTATCTTGTGTCATTTGATACTATACCAGAATCAAGATAAATGGACAAAAAAATGGACCTAGCCAGAATTGATGAACAAGGGAATCCTACACATATATGGAAATGGTGCTATATTTGGGACAATTGGTGTAAGAACTCTAGATTTTGAATATTCTATGAATATTTTGTGTAAAAAATCCTCAGAGTCCTTGGTTATTCAATACCAAGATTTCCAACCAAAATGCTACAATTGTTGATACCTCTAGCCTTAAAATAGGAGCAGGGTCATACACACAATTTTGGTGATTGGTTCTTCCTCCCTGAAGTCACAATAATAAGGGTTTATGGGTTCCCTATTGCTCTACATATAATACCAAAAACTGTGCCCCTTATACTAGCATTTTTAGAGTTTATGTGGCAAATGATTTGGATGGAGAAAGATGCAAGGCATAGGTAGAGGAAGCGAAAAATCCTACCAAACTTAACCAAGTGTGAAGATTGGTTTGTAGGCTCAGAAACATTGGAAGAATTCCAATATTATTTAAAGAAAATATTCTCATTGGATTTTGGAAGAGAAAGAGCTCTTGATCATGAAAATCATATGAATAACATAATGCATAATCTTCTTACCAAATCAATAGTTGCACACCAATTGGAATATGAACAAGATGTAATAAGAAACTACATTATTTATAAGGATGTGTTCAGTAGAAGGAAAAAATGGGGATATATAAGGAAGCTTGAAGAAGAGAGGAAGTAAAAACAAAAGGATTTCCTAGGCTATTTTGTTGAAGAAAAGGATCCTATTAGAAGGATAGATTTGATAATTGATAAGTTTGAAGACTTATATGAAAAAAGGGAAGCATATCTTCAAGAACATAGTGGTAAGGTAATAGAAGAGCACACCCCAGACACAACCTTTGAATCTCCCATGGAGCAATTTCCTCCTAAAAGACAAAAGATAGAAAGCAATGAACCGTTGGTTCCCTATAAAAAGACTGAAGGAGTGGAAGACACTAAAGAATTGGCCACTATGTTACAATAATTAAAAGGTGATGTTGAGGTTGATCAGCCAATCAATGATACAAATTCCCATAATTCTAAAGAAAGGATGGATCAAACAAAAAAGAATACAAAAATACATGAGAATGAAAGAGAAATTGCAGCTAGGAGATTCATAGAAGATGATGAATTTATTAAGACTCCATACTTTAAGGATTTTTGGACAAAAATGAAGGTGAAAGAATTTGAGGAGAGAATGGAAATAAATGAAATGAGAATTGAGGAATCCCAAAAGGATCAAAAGGTGGCACAAACCTTTAGGGAATTAAGGATTGACCATATTGACATAAGCCATCATAAGACTAGAGAAATGATTTTGAAAAATAGTATGCTGATTTTCCCTAGTGTGGAATTGAAGAAAATGTTTTCTTGACCAAGTACGACCTTAAGAAGATCTAATGCTAGTTGCAGAGTTTGAGTTTGATGAAGGAATGAGTGGAATAGGGTATAATACCAAGATTGAAACCCTGGCTATATGGACCAAGCAAAAGAACACATAGAAGCCAAAACTACTGGATGTGATCCATGGAATAAAATGAGTAGCTATGGTAAGAAGAATACAAGACACCACCCCTTTCAAGGTAGCCACAATGACTATGCATTTGGCCATGTTTACCCATGCAACTGTTAAATGATTGGAGGATAGACTAAAAGAATATGAGAAGGAGCAAAGATTCCTAAATGGTGAAGTTAATAAGCTGATTATGAAAAATGTAAAATTAAAAGAGTAGCTTAAAGGAGAAGGAACCTCACAAGGCATGGAAATGGTGTTATATAAGCCTCCTATTACTCCAATATATATCTTTGTCAAACAAATGCAATCTTTTGAGCAGGAAGTGGATGAAATGAAGAAAGTTAGCAATGAAACAGAGGATGAGGTAAAGAGATAAGTTTGTGAAGCTATAGAAAAAATTATTTATCATAGCATAAAGTTGGTTGTAGATAAATTGAAGAGTGTGTATGATAGTTATAAGTTACTCCAAAAAGTTGTTGTTGATCAAATAAAGGCACATACGCTTGTGTTGGAACCCTTGTTCAAAAGGTGGCGACCCATACAGCACACTTTGTCTAAATTGTGCAGAGTCCTACAAAGGAGTACTAATGCTCCTACATCACTAAAACCAACTGAGAAAATAGTCAAAATGATTATAGATGAATTTTAGTATGTACAAGGACAAGACAAAAGGGTTAAGACATGAATGGATTCTTTCCAAACCCTAAAGCAATGATATATACTAGAAATAGTAAAAGGTGATGACCAATTGAGAGACTTTGAAGAGTGGAAAAAGGAGTTTGGTCAAACTATCCATAAGTGTATTATCCACATACAAGAGGGTGGTGATATGAATATTCATAGACTTAATTTAATTCTAGATTGATTAATTTCTTTCGATGTTGTATACTTGAAGTTTGTTAATGATGTGAAAGCATTGTTGGATAGTTGGTGAGAGGTGCATCTCACAAATATACCAAGGATTCAGGAGAACAAATGGCCATCATATTTTACAATATATCAATGGGAGGAGGGATATCTATATTCTGAGGATTAGGTGATGTTGGAGCATCTAGCGGTGTAGGGAAATCTTGCATCACCTAAAAAAAATTGTTTTCTTTATATTCTTTAGTTGTTTTGAGTCTCATGATGGAACTTAAGGGGTATAAGACTGTTAGGCATCATAAATAGTGAAAATCGGGCACTTAATATTTTTAGTAAGTCAGCCTAAATAGGCTTGTATGGACATGAAAATTTACCCCAAGGAGAAGAGCTGAAAAATATTTCCGATCACAAAATAATCACCTCAATACACTACACGATTTGGGAGAAATTAAAGTTTCTGTCTCGGGAAATTTCTTCAATGCAACTTCAAATTCAGATATAAAATTTTAGAGGCCTTGAAACAAGTCAACAAGTGGCTAAACCAACCTACAATGGGTTCATACATTGTAGAGCTCATCAATATTTTTCCAACAATATGCAATAATAGCAAATCAGACACTCGGATCAAAAGTTATGGCTCCGCGAAGTTGGTCCTCTATAAAGTGAATTTCATAAAAAATTCTTCCTAGGCCAGAAAACAAATGGCAAGATTTTTGGCACCAAAAAAAAAGAGGGGAAATTTTATCTTTCTAGAACATTTGAGGGAAGTTATTGGGGAAAATAAATAGGGTTAAGTAGGAGTTGTAGAAAGTGGCCCTTATAGTGCAGATTGTGGCTTCAAATAGTAGATTTTCTTTTCAAAGTTGATTTTTTTGTAATGAATCAAGCCCATGAGGTTGTAGCATGTATGCTTTCAATCTGTAATTTCATTTTCTGAAAACTAATTGAAAGTGAGTCATTTTTATATCTCAGATCTTCTAAGTTAATATCTATTTTTGTGATTTCTTTGGGTTTTGGGCGGTGTGGTCCTCATCAAGTGGTATCAGAGGAGGAGTTCCTGAGCCTATAACAGAGTGCCAAACATGAGGAAATTCCAGTAGGACCTATGAGTGTGGGTTGAGTTCAAGATGCCTCCAAGACTTGCCTAGTATGGCAGAGGTAGAGGCCAAGGTGGTGGAAGAGATCCACCTAGAAATGAAATAAAATCCCTTAGAAGGAAATTAGAAACCTTGCAAGAATAGGTTCAAAGAAGAGATGTGAAAAAATACATAGATTAGAAGATGAAACAAAAGATGAAATGGAAAAGGAAGAGTAGGATCCAATAGATCCTGGAGAAAGAAGATTACTACGAGCAATCTTGAGCATTGGGAAGAGACCTAAAATGGAGCTTTCAACTTTTAGTAGAAATCTGAATCCTAAAGAATTGATTGACTGGATCAATGACATGGAGGAATTTTTTGAGTTTGAGGAGATTGAGGACCCTCATAGAGTGAGGCTTGTGAAGAAAAAATTGAAAGGTCACACTAGTATATGGTGGAAATAGGTCTAGTTAGAAAGAGGAAGACAAGGGAAAGGTAAAATTTCCAAATCGGATAGAATGGTGTCAAAATTGAAGAAACAATTTATTCCAGTCGACTACAAATTGGGGGTGCTCAAGAAGATGCAAAAATTGAGGCAAGGGACAAGGATGGTGAAAGAATACATAGAGGAATTTCACAAGGTCTTGATTCAGATAAGAAATTCTAAGGTGAATAAAGAAAAATTTGCTCGTTATATTAATGGGTTGAAGCCAAGCATGCAGGAAGAATTGGCACTGGTAAGAATGACCACCATTGAGGATGCTTATCAATTTTATTTTAAGGTTGAAGAATGAATGAACAATAGGTTTGATAACAAACAATGAGGTGAAGGAAATGGAGGAAAGATAGGTGGATAGTCATATGGAGGTCGAAATAAAGATCAGAAGAAGGGTGAAGGCTCTAGTAGTAGCTAGAACCGGAAAGGAGATAACACCTACCATCCTTGAGATTAGAATAATGGAGACCAAAGAGGAAGATCTAGATGAGGACTGGGAAGAGGAGGCTCTATGGAACCTATTTCTAGTGTGAAGAAGGACATAGAGCCTATGAGTGTCCTCAACATCAAGCAAGGAAAAATAAAATACCTGCGAGTAATGCATGAGTTGCACATTTTGATGAAGATGTTGAGTCTTCAAATTCTGAGGATGCAGAAAGAGGAGAGGTTCTTGTTACCAGAAGAGCCTTGATGAATGAGGAGAAGGAACCAACTCAAAGGAAGAATTTGTTTCACACCAGATGTAAGTGTGAAGGTAAAGTGTGCAACGTTATTATTGATGGAGGTAGTATTGATAACCTTGTTTCAAAAGAAATGGTTAGTAAGTTACAATTGGAGAGAAGAAGGCATTTGAACTAGTACCAGATTGCTTGGTTGTAGAAGGACCATAAACCCTTGGTAAATGAACAATGTTTGGTAAATTTCAAGATTGGAAATCACCATGATGAGGTATTGTGTGATATTATGCCTATGGATGTTTGTCATATGCTGTCAGGTAGACCGTGGTGGTTTGATTAGCGAGTAGTACATGATGGACATGCCAACACCCATTCTTTGACAAAGGATGGTATTTATCATAAGTTGAAGCCCTTGAAAGAGATATAAGAAAAGGTATGCAATAATTCAAGAATTTGTTTGGTTGATGGAAGAAAGTTCCTAGAAGGTATGAAGCATGAGAATATGTGTTTTGCATTGATCCCTAGAGTTGATAAAGAAGATACCACTAAGGTACCTATAGAGGTTTTAGATGTTTTGAATGAGTCTCAAGCTATTATTTCTTATAATCTACGTAAAGGTTTTCCTCCCATAAGAAAAAATAGTCATCAAATGGACATGATCCTTGGAGCTAGTTTTCCAAATAAGGTAGCTCATCATATGACTCCAATAGAGAGTGAAGAGTGGAAAAGACAAGTGCAAGAGTTGTTTTGGAAGGGATTGATCAGAGAGAGTTTGAGTCCATGTACAATACCTATAGTACTAGCACCCAAAGAAGGATGGGCAATGAGATATTTTTATAGATTCTAGATCCATCAACAAGATCGCCATCAAATATAGATTTCCCTTGATGAGAATGGATGACATTATGGATTGTTCGAGTGGAGTTGAGTACTTCACAAAGATAGATTTGAAGAGCCGATATCACTAGATTTGGATTAGAGAAGGAGATGAATGGAAGGCAACCTTTGAAACCAAGGAGGGCTTGTACGAGTGGTTTGTCATGCCTTTTTGTCTAACAAATGCACCAAGCACATTTATGCTACTTATGAATGAGGTATTGAAAGAGTTCTTATGAAAGTTTTTTATTGTTTATTTGGATGATATTTTGATTTTCAGTAAGACATTGGAGGAGCACTTGATGCATATTCCAAATTTTTTTGAGAAGCTAAGGGAGAAGAAGTTGTTGATTAATTTGAATAAGTGTAGTTTTGTGAAGAGAGAGTTGGTGTATCTAGGATTTGTTGTCTCAACAGAGGGTTTTAAAATAGATCCAGAGAAAGTGAAAGCTATCATTGAATGGCCTACCTTGAGGAATGTTATAGAGGTAAGATCATTTCATGGTATAGGAAGTTTTTACTAAAAGTTTATTAAGAATTTCAATAGTATTTGTGCACCTCTAATTGAAGTAATGATAGGGGATAGAAAAAAGTTTAAGTAGACCATAGTAGCAACCAAAATTTTTGATATGTTGAAGAAAAAAGTTATAAAGAAACTTTTTTTGGCACTTCTAGATTTCAATAAGGTCTTTCAGGTAGATTATGATGCTAGTGGCACTACCATAGGAGTTGTTTTGAGCCAAGAAGGTAAGCATATTGCCTATTTTAGTGAGAATTTGAATGATGCCAAGAAGAAATATTTTTTCTATGATCAAGAGTTTTATGCTATAGTTTAGGCTTTGAAGAAATAGAGACACTATTTGTTTCCAAAAGAATTGATTTTATATACTGATCACTAGGCTTTGTAGTATCTCAATAGTCAAGGAAAGTTAAATCAAAGGAACTTAAAGTAGGTTGAGTTTTTCTATAATTTTTTTTTGTTTTGAAGCACTGGAGTGGAAGGTCAAATAGAGTTGTAGATGCCTTAAGTAGAAGGAAAAATTTGTTGATAGAGATGAATATAGAGGTTTTTGGGTTCAATGAACTCAAGAGTTTGTATCTAGAAGATCTAGAGTTTGCAGAAGCTTGGAAGGCTTGTTTGGAACTTGTTACATTGGATAGGATGAGATGATTCAATTTCTTAATCCAAGATGGGATGTTGTTTAGAGGAAGCCAATTGTGCATTCCAAGGAGTTCTATGAGAGAGAATCTAATCAAGGAGAAGCATAGTGGAGGATTAGTTGTACATTTTGGTCAAGATAAGACCATTGCTCTTGTCAGTGAGAATTATTATTGGCCACAGTTACAACAAGATATGAAGAAGTTTGTACAAAGTTGTAGAGTATGTCAGATGGTGAAAAGAACAAGTTAGAATACTGGATTGTATCAACCATTACCAGTACCTGAGAGGCCATGGGAGGATATTAGCATGGATTTTGTTCTTGACTTGCCAAGGACACAAAGAGGGCATGATTCCATATTTGTGGTGGTAGATATATTTTCAAATATGGGATATTTCATTCTATGTCATAAGACCAATGATGTTCATTTTGTAGAGTTGTTTTTTAGAGAGGTGGTGAGATGACAAGGTCTAAAAAAGAGTATAGTTTCAGATAGAGATACCAAATTTGGTAGTTATTTCTAGAGGACATTATGGAAGAAGTTGAAGACAGATTTTAAGTTCATTTTTGCACATGATCCATAGACTAGTGGACAAACAGAGGTGATGAATAGGAGTTTGGGTAACCTACTATGATTCTTAGTAGGATATAATCCTAATGGATGGGATTTGATTATGCCATAGGAAAAAATTTCCTATAATAATTCTATCAATAGGAGCACTGGTAAATCACCATTCTAGATTGTGTATGGGAGTAGTCCAAGAACTACTTCTGAACTAAGAAATATGGATAAGGGGGAGACGAGTAGTGATGAGGCTGAAGATTTAGCTGAGCACGTGAAGAATTTGCACGAAGAGGTGAAGAAACATATCAATAAGATGAAATCACAACATAAGGCTCAAGTATATTAGATAAGGAGGTATAAGGAGTTCTAGGTAGAGATGAATTCATGGTTCATTTGTGAAAGGAAAGGTTTCCAATTGGTACATACAACAAGTTAAAGATGAAAAAGTTTGGACCATGCAAGATCCTGAAGAAGCATGGTTCAGGAAATGCTTATGAGGTAGAGTTGCCTAGTGGAATAAACATTTATCCTATTTTCAATATTGCTGATTTGACAAAGTATTATGAATGTGATATAGAGGAGAGTCCGATAAAAGCACAGTGGAAAATTCTAGCACCTACATTAGAGAAGGAACAAATAGAAGAAATCTTGGATAGTCATGTGGGTAGAAGCATGAGAAACAAGCAATATTCAGAGTACTTGGTGAAATGGAGAGGAAGGTATAATGAAGATTCATCATGGTTAGCTAAGGGAGGTTAACCATCTTGGTTTCCCTCTAACTCTTGAGAAGTGATAGGGTCACTTTTAAAAATTACCCTGGGTGTCTGATGCAGGAGCATACAGTGGTGTAGGGAAATCTTGCATCACCCAAAAAATGTTTTCTTTATTTTCTTTATTTTTTTAAAGACTCATGATGACACTTAAGGGGTAATTTAGGCATCAAAAATAGCGAAAGTCAGGCACTTACTATTTTTAGTATGTCAGCCTAAATGGGCTCGTATGGACGTGAAAATATAACCCAAGGAGCATAGCTGGAAAAAATTTACAGTCATGAAAGAATCACCTCAATACCCTGCATGGTTTGGGAGAAATTAAAGTTTTCATCCTAGGAAATTTCTTGAATGTAGGTTCAAATTCAAATATAAATGTTAGAGGCCCCAAAATAGGTCAACAAGTGGCCAAATTGACCTATGGTGGGTTCATGTGTTGTAAAGCTGATCGAGAGCTTTCCAATGATATGAAATAATAGCAAGTAAAACATCTAGATCAAAAGTTATGACCCGACAAAGTTGGTCCTCTAAAAAGTGAATTTCATAAAAATTTCTTCCTAGGCCAGAAATCAAATGGCAGGACTTTTGGCCCCAAAAAAAAGGAAAAAACTTGATCTTTCTAGAACATTCTAGGGTGGTTATTGGGGAAAATAAAAAGGGTTAAGTGGGGGTTGTAGAAGGTGGCCCTGATAGTGCAAATTGTGGCTTGAAATAGTAGATTTTCTTTTCAGAGTTGATTTTTTTGTAATGAATCAAGTCCATGAGCTTGTCACATGTAAGCTTTGAATTTTTAATTTCATTTTCTAAAAACTAATTGAAAGTGAGTCATTTTTTATCTTGCATCTTCTGTGTTAATATATGTTGGTATGATTTATGTGGGTTTTTAGTGGTGTGGCCCTCATCATTAGGTCACTGGGATGAGAGAATTTGGATGCCTCTCATGGAGAGGAAGGATTTTCCAAATCAATGATCATAGGCCTTATACATAGATCAATTGGCTCATAAAGTTTGAATGTCTTAAGTCTTGTTTATTTCTTTAATTATGTTGATCAAATAAGTATTTAGTGAAGAAGTGTAACTTTGAAACATCACCTCATTTTGTAAAAGGGCTTGTATCTTGTTACTTCCCATATAAAAGGGGAAACCAAGGTTTGATTTTTATCATCATATCATTATCACCACCATTAGTAGAAGTGGATAGGTTACATTTTCCATCCATCCATTTTTATATCTTAAAGACTTTTGTTATTAATGTATATCATTGAAAGCAATATAATGGAGAAGACTTCTTATAATTGGTGATCTATTTTTAGTGTTCAATAGTTGTGTGGTTTTTCATTTTTGTATGTTGCTATGCTATCTCCATAGTGGTTCTCTTAAATTATTTGAATCTATATGATTTTTCAGGACACATTTGTTGTTACTATGTGACTGTCTTGATTGGGTTATGGTGAGAGAGAATTAAAAATCCTTTCAGTTAATTCATTTTAATTGGTTCCCTTAGGAATTAAAAATTATTTTAAGATAGTTAGTCTGATTGGTTTCCCTTAAGCTAATAATTAAAATTCCTTTCATAGAATCATAGTAATTTGAGGGAATAACATTGGGATCTATAAGGAAGAGTACTGTAACAAACAAACTTGCACATTTGCACAAGGTGCAAAACATCTAAAAGTGCCCAAAAATTAGAGTTAAGCTGAATAATAGGTTTACCTATCATACATATCTATCTCCATCACTATCATCCACCTTTCAACTCCACTCATGCAATAGATTAGGAACTGGTCAAGTTTGGAACAAATCTAATACAAACTCTACTTAAATGCTTTATTCTCAAAACATATCGTAGGAATTAGTTATCAAGCCTTGCATCTAATTCACACCATTGTGTCATTGTGAGTAGATTTCCCCAATTCAAAAACCATATTCAAACTTTAAATCTTCCTTATTACTCAAGTACACTTGACTAGGTCTAGCAGAGCCTAAAGAACAGGGGGTGATAAACCATATCCACCCTGTTCTTTAGCCAAAGACATATTAAGAGATTGGCACCCTCTTATGGTTTAAAAAACTATGTTTTTGAGACCTAACAGATTGGTGATTCTTCTAGGAAATAACCTAGCCAATTCTAAATCCAAGCCTTTCATCATAGAGTCATCACATTGTATAAGACTCCATTGAGAAGATGTCTAAAGAAATTATAAAATTTTCTCATTTTTCTTAAAAGTGAGTGGCAACTCTATAAGAATGAATGCATGACTGAGAAGTTAAATTACACATCAAAAAGAACTAACCCAAGAGTTCAAAGCATCAAAACATCCTATGAAATGAACAGTAGAAGATCTTTGCATCAAGAAATTCCAAAGAAGAACAATGGTAGGTGAACAAATAAACATGGATCTCCACTTTCAAAGGTTCATACAAATAAGAATAAAGGAGCATATAAACAGTCAAACACTACATTCACCAACTGTGAGAATATTCTAGAACAACCTCCTACATTGCACAATAGCTTCGAACCGTTGCATGAATTAGATTATCATAATGATGATCCATGTAGATATCACCATACCCCATGTCAGCAAGAAAACACTAGTCATCTTGTTCTTCATTAGAAGGAAGATCCTTAGAAAATGAAAGAATTCTTCACCCAACTTGATGAGGAACAAATTCAAAGGAAAAGGGAGTATGATCATATGATCTCATTTCAATAGGAAGAGGAAAACCAGTATGGATCTATGGATCACTCTTCCCCTATTGAAAATTATGATGAAATGAGCACTCAGAAATTGGAAGAGTATGTGGAAAAATAGAGAGAGGACCTTAGAAGGAGACAAAAATTGATAAAAGAAAGTTAAGAACTGGGTCAACAAATGTCTCAATTGAATGTCCATACATCAAAACCACCAAAATATGTCCCTCCCCATAAACAGGGACATAACATAAATCCATGGGAGTCATCCCAAAATATAGGGGCCCTGGGTACTTCAAAATCACCTTACAATACAGTTGGTAACCCAAAGAAACATTCCCAGCATAATGTGATACCATAGAGATCCCAACCATGAAACACCAACAACATTCTACAATCTAACCCGCCACTAGGAGAGCAATATGTCCCACACTATTAGCACCATGTGCCACAAAATAAAATATATCCTCACCAAAACATCCATCAAAATGTACACCAACCTCCACATGGATTCCAATATTACCTTAATCCACCACCTCAAAATCCTTATTCACAAAAATCTACAAGCAAGAGCAAATAGTTTGACTTGACAGGCTATCAACTATACCCATATTACAACAGAGGAAGACATAAGAAACTTCAATGCTTTTGCGAAAGATTTAAGCATGGAACAAGAAGATGTCCTCATGAGGCTATTCATGATGTCTTTGAATGAAGAAGTAAGGGATTGGTTTAATAGTCTACTAGATGCTTCAATTACCTCTATAGAAAACTTCCAAGATCAATTTCTAGAGAAATATGGGAATCAATGTGCTCATGAATTCACTCTACATAAATTAATAAGTATTCAGAAGCATCAAAATGATTTTTTCTTTGACTTTAATTAGAGATTCTCCAAGATCAATAACAAGATACCACACGGTTCTAAATTGACTGATTCAGTGGCTTTAAGCATTTACTTAAAAGCCTTTGATCCTAAAATAGGGTATGAGTTCATGAACATATTCCCTATAAGTTTGACTAAAGCACAAAAAGACTTCCATAACCATTGAAAAAAATAGGAAAGTTGTTAGCATGATTGGAAAAAAGAGATAATCTTAGAATCATGCAAAACCCTAGTAATTATCAGAATAGACAAGAAAATCAATATAGAAATGAGAGGCCAATATTGCATGACACGCCCTATAACATCACTTGGAAGGATTGAAGACTAGTAGGAAAAAGAAATTGGAAAGATACTATTGATGTATTGAAGAAACATGGAGCACATGCAGAAGATACTACACCATGGTGTTCACCTTGCCATAGACCCCATGTCCCTGAACATTGTGTAGTGGCTCAAGCTTTTTAGGAAGATGAGTGGTCACAAGAGGAAGATAGAGATGGCTACACTGTAAACATGTTAAGATGGGGGTCTCATCAAAATAATGAAGGATACTCATCCTCTAAGGATGGGTACAAATATGATGTAAACACTCAAAAGTACAATGTAAATGTGGAGCAAGAAGTGTTTTCTGATTAGGAAGAAAACACACAAGAAGTAGCATATGCATACAATACAACACCAAAATTCTAGATGAGAACACCAACAAAAGAAGAGTAGAGGGCCATCACAGCAAAAGGGATTAAATACAACCTAAGAAGTAGACCCACAAATGGATACTAGGGAACACTAAGAAGCATGTTCATAAAAGAACTTAAGACCAAAGATAACATCCCATCTAATGAAAAGAAGGGTGAAACAAAGTAGCCTCAGAAAGATGTTCAAAAATAGTTTGTAGATATTGAATCTGAGAAAACACTAAGTAATAACAAAGTTCAAACTAAAGGGAAAAGGGTTACTAAAATTGAGAAGGTTGAAGAGGGGATCACTTCCCCTTCATTTGACATTGCCCAATCACTAGCTCAGACAAAGATGACAGTTCCCTTGATGGAGTTGATGAAAATTGATGAGTTCAGAGACATAGACCTCAAAATGATTTCCAACACAACTCACAAACAAAAGGATCAGAAGGAGTTTAATGACATTGAGAAGGAAGTCATAAAGACACTAGAAGTATATTTTGGAGACACCCTCACAAAGAATCCCTCCCAGGTGGATCCATTTTACACCACATTGGTGATCAACAACAAATTGGTAAAAAAAAACATGACTAACTCAGGGGCAGCAATCAATATCATACCTTTGGCTGTCATGAAGGAATTAGGTCTATGGGTGAATATTACAAATGGGAAGTGCTATGTCATGGATAACATATAAGTCCTTGCAGTTGGAGTGATATGGGATGTATAATGAAAATTGGCATCATACCTTGAGGTGACATATAGGAAAAAAATTACTATGGTGGAAACTCCCCCTTACTATGGGATGTTATTATAAAGGAAATAGAATACAACAGTAACTGGGAATGTTCAGCTAGACTTGTCTTATTCCATAATACTTGTGAATGGAAGGGATGTCAAGTTATATAGAGAACCTAGATCAAAATATGTCATTGAGCTCTTTGATCCCAATAAAATGAATTTATTTTGTGAGATAGACTTGGGGAGTTTTAGAATTGAACATTCGAACCCTGAATTACTGAACATAGATCCAATTTCTAGGGATGTCTCTAAAAATGAACATGGCATATGGCGAATGTACTTTAATGGAGCCTACAGTAGAGAAGGGATTGGATCTATAATTGTCTTCATTTCACCTGAGGGAACAACATTTAAATTCTCATTTATGCTAACATTCAAGTTCACAAATAATATAGTAGTGTGTGAACCCCATTCCTAATACCTACAAAATAATAAGAACAAACACATTAGATTATAATTTGTAAGCAATAATAAGGATTCCCCATGAAATCCATTAACATAACTCAAATTAGGAAAAAAACAATGAAAAACACAATGAAATAACAAAATAAAGATTGAATCCTAATTAAGCAAGAAAACTCTTGATCCCATGGGGGAATTGGTGCCAATTTGATGTAAAAATTGGCCCTTTACCAATTCCTAATGATGCAAGCTTGATGTGATGAAGAGATTTGATCGACTTTGTTGATGTTGATGAATGCTCCAATAAGAAAATCTGCATAACCTAGCTATGATTCAATAAGAATGGATGAAATTTGATAGATATTTGAGCATGGTAACTTTGCCTCATTTGTGGATGCTAGAATGAGGATATTAGCCTCTTATTTATAGAATGAGAAGATGGGTGAATGTCCAAAATAGAGCAATGTGGGACTAAATTTTAACCAATGGAAAAATGCCACATGTCATCATGTGAATGGATAGAGGATGTGCAAGTTTTGAAGAATGTGTAAAGAGGGGGGAGATTCAAATTCAAAATATGGCTTGAAGGATGAGGTGAAAGGTGAAGAAAATGCACATGGCTCAAGAAAAGGACATGTAAGAGATTTTAAATGCTTTGTTGGAAGGGACAAGTCCTTTTGGGGGGAGATTTCAAATTTGAGGAATATTCCATCTTTGATGCTTTTTTGAATGAAAATAAGAGATTTATAAATCAATTAAATTGATTTTCATGTGCAAGTTGCAAAATCTAGAGGATTTGAGTGATTAAGATTAAATTAATTAGTATTTGATTAATTTAAGAGGAGATTAGGTGATTTGACTATTTGATTTAGATTTGTGGGTTGAAATAAATCAAAAAGATATGAAAATGATTAAGACCTAGTTAAATAAATATTTTGATTTATTTAACCAAAGGGGGTGATGTTAGATTAAATTAGATAAATGTTTGATTTATTTAATTTAATTAGATAAACTTTAGAGATTTAATCAAATAATATGGATTATTTAACTAAATAAAGATAGGAAGATGAAATGACCTAGTTAATTACACAAAGACAATGATTTAATTAAATAGAGGTATTTATTTAATTAAAAGGAGAATTGTGATGACTTTAATCAAATAAGGTTATTTGATTAAATCATTAGATAGAGGGATAATTCAGGATGAGGCGATGTTAGTAGATCAGGATCGAGTGTGCGATATCAATCTGTATATTTTCTATGTCTACAAGTAAAATATGAGGCCTTGTTGCTAGGTCTAAATATGGCCAAAAAACATGGGATCAAAATTTTAACCCTTCTTGGGGATTCTGAATTAGTTGCTTCACAAGTAAGATCAAAGTACTCCACAAAAAACAAGATATTGAAGCAATATAGAGATGTTGTGTGGGATACTATAGAGCTCTTTGATGCTTTCTCCATTCATTGGGTGGATAGATCCAAAAATTTGATGGCCGACTTCTTGGAAAATGTAGCCTTGAAAAAGAATGATGTTACCTTATCAGGGATCTCACAGGTAGAGCTCAAGCCCAAACCTATTGTCATTGACAACATTTATAATTGGTAGGTCTTTAATGATGATACATATCTAATCAAATTCCTACACTACATTGATCATTATGAAGCCCAAAAGATTGAATTGAATGAATTTTTTGAAGAGGTAGATGGAAAATAGACTATGTTTGACCAAGAGGTAGTGCAACTCAAAAAAAAATGGATCCCTATAGGACTAGTTGCACTAGAAAGGGTGTTTAATGGGAATGATAGTGCAATTATGAAGCAAACACCAGTGAGAAGGGAATATATTGAGGAAATTAATCTTAGGATTGAATTGGCTCCAAAAATGGTGTACATTGGAAAGAAGATAAGCCCTACAATTAGAAAGATGTTGATTGTATTATTGAGAAAGTACAAGCATGCTTTTTCATGGTCATATGATGACCTTAAAGCATATAGAGAAGATTTGTTTCAACATGAAATCCCACTAAAGCCTAATGCAAAGCCCTTTAGAAAAATTTAAAGACCAATAAATACTACCCTAGAACCCAAGATGCATGAAGAGCTTATGAAGCTCAGAAAAGGAGGTATCATCTAGCCCATCAGGCATTCTTCTTTGGTTTCCAACTTGGTGTCTGTCCAAAAGAAGAATGGAGACATAAGGTTGTGTGTAGATTTTTGAAATTTGAATATCTCCTCTCTTAAAGACAACTAACTCACTCCCAACCATGGAGGCTATGCTGCAAAGAGTAACTGGGTGTTAATTATTGTCCATGATGGATGTATTTTTAGGGTACAACTAGGCGAAATTGAAAGAGTCAGAATAGTGCAAAACTACATTTACCACACCTTGGGGTACGTATGTATATGTAAGGATGGCATTTGGCCTCACAAATGTTGGTGCCACATTTCAAAGAGCTATGGATGTTTCCTTTGCTAATATAATAAATACAATAATGGTAGTGTATCAAGATGACCTCACAACATATTCTAAGAAACCTGAAGATCATGTTGAACATCTACAAAATATCTTCCTCAAAGCCCTGGAGTATGGTATTTCATTAAACCCAAAGAAGTGCCATTTTGCTGTGATTGAAGGAATTTTTTTAGGCCAGATAGTTTCCAAAGATGGAGTAATAATTGATCCAGAGAGAGTAGAGGCCATAGACAAGATCCCTATCCCTAAAATAGTAAAGGATATCCACTATTTCTTTGGACAAATATCTTTTGTAAGAAGGTTTATATCAAATTTTAATGAGATTTTCAAACCCATTTCAAAAATTTTGAAGAAAGGATCCAAGATTGATTGGAATATAGAGGAAATTGATACATTCATATCCATCAAAATAGAAATCAAGGAGGCCCCAGTATTAAAGTCACCAAACTTCAGCAAACCTTTCCAATTTTTTTCATTTGCATCTTACCACACAGTTGCAGTAGTAATGTTGCAAAAGAATGATGAAGGGTATGAGCCACCAATATCATTTTTTAGAAAATCCCTTCAAGGAGTAGAACTAAAGTATGACATCACAGAGAAGTAGACATATGCACTTTTCAAGGAAATAAAATCTTTCAAACCATATTTGGTAGGTGCAAAGATAGTCGCCTGTGTCCCTAATGTTGCAGTAAAGGATGTGTTTGTACAAACTAAAATTATAGGGATTATTAGAATTCAAGAGTTTTATATTGAAATATGAATTGCTAAGTTAGTAAGAGGATGAGCATTGGCCAAGCTTATGGCTAAATGAAACCTTGAAGCATCTCAAATATGCAACATAGGGGAGGAAGAATGTATGATTGCAAGCATAGAGAACACCTCATGGTATACTGACATAATGTATTACCTAAAAATATAGAAATGTCCTAAAGACATGAATAAAAAGAGAAAAGGAACTTTGAATTTGCATGCATCAAAATATGTCTTTATGGATGGAGACCTGTACTAGAAGAACATAGATGGAGTGTTGTTCTTGTGCTTAGAAAAATCACAAGAAAATCATATGTTGAAGGAGATGAATGAGGGAGTTTGCAAAGGACATTTTTTGTCCAAGATCACTTCCCACAAGATCTTAAGGGTTGGATACTATTGGACTATGGTTTTCAATGACTCTTTTGCTTATGTACGAAAGTGTGAAGCCTATTAGAAGTTTTCTAGAAAAATGAAATAACAAGGAGCACTGCCAGTAAGGAAAATGCAAGTTGAAGCTTCATTTCATTAGTGGGGGATTGATTTCATTGGAGAAATACAAGAAAAATCTAGTGGAGGTCACAAATGGATACTAGTGGTAACTCACTACTTTACAAAATGGATAGAATCCATCCCCACAAAGCAAGCCACTAGTAAGGTGGTGATGAATTTTCTAATGGAAAACATCATCACAAGGTTTGGAACACCTATAAGGATAATCATAGACAACGGTATCTACTTCAGATAAGAGGAATTAAAAAAAATCTATGAGACATATGTAATAACAATTTCATATGCATCCCCATACCATCCACAAGCAAATGGATAGGTTGAGTCAAGTAATAAAAGTATCTTAAAGATAATTAAAAGAATGTTGGACAAAAATAAAAAGCTTGGGATTGCAAATTGAAGCTAGTAGTCTGGGCAGATAGAATCACAGTTAAAAAATCAACTGGAAGATCACCTTTTGAATTGGTCTATGGGACACAAGCAAGAATTCCCATGCAAAACCTCTTGCTAGTATATAATTTCATGCTTCACGAAGAACTAGATATCCCTGAACCTATGGAGGATAGGATGGAGCAACTGGTAGAATTGGATGAAATTAGAAGCTTTGTCCAGGAGCAAAACACAAAAATGTAGTCATAGATGAATTACTTGTTTGACAAAAGGGTGAAAGATAGAAAGTTTGAGGTGAATGGCATGATCCTATTATGGAATGCAACGTGTCAAGATGAAGGGAAACATGGGAAGTTTGAAGCTCTCTAAATAGGACCATTTTTTGGTTATATAAAAAGGTGGTGAAGATTCTTACTATCTTCAAAACATGTCAGGAGAAGATCAAGAATCGCTAGCACATGGAAAATTCCTAAAACACTTCTTTTCTTAAAATATAATTTTTTCATGCACAATAGTTTAGGTTTCCCCCACCCATCTCATCCAGACTTATTCATCCATGGTTTGCCTCCTAGAGATTATTTCTAGATACTTGCAATGACCTTATGTTCATTCATCCCCAATCAAAGCCACTATTGGAGCAAAAAATTCTTCCTCGGTATCCACTGGCTTTCATTTTCCATCCACACTTTACCTACATCAAAAGATCCACTACCTTTCATTCTACATCGAGTTTATATGAAATGCAACAATTTTTGTGACAAGACCCATAAAAATATCAACATTCCCCTTGTATATATCCATTCATCCTTCTGGATAGTCACTAATAAAACATTTCATCCCTTTACCATAGTAACACAACATCAAAATATAGGTTGTGTTGGTAGGTAGTTCATAACTCATGAAATAAAGCATTAACCACCATACCACTAGAGGGTTATGCAATAGGCGTGGTAAAGTGGTACTCACCACCACCCCACAAAGAGGAGATCAAGTTAGCACAGTAAAGTGGTTCTCACCACCACCCCATGAGTAAAATTTCAAGGTAGAGTGGTAGAGCAGTAAGCATTGAAAGAAAAGTAGACACCATAGTATCGTGTGAGGTGGACAGTATAGCCAGAACATGGTGGTATGAACATCGTTGTCCTACAATCATAATAATAGAAAGTATCATATATAAAAGGGCATAAAACTCGACACCACCATACCATATCCAATGTGATAAGTGACAACGGTAGTATAGTGGGACCTGTTGTGGCATCATTATAGACTATGGTAGTAAATGAAAAAGATCATGTCAGCCACTGTGACACAAGAATCCAATAGTGCATAATCAAATTCGAGAATATGAACTTATTGAAAATATTTGGTAGAAGGTTGGAATTAATGCTTATATGACTAAACAGAGCACCATTAAAAACAAATGAATTTTCCTAATGCTACACTTAAATGTAATACATTGTCATGGAAGGAGCTAAGGATACGAAGAGAAGGATCTCTGTAAGTATCAAACACCTAGTAAGTGCATGAATAACTCTCTGAAGAATCCCAATTGGTGTAGATATTCTCCAAAGGCTCTATCATTTTGAATTTTTAGTAGAAATGTCATCTAAAAGGAAACAATTGGAAGCAAAGGAAAGTAAAACCAAAATTGAGGATGAAGAACCTAAGATAAAAAGGAGGCCTCTTCATCAATGCATTTTAGACTTACTTCCAAGGTCCACCAAGGGAGGTAACAAGAAATTCCTCATAGATGTCATGCAGGTTTGTAGAGATGCCCTCATTCCTAAATCTAGGTGGGACTTGTTTTGGTATTTTTATAGTAAGAGAAATGGGAGGGTTCCGGTGTCAAACCCCTAGGTCCTGGACTTAGGAAAACTGATTGTCCCTAATGTATTTGTTGATGTTGAGTTTATCAGACTAAGAGCTAAACATTATCATTCTACTACCAAAACTATGAGGTTTTCAAATGGTACAATACTAGTTGGGGTAAGTAGGGAAACTAGGATTGAGTGCTTTGACTTGAATAAATAGGCCTTGACTAAGACAGACTTACAAAAAAGTGAAGAGGATTATACAATGCTAAGGAGAACTTACATGAGTGATGAGCTTCATCTGTACATGAAAAGAGGAATTGGAAATAGAATAATCCCCATTTCTCCCTCCATTACTGAGCTAGTCACTGTGGTAGAATTTTAATATTGTTTTTTGAATACATATCTCAATCTATGCCAAGTGTTAGGCATGGATTCTCAAGATAGGATGTCGGTACTTAGTTTAATGATGATGGCCATGAGAATCCAGAATCCAAAGACCAATATAGAATATGACTTTGCTTCATACCTAGAGAAGGCATTGGATGAGGAATTCTTGCATGCAATAGAAGACAAGGATCCTATTACATTTAGATACTATTATCTCTTGTGTCATTTGATACTATACCATAATTTATACAAATGGAATAAATGAATGGATGTAGCCAAAATTGATGAGCAACAAAATCCTACACCTATATAGAAATGATGCTATATTTGGGACAGCCGGTGTAAGAACTCTAGCTTTGGAATATTCTATGAAGATTTAATGCACAAAATACTAGGAGTTATTGGTTATTCAATACCAATATTTTGAACCAAAATTCTATAATTGTTGAGACCTCTAGCCTTAAAATAGAAGCAAGGTCATACACACAATTTTGGTGATTGGTTCTTCCTCCCTGAAGTCACAATAATAAGAGTTTATGAATGCCCTATTACCCCACATATGCTACCAAATTTTGTGACCCTTAGACTAGCATTTTTAGAGTTTATGATGCAAAGCATGGTGGGCTTCATATGTTTCCAAAGACATAAAATTCTGATTTTTGATTGATCACCCAAGCACTCACAAGACTCTCTTTAAAGAAACATGGTTTCATAGGCTACAAATACACGAAATAGTGGTTTCAAGACACAAAACTCTCAAGGAACCGCTGATACACCTTGTACATCACAATATTGATAGGATTAGGCCAAACAAACTCCCTTAGAACACTGGTTTCTTCATTCTTCCATAGCTCACTCATAAGAGACTTATTCACTTATAATATTCCAAAAGGAAAAAATTGGGTGTAACTTTCCAAATTTTTTGAATCTCCCAAAAAAGAAAACATTTTCAAGTACCCATTATGGCCTTCTTAAACATATCAAGAAACAAAAAATGGTTTCTTTGGAAAGTATCCTTCAAATCAAGCCTACAACACTATTTTTAGGGGCAATTAGCCCCATTTTACAAAGCAAGTATGTGAAATCTTCAGCCCAAACTTCTAATCTCCACTCCAAGAGTCTTAACACATCACATAGGGTCCCATTATTCCACTTTTATCTCCACATTTCATCACAATCTTGTCGCCGCACAAGTTCTCTAACCTACCTAATTTCCTTCATAAAGGTTTGTCATAGCATATATTTTGAACCAAAACCTCTTCTCTAGAACCTAAAGATATTTTTCAATACCCTTTTCGAATTTCTTAAACATATTTCAAAATTGTCATAGGTTGTTTCAAAACATAAGCCCTTAAAATTGACTATCTCGTTTTCAAGGAGGCTAAATTAAGCTAGTTTTACTAGGTCAAAATTGGCTTTGTGAACTCCAGGCCTCTAATCACCCCACTAACACCTCAAAAACATCAAATATGGTCTGAAAAAATATTACTAAATTATTTTCCATCCTTCACCATTGACATTTCTTCAAACCTTAACCTTTAGGCATCAATACAAGCATAAAAATCATGAAAATTCACCAAGGGAAACAACAAAACTTATGCAACTTACTTTCCCGTACACTTGCAAACACAACTAGCATGGAAAACACCCTAACCTTACCCATTCCAATTATTTTCAAAGGCCTACCTCAGTGGAATGGTTGTTTATTGTCTTTTTAGACTCTTAAACCCTTAAAATGAGGGTTTTCAAATAGTTTTCTGAAAAATGAATCAAACAAGCTTTATTCTCAATGAAATATTCTCAAATCAAGTTTGTTTAAAAGCTAATAGAATTTTCTACCAAAACCAATAAACATTATGGCCTTGTGGTGTTGTACAGGTAGTACAATGTTTACAAAAATAAGGAATAAACATTGAATCTGCAGAAATAGGGTACATTTATTCAAAATTACTTCAAGATACAATGTTGTCTACTTTTCCTCACCTTCACAGGGTGATCCCATAGTATTGGTTTACAATTTTTAGCCAAAATAGAGACTGAACTAATTTTTTCTAACTAAATCTTCACTTTCGGACACTTATATCAGCTAAACCGTGAGGAATTTGAAGATGATGCAAACTAGTGATTTTTGACATTTTTCCTGTAAATTCTAAATATATTTTTTTCAATTTTTTTTGAATTAGATTGTACTTATTTTTCCATCTCCTTCAAAAACTAGTTTTTCTAGTAGACACCATTTTTAAGGAGTGACGTGCATCGTATAACACATAACTTTTTTCCATGAAGGACAAAATTCTAGTTTTTTTGAATTTAGATTTGTAACTATGATATCTAGTCATTCCAATTGGTTTCATAGTTTTTTATTGAATTTTTTTTCCTTAATCAAGTTTAGAAGTCAAACCAATTACAATTCAGACATAGGTAGATTGTATTTAACACGTAATTTTTTTTGTATGTATCAAAATTCAAATTTTTTTTGTTGGATCAAAAACTTTAATATTTGGTGCACTCATATTTTTCAAAAAAAATGATAATCTTCTATTTTTCCACATGTGCAGAACAAAGAACTTGATTTTCAGTAAAAACCTACATTCACAAGAAATAAAAAATAAATATAATAATTTAATTTATTTTTTTTTAAATTATACTTTTTGGGAAGCTTATAATAAGGACTGCATACTTACAAAAAATAAATTTGAATGAATTGATTTGATCCCCCAAAAGGTAAATCAAAAGTGGTTTTTTATCAGCATTTTGATAGGTGTAAAGGAGACTCTGTTATAGGTATGGTTTAAAACTAGTGGAGTTCTATCTAAGGGGGTTTGATCTAAGGTAGTTTTATCAAACCCTCTTAAATTGGAATGCTTTAAATGGAAGTTTTTAAGGCTTAAATCACTATATTCTCTAAAAATATGTGATTTTAGAAAAAAATAGAATCTCCCAGAAATTGTAAACCAGCTTTGTGGGATCACCCCACAAGGATTTTTAAACATGTTACAATAGTTATCTTTTATTCCCCTTGAGTTTCAACTGACCAACTACCTTCCCTTTACAAAGTGACTCTTCATATTCCAACTTCTTGCATTTTTTTGCATTTTTGACAACAATTGCAAGATTTTGCATTATTTGACAACTTGACCATAAAACCTCCTAGAAACCTAATCAAATGATTCAACTACATTAAAATGATCCAAATATGACCTCATGACAACAACAATATGATGAAGACTCAAAAATTATAAGATTTCCTCATGGAGGCATGGAGTTTACATGGTGCCCTGTACAAGTTTATGTGGCAGATGATGTGGATGGAGAAAGATGTAATGCATAGGAAAAGGAAGGGAACATTCCTACCAAACTTAACCAAGTGTGAAGATTGGTCTGTAGGCTTGGATACATTGGAAGAATTGCAATATTATTTAAAGACAAGATACTTATTGGATTTTGGAAGAGAAACAACTTTTGATCTCGAAAATCATATGAATTTAACATAAATGAATAATCTTCTTATCAAATCAATAGTTACACACCAAGTGGACTGTGATGAAGATGTAATAAGAAATTTCATTACTTATCAAGATGTGTTTAGCAGAAGGGAAAAATAGGGATATATGAGGAAGCTTGAAGAAGAGAGGAAGAGAAAACACAAGGATTTCCTAGTCTATTTTGTTGAAGAAAAGGATCCTATTAGAAGGATAGATTTGATAATTGATAAGTTTGAAGACTTATATGACAAACGTGAAGCATATCTTCAAGAAAATAGTTGTAAGGTAATAGCAGAGCTCACCCTAGACACATCCTCTAAATCTCCCATGGAGCAATTGCCTCCTAAAAGAAAAAAGACAAAAAGAACTAAACCATTGGTGCCTTATGAAGAGAGTGAAGGAGTGGGAGACATTGAAGAAGTGGCCACTGTCTTAAAATCATTAAAAGGTGATGTTGAGATTGATCAAACAATCTATGAGACCTATGCCCATAAGTCTGAAGAAAGGAAAGATGAAGTTGGGAAAAATATAGAAATACATGAGGATGAAAGAGAAATTGCAGCTAGGAGATTCATAGAAGATGGTGAATTTATTAAGACTCCATAGTTTAAGGATTTTTGGACAAAAATGAAGGTGAGAGAATTTGGGAGAGAATGGAAATACATGAAATGGGAATTAAGGAATCCCAAAAGAATCAAATGGTGGCATAAACATTTAGGGAATTAAGGATTGACCATATTGACATAAGCCCTTAGAAGGCCAAAGAAATGATTTTGAAAAGTACAATGCCCTCATTTTCCCTGGTCTAGAACTGAAGAAAATGTTTTTGCTTGACCAAGTACGAGCTCAAGAAGATACAATGCTAGTTACAAAATTTGACTCTGATGAAGGAATGAGTGGAATAGGGTATAATCCCATGATTGAAACCCTGGCTATATGGATCAAGGAAAAGAACACACAAAAGCCAAAACTACTAGATGTGATACAAGGAATGAAAGGGGTGGCTATGGTAAGAACAATACAAGACACCAACCCTTTCATGGAAGCCACAATGACTATGAATTCAGCCATGTTTACCTATGCAATTGTTAAAGGATTGGAGGATAGACTAAAAGAATATGAGAAAGAGAAAAGATTCCATAATGATGAAATTAATAAGTTGTTTATGGAAAATGTAAAATTAAAAGAGTAGCTAAAAGAAGCAGGAACCTCATAAGGTATGGAAATGGTGTTATATAATCCTCCTAGTGCTCCAGTAGATATCTTTGTTGAACAAATGAAAGCTCTTGAGAAAAAGGTGGATGAAATGAAGAAATCCAACAATAAAACATGAGATGAGGTAAAGAGACAAGTTTTTGAAGCTATAGAAAATATTTTTGATCACATCGTAAAGTTGGAGGTAGATAAATTGGAGAATGTGTATGACAGTTATAAGTTACTCCAACAAGTTATTGATCAAATAAAGGAACATACGCTTGTGTTGGAACCCTTGTTCAAAAGGTGCCAGCCTATACACCACACTTTGTCTAAATTGTGTAGAGTCCTACAAAGGAGTAGTGATGCTCCTACAACACTAAAACCAACTGAGAAAATAGTCAAAATGATTATAGATTAATTTTAGTATGTATAGGGAAAATACAAAAGGGTTAAGACACAAATGGATTCTTTGCACACCCTAAAGCAGTAGTATATACCATAAATAGTAAAAGGTGATGAGAAATTGAGAGACTTTGAAGAGTGGAAAAAGGAGTTTGGTCAAAATATCCATAAGTGTATTACCCACACACAAGAGAGTGGTGATATGAATCTTCATAGACTTAATTTAATTCTAGATGGATTAATTGCTTTTGATGTTGGATACTTGAAGCTTGTTAATGATACAAAAGAATTGTTGGATAGTTGGTCGCAGGTGCATCTCACAAATACACTAAGGATTTAGGAGTACAAATGGCCATCATATTTTATAATATATCAATGGGAGGAGAGATATCTGGATTCTGAGGATTAGGTCACTACAACAAGAGCATTTGGATGTTTATCATTGAAAGGAAGGAATTTCTAGATCAATGATCATGGGCCTTCTACATAGATTAATGAACTCATAAAGTATGAATGTCTTCATTCTTGTTTATTTCTTTAATTCTTCTGATCAAACAAGTACTTAGTGAAGAAGTGTAATTTTGAAACATCACCTCATTTTGTAAAGGGGCTTGTAGCTTGTTGGTTCCCATATAAAAGGGGAAACCAAGGTCTAGTTTTGATCACCATCTCATTATCACTGCCATTAGTAGAAGTAGATAGGTTACATTTTCCATCCATCCATTTCCATATCTTAAAGACTTTTGTTATTAATGTATATCATTTAAAGCAATATAATGGAGAAAACTACTTATAATTGGTGATCTATTTTCAATGTTCAATTGTTTTGTGGATTTTCACTCTTATATGTTGTTGTGTTGTCTCCAAAGTGGTTCTCTTAAATTATTTGAATGTATATGATTTTTCAGGACACATTTGTTGTTATTGTGTGAATGTCTAGATTGGGTTCTAGTGAGAGAATTAAAAATCCTTTCAGTTAATTCATTTTAATTGGTTCCCTTAGGGATTAAAAATCCTTTTAAGATAGTTACTCTTATTTGTTTCCTTATGAAAAGAATTAAAATTCCTTTCATATCATCACAATAATTTGAGAGAATAACACTTGGATCTATAAAGAAGAGTACTGTAACAAACAAACCTGCATGTTTGCACAAGGTGTAAAACATCTAAAAATGCCCAAAAATTAGAGTTAAGATGAATAATAGGTTTACCTATCATACATATCTGTCTCCATCACTATCATCCACCTTTCAACTCCAATCATTGAATAGATTAGGCACTAGTCAATTTTGGAACAAATATCATACAAAATCTACTTAAAAACTTTATTCTCAAAGCATACAGTATGAATTATTCATCAAGCTTTACATCTACTTCACACCCATGTGCCATTATGAGTAGATTTCCCCAATTAAGAAACCATATTCAAACTTTAAATATGCCTTATTACTCACGTACACTCGCCTAGGTCTAGTAGAGCTTAAATAGTAGGGGGTGATCAACTATATTCACCCTGTTCGTTAGCCAAAAACATATTAAGAGACTAGCACCCTCTTATGGTTTAAAAACTTGCATTTTTGAGACCTAAAAACTTAGAAGAAATTTTTGATGATGGATAGAAATTTAATGTTGTTAGTAGTTGATGATGTTTTTGCTTTGCATGGAAACTTCACAATTTTGAACAATCTTGTTTGATGTAGCAAACATATATGATGCACTAGGGTATTAATGACCAAGTGACTTTGTATCCATTGCATGGACTTTGAATCTACAAACAAAGAGTATCTTTTCTCATACCAAATATACAAATTTTTTTTTTAAACTATATAGTCGGGTTGTGTTAAGAAATTTTAGGACCAATCACATAAAGAAGTATAGAACACCTAACATGCAACTGCTTCATGAATTGTTTCAACACAACTTTCATACACTCAATAAAGAAAGTATTCACCATGGTAGTATTAGAAAAATATCTTACAAACAACAAATCAAAATGTTGCTCAATTTCCCCCATTCCTTCCTCTCTAAATCCTTATGGAAATCCTCGAGGAATCCTAGGAATGAGTCAATAAAATAAATCATAAAAATAAGACTACAAAAAGATTAAAACAAAAAGTTACAGTATCACTTGCCATATATGTTTAGATTGGGGCTATTATCCGGTGTTGATCATGTCTATTAACACATACCTCAAGATGTTGTTGATATGTTGTAAAACAATATGTAGGTAATAATTTAGCATACTCTTTGTCTATTTTGTAATCAAATCTTTGTGATTATTTTTCTTGAAGGTTCTAGCTTTCGGTGTTTGCTTTGTTTGTTTGTTTGTTTTGTCAAAGGGTGAGTGCAATGATTTATTTAATATGGGTGATGTTTTATTCCTGATTTTGATGACAGAGTTAGGATCTTTTTTATTTTTTCTAATTTTTTATGATTTTTTTTGTTGTTTTTAAAGGACTAACCTAGGGTCTCAAGGGATATTAATCATTTCCTTCATTGTACACACAGAGGCTCACAGTTCACTTAGTTTGAATGTGATTTTTTCTCTTTCGTGAATGTTTCTATATTTTGAATTTTTTTACTATTTTTGGATTTTGTGTCTTTTGAATAAGTTGAAATAAAGCATGATAGAAACCTAAGGGGACTGGCGTAGGGTGCCAAAGGATATTAAGCCTTGCCTACATTGTACACGTAGAGACCATGTAGTTTGACCAGTTGACTCAAAGCATAAACTTATTTTTGAGGTTCAAACAACATAGTTAACTTGGATTGATATTCCACTTTTGTGTCTAGAGGATATTTTGTGGGAAATTCACTTGAACTAGCTGTAGGGTTCAAGCAAATGTTGATATCTTAGAGTGTTTGAGTGAAGGAATAACCCAATGATGTTTTGTTTATGATGTTTTTCAAATGTTTTTTATTTTGTTGTTTTGAAAATGATAGGATGTTCAAAGATCCAATCCACGACTAGCTTTAAGAAGTTACCCCTAGTTGGAGACAAGATTTCTTTCCTAAATCAGTAACATGCCATGGTTGGATACACGTTTTATTATGGGATGAATGGGTGGATGTTGTGGATAGTGTCGATAGATAATGATGCAAGTCTTACTTAAACATAGTGTCTGTTTGCTAGGTTTTCACTATGGTATCTACTCTAGAAGCATCAAAAGGTCGTTTTCACTTAAATAAAATTTTATTTCTCTTTACTGTTTTTCTTGCTTTTGGATTTTTTTGTATTTTTTATCTTTTTTCTATTTTTTTTGGATTTTTGCCCTTTTTCCTAGGGTGTAAGATATTAATAGCTTGGATTGATAATATTTCACTTTGTTTTTCTATAGGATATGTTGCAGAAAAGCTTACTTGAACTAGCTATGAGGTTCAAGCAACTGTTGATATCTTTGAATTTTTGAGTGAAGGAATAATCCATGTTGTTGGTATCTTTGAAGGTTACCTTGGTAGTGCATTGGTCATACACCTTGTTGGGATTTTTTTTTTTGAAGGCTACCTTGGTGGTGCGTTGATGGGATACCTTGTTGTTGGGATGAATTATTTATTGGGAAGGCTACCATATGACACACCATGTTGTTGGGATGAACTATTTTGAAGGTTACTGTTGACAACAATTTCACTCACAGCAAACATGGCAAATAAATTCTTCACAGAAAAGAGCGCAAAGAGCCTATCCTTCTTCAAAGATACGGAAAAAAGACAACCTAAAAAGGGATTTTGCATTAACAGGGAAAAGATTGGCTTTCACTCAATCCCAAGTCTCTGATAACTAGGTCATGGTTGCACTAGGGTCGCTCTTGGGTACTGATGTGATATTGTTGTTAATCTCAAAGGGACTATTGTTGTGAATTGAATATTTTAGGTATTGGATTCTCAATTGAAATATTTTCTATCACATTTCATGAACATCACAAATTATTTGCTATCACTTAAGTAGATTTAGCATTAAGCATTCAACAATTTTATGGAAAATAAAAGATTTTCAATAAAATTTCATCCATTCATTCAAATTTTGGAACATGTTCAAGAATTTAAGCATATATTCTATAGAAAAAAAATTAAAATTAAAATTAAAATTAAAATTAAAAGTTTCTCCTGATTATTCTCCATGGATGCCCCAAAGAATCAACTAAAATATAGAAAACCACTTTATACTTCACCAAATTGCTTCACAGCTACATATAAAATGGTGCAGGCTTTTAAAGAGAGGGGTTTCATTTCTAGACACCCAATAGGTTTTGTATGCACCCTTAAACGACATAGCATACAATCTTGTTCAATTGAACTAACAAAACCATCTACAAAAGATACTGAGATAGGTAGCTATCTAATAAGATCTAATATTAATCAATGTCTACATGCATACAAATTTTTATGCTCGAATGGTTCAAAAAATAGGAAAAAAGAACAAAACTTAAAATTTTATGCTCCTCCAACATCCACAAATTCTTAACTTAAAATAAAAATAAGGATCCTCTGGCCTTCTATAGAACACAAGGCTTAGATAGGATAAGTCAAATACATGAGAGAAAATATAAGAGACCAATCTAATCAAGGCACATGGAATGTAGTGACGAATAGGAGAATTGTAATCAAAGTCAATGGAAGTCAACTCCAATTACACATTAAAGTTCTTCAGGTGTTGATCTTGAATCATCAGGGTTCTTCTTTGAACCAAAAAATTTTTCTCAAACAAAATATAGGAATTTCCTATGTTAACAAAGTGATCAAGTGGAAGTATTATTCCTATATTTCAGGTTCCTGAATTTGAACATTCTAGGAATGAATTACTCCTGGAACAAGTACACTATTTCACCACATGCTTGAACTCCATCATCTTGGGATTTCGGTATATTGCACATCTTTACAATGAACTTTATTTGAGCATGAGATTTTGAAGTGCATTATTAAACCTACAAACAACATCAGATTTGTTCACAAATATGATTTTCCTGACCGTCCATACCCAAAATTTGCATCACAGTCGATATTTGCTGCAATCACAAATTCCACACATTAAATCCCTTTAAAAGAAAGAAAACATTTATAATATCTCATTTAAATAAAACCATTATTGAAATGTTAATACAAAAACAAAGTCCCATAATTAACACACTTTTAAGCATATCATAAATCCTCACATATATACCGAACTACCAAAATCATTAGATAAAATTAAAATTTAATCATTTTCCTTTCACATTACAACTTGGTACCTGGTACTCAGTATTCTACTTTACCCACTAACTTTCCTAGTCCTTGGTTATACCAGAACTCCATTATACTAAACTCCTTCATACAAGACCAAAGCCTTCCATTTGAATTAACATTTCCTTTCACCTTTCACATGTTTCCAGTACCTGGTATCCAGTGCCTCAAACACTTACATTACAAAGTACTTTTATTACCAAATATTTTTTTCTTTCTCTTCTCTTCACTTCTGGTGATCTTCCAATTTGCTAGCTCCTGCCATAAGAGTTATTTTTTCACTTGGGTCCCCAAATCTTTTTAGTCTTGGGGTGTGTTGTGAGACCACACAACAACTTGCAACCAATAAAACCAAATTTAAACCAAACTTGAAATTAAATCACATGTTGTAAATTAAAATTGATACATATTTTAAAATTGTATCCTCTACCTTTACCTAGATTCTGACATAAAGAAGTAAAACTCCACTGGAAACATCCGTGTGAGCTCTGATTAATTCTAGTTTTTAGAGCTTAGTAAAAATATTCAATTCATTAAAATTGAACTACATAATATAGTAATCCTCCAAAGCCAACCAGGGATAGAGCCTTGCTGCTAGTTGTGTCCATAGCCCCAACAAGGTTATCTTCATAATTCCCCCAAACATATCTCTACTATCAGTCAGACATTTATAGCCCTAGTAGAGTTATTTGGATAGCCTAAAGAGTTGATTGCTATATATATATATAGCAATGATAGTTCTTTTATCAACTTGCAAGCAATGAAGCACCGCTATTAGGTTGGGAATTGTAGTGGTAGTGAAGGTTACCTTTTAATTTTTCATTCAGTGTAAATCCCTTCATCAACTCACTACTTCCCAAAAAATCAATTAATATTTCCTTGTAGGTGTGCGTTTCTAGCTAAATTTCACTAATTTATGCCAAATCCTAGCTAACTATAGCTCACTATATGTTAAAAAATATGCATAAATTATAATTTAGCAATAGACAACTTAATCACCAAACTTAAATCTAAATTTAGAAACATCAGTTACCACCCTTCGGATTAAATTTTATGGCAACTACTAAAATCTCTACTAGCAATTTTGACTTAACGACGTTGCACTTCATTAATGGATTAGAAATGTCATAATTAACTTGAAGCACGATCACATTATTTTGCATTAAATTCACACACCTTATTCAACATGTATTATCTCTTCAACTTACTCAAGTGATGATGTGTACTTCCTTTTCAGCTTCATTTTCCATTGTATTCCACACACATAAGCACCTTCATAATTAATACAACTCTTTTAAAAAATTTGAAATGGCGACTATTAATTTCAAAATCTTCAACTTTCTTGATTCACAATCTTCATATTGCTCAAATTCAGAGCAATTTTCCACCAGATATGTGTAAAGAATTAATTTTATTTAACCTTTAACTTTGAAGATAATTATCCATCTGCTACCTTGCTTGCGGTTTCCCAAAAAAAAAATTACTCAAGGAAACTATGTACTACAACTTTCTTACAACTCTCTATAAATTCTGAATTTCTTCTCAAATTCTTCAGACTTTTCTTTCTCTCTTTTTTCTGTTTTATCTCTATAATTCCACTCTGTGCATTTGCATTTGCTTCTTAGCCATGGATACTCCAATTTCTTAGGGAGCATCACATCATAAAGGCTTGAAAAGGTTTTCTTCATTAGGAATTCCAATTTCATTGTGCAAAACTTATGCTTAGTCCTTGGGGAAAAATATGTTGCATCCAACCACTACGTTTGCTTCTACTCTGATATAGCTTCTCACTTTTTAGCTTCACTTCTGGACATTGGGCTACTTGTTGAATATGTTCATGCTGCTACCAACTTGATAGTGAAACCTAAATTCATAGAGAATCTAGATACCATTTTATTTGTTGCACATCTGACCATCGGGATTCCCTCCATGGATGATATTCCCCAGTTCTTGGAACACAGGGAAGTGGTTCCACTTTGGCCTTTTCTTACTAATCTCCATATCTCAGACTTTGAAGTTCACCAGGAACTTGCCTACATAGGGTATTTATCCCTAATGGAAGAGGCTTCCCACATCGACTGAATGGCTACTATCATCTACAACTTTTCTCACTCTTTTTAACTTTTTTGATTTTTTGAACAAGGATTTTTGATATCTCATGTAGATATGTGATATATGTATCTTTTAGTACATTTTAAAGTGTGTTTTATTGTGTATGGTTTTATTATTTCACTTCCACAGTTCAATTTTACAAATGTGTGAATTAACTCTCATGTGTAAGATAAGTTTAAGTAGAATTTACTACTGTAGAGGCCAGAAAAAAATAAAAGAACAAAAACTGAAGAAAAAAAAAACAAACACAAACACAAAACCCTACAAAAAGAAAACTAAACCTAACAACCCTAACTCTAACATAACAAAATATTTACTCTAATAAAGAAATTTACTTCAATTTCTATGGCTATTTCTTCTATGGTTTTGGTACGAATTACACTAGGTTTATCTTTAAATTCACTCATCAAAATTTTTAGTATTCTACTATAACAATGAATTATCTTAAATTTTCTGCATTTAAACATCATAAATTCAAGAGCGTGCTTACGCATAATTTGGCTCATATGCATGAAAATGAACTTATTAGAGATCAATTGCACACATTTTGTTTGATGCAACCATATTGTACCTTTTTCCAGCCCTAGTCCATTTCCATGAATGTCTATGTCTATTTCTCTACTTCCTCCTCCTTTGAAAATCTTCATGTCTTCGGCCTTGTCTTCACTTTGCATTTTCTTAGATCAAGATATATCAATATTTATATTGCTATGAAAGAGATAAAAAAGTAAAAAATTGATATTTTGTATCTAGTATAAAATCAAGAAAATTTCTTTTTTATAGCTTGTGAATTTTCAACTTGGAGAAAAATACACGCATTTCCCGCTCGTTCTCGTTATATTTTTTTTCCACATATAATAGGAATGATGATTCATCAATGTATTTTTCTTGTTTGTGATGAAATATCTTTGAATCTTGACATTCTCAACTATTTCCCGGGTATGTGCAGGATCATGATTGGCCAAAAAGTGGCGATATGATGGGTATGTGCAGGGTATGTGGCTAACAAATTTTTTTTTTACCCAAAATTGATGAAATGAAAAGGGTTTTAAAGGAGATTCTTAGCTTTCCACCAATATAAATTGTGCTTTACTTTGACTTTAATAAATAATCATTATTCATTTTCTATTTGAATTACGACTAAAGTCCTGATTGATAGGGTGATTGAAAAACATCTATATCTTTCAAACAGTGTCACATTTTTTGAAGCCAAAACATGCATCACATTTTATGCTTCACATAGTATAGGATTAAGAAAATGAAAATTGAATTTCATGAAGTTTTGACAAAGTTAAGGTGGTCAGACATATGAGTTTTTTATATTTTTTAAAAGTTGTAATAAAAAATTCATAATTAATTATTTACTTGGAAAAGAATTACAAAAAAATATGCATCACATTCGGACATGAGTCCTCTACTTATATCTAAAACATTATAAAAAAATATTATAATTTTATTGTGGTTAGAGTGGTTAGACATACAACTACTTCTTATTTTTTCCTTGAAATTTAAGTACTACAGCATTGAAATTTCAAATTTTCACCAAACCTAGTAGTTTAGAAACTACATTCAATTCAGTATAGATTCTATTTTTACATATTTTGAAATAATATAGATAACTTATTCAAAATTTTATGTCAAGTTGCCTAACTCTGATTTTGTTCAATTTTTTGCCACTTAAGGGCCTATTTGTTCCATGATGATCCTACACATACCCTCCCTGCAAAATGTTAAAATTTTCTTTATAATAATCATAGCTTTCCAACTGTTTTGGTGTATCTATTAATTTTTTAATATTTCCAATTCCAGGAGGGAAAAATGTTTTTCTCGTTAACAATTCCTTTGTTTTAGTGGTTATAACTTCCTTTGTTAACGAAATTACTTTACTTATGGCCAAAATTACCCTAGTTAGAAAAAAATCACACTCAAGTTCACCATGATCAATTGTATCATGAATTCTACACTCAGAGACTCTTCCAAAAGTAAATAAACTCAAAGGATGCCATTTTTGATTAAATATTTTCCAAATTTTTTCAACTTCCATACTGAAAGCTACCTTGCATTCAATGTATCATTTACAAGCTTCTTACCAAACTCAAAACTAGTATTTCAAAGTATAGTTCTCCAATTCTAGAGAATGAAACCTAAAATATAAAAGAGAGGCCCTCCTAGCGCTAGTTCCTATTGACTATGATTTCACTCACAACAAACTGAGTGAATAAATTCTTCACAAACAAGACCACAAAGATCCTATCCTTCTTGAAAGATATGGAACAAAGACAACCTAAAAAGGGATTCTGCATTAACAAGGAAAAATTGGATTTCGTTCAATACCAAGTCTCTGATAACCAGGTCATGGTTGCACTAGGGTCGCTCTCGGGTATTGATGTGATATTGTTGTTAATCTCAAAGGGACTGCTATTGTGAATCAAATATTTTAGGTATTGGATTCTCAATTGAAATATTAAGTTCAAGGATCATGAAACTGAAAGATTTTCTATCGCAGTTCATGAACATCACAAATTATTTAGAATCACTTAAGTAGATTTAGCATTAAGCATTCAAGAATTTTATGGAAAACAAAATATTTTCAATAAAATTTCATCCTTCATTCAAATTTTGGAACATTTACAAGAATTTAAACATCTATTCTAAAACAAAATATAAAAAAAAATTGAAAATTAAAAGTTTCTCGTGGTTATTCTCCATGGATGCCCCAAAGAGTCAATTAAAATAGAGCGATATGCTTTATACTTCACCTAATTGCTTCACAACTACATATAAAACAGTGTAAGCTCTTAAAGAGAGGTGTTTCATTTCTAGACACCGAGTGGGTTCTGTATGCACCCTTAAATGATGCAACATACAGTCTTGTTCGGTCAAACTAACAAAACTAGCTACAAAAGATACTGAGATACGTAGCTATCTAATAAGCTATGATATTAATCAATTTCTACATGCATAAAAAGTTTTATGTCAGAAAGGTTCAAAAAACAAGAAAAAAGAAAAAAACTTAAGATTTTATGCTCCTTCAACATCCACAAATTCTAAACTTAAAATAAAAATAAGGATCCTCTAGCCTTTTATAGAACACAAGGCTCAAATAGGATAATACAAATACATGAGAGGAAATCTAAGGGACCAATCTGATCAAGTCACATGAAATGTAGTGACCAATATGAGAATTATAATAAAATTCAATGGAAGTCAACTCCAATTACACATTGAAGCTCTTTGGGTGCTGATCTTGAATCATTAGGGTTCTTCTTTGAACCAAACAAATCATCTTAAACAAAATATAGGAACTTCCTGTGTTAATGGAGTGATCAGGTGGAAGTATTATTCCTATATTTCAAGTTCCCTAATTTGAACATTCCAGGAATGAATTACTGGGTATGTGTAGGATCATGATGGGCCAAAAAGTGGTGATATGATGGGTATTTGTAGGGTATGTTGTTGATGACTTTTTTTACCCAAAATTGATGAGACGAAAAGGGTTTTTAAAGGAGATTATCAGCTTTCCACCAATATAAATTATGCTTTACTTTGAATTTCATAAATAATTATTATTTATTTTCTATTTGAATTAAGAGTAAAGTCTTGATTGATAGGCTGATTGAAAAACATATATAGCTTTCAAACGGTATCACATTTTTTGAATTCAAAACATGCATCACATTCTATGCTTCGCATACTATAGAATTAAAAAATAATAATTGAATTTCATGAAGTTTTGACCAAGTTAAGGTGGTCAGACATACAATTTTTTATATTTTTTAAAAGTTGTAATAAAAAATTCATAATTAATTATTTACTTGGAAAAAAATTACAAAAAAATATGCATCACATCAGGACATGATTCCTCTACTTCTATCTAAAATATTATCATTTTATTGTGGTTAGGGTGGTTAGAAAAACCCCTACTTATTTTTTCCCTAAAATTTAAGTACTATTGCATTGAATTTTCAAAATTTCACCAAATAATTTAAAAAAACCAGTTTATAAACTACATTCAATTTTCTATATATTCTATTCTTACATATTTTTTAAATAATATAAATAACTTATTCAATTTTTTACGTCAAGTTGCCTAACTCTATTTTTTTTGAATTTTTCACCACTTAAGGGCCTATTTTTTCCATGATGATCCTACACATACCCTACTCCTAGAACAAGTATACTTTTTCACCACATGCTTGAACTCCAACATCTCGAGATTCTGGTATCTGGAACATCTTTATAATGAAATTTACAACATGAGCTTTTGAAGTGCATTATTGAACCTTACAACAACATCAAATTTGTTTGCAAATACAATTTTCCTAACCATCCATACCCGAACTTTGCATCACAATCGTTATATCCTGCAATCAAAAATTCCACACATTAAATCCCTTTAAAAGAAAGAAAAAATTTATAACATCTCATGTAAATAAAACCATTATTCAAATGTTAATACAAAAAAATGTTTCATAATTAACACACTTTTTAAGCATATCATAAATCCTCACATATATAGTGGATTACAAGAATCATTAGATAAACTTAAAATTTTAGCATTTTTCCTTCACATTACAATCTGGTACCTGGTACCTAGTATTCAGCTTTACCCACTAACTTTCCTGGACCTCGGTTATACCATAAATCTATTATACCAAACTCCATACCGAACCAGAGCCTTCCAATCAAATTAACATTTCCTTTCGCATTTCATATGTATCTGATACCCAGTATCTGGTGCCCAAAACACTTACATTACGAAGTACTTTTATTACCAAATATTTTTTTCTTTCTCTTCTCTTCACTTCCAATGATCTTCCAATTTGCTAGCTCCTACCATAAGAGTTATTTTTTCACTTGGGTCCCCAAGTCTTTTCAGTCTTGGGGCGTGTTGTGAGATCACCCAACAGTTACCCTGATAGTGCATTGGTGGGATACCTTGTTGATGGGATGAATTTGGAAGGGTACCATGTGACACACCTTGTTGTTTGGACAATGCCTAGATCACAATGTGAGCTAGAAGACATAGATCAAGATTTATTCTAAAGCAAGATGTAAGTACTTGACCCTAGTGTCTAGCAATGTAGGTGATGGATTATCTTGTGATAGGATAACATGTTTAGATATTGTATGCCCCTTTGGAAAATTCCTCATGGCTTAGATAATGTTGGATAGGATAGGATCAATGATAGTGACCCATGTCAAGATTTTTTCCATAAGAAAATGTAAAGTGTACACCAAACATTTGTCAAGATCAAGGTAAGTTGGATTTTGGATAAAAATGGATGGGATTTTATTATGGATCAGTTGAGATGCTTCCACCTAAAATGGTGCACGTAGATTCTTGATTCTACACATGATGCCTATTTGCTAGGTTTTCATCATGGTACTTGTCCAAAGCGCCACCATAGTGGTTTCCACTAGAGGACAATTTTTCTCTTGACAATTTTTTTGGTTTTTTTGTTTCTTATTGATTTTTGATGTCAGACAAGATTCCTGTTTAACAGGTTTTCATCATGGTAACAATTTTTTGCTCATGTTGAACCACCTAGTAGTGCTGATGTAGATGTTGTTGGTGCTGATGTGGTTGTCGTTGCTATCATGACGTGCCAATGATATCTTGCTTGGAGCAGTTGTTTTGCTAGGATATGGATGCTTGAATTTAATGCCTAATAATTTCTTATCTTCATTTTTGATACCAAAGTTAACTTTACCTTGATACGCACATCGTGATAGAGTTCCCTTAGAATCCTTATGATAACTTAGAGTTGCTGCCAACACATGGTTAATGCGAGATTTGGATATCTTGGGTGGTGAAATGTGTTGAGGGATATGATATTTAGATGGATTGGTTTATAGTTTGGAACCTCTTACTCTTGAAACTTGGGATGATGAGAAATGATGGATGAATATGGAGATTCGATTGGGACCAACATCTAGATGTACCATGTAGGTCACTCTTGAAGCTTTCTTTTGTATTTTTGGAAATTTTGGATGGATGAACTTCCCCTTTTTATTTTGACACATAGTTTCTTTGACTAATGGAGCTTGATAGGGATGATTTTCTTTCTTTTTATTTTGCATCCATTTGAATTTTCCTTTTCCATTTTGTTTTAATGATTCTTTTGCTTCAATGACTTATTCCTTTATTTGGTATATCTTTTTCTCTTGTTGTTGGTCCCAATCAGATGATTGAAATATGTGTGGATGATGATTCATGACATGGCTAGTTGTAGCGTTGGTAGTAATTTCATGATAAAAAATCTATGTGCTCTCTATGTTGATGCTTGAATTAGATAAAGTTGTCCCTAGTATTATAGGAGTATCCCTGATATGTTGAGACCCTTTAATTGTTGAATAATCAAGACCTTGATGCTTAGGATTACCAATAATTGTATCGGGTGCTAGGATACCCTATTCATGTAGGCCTAATCCTTTGTCTTGATAATGCATCTATTGAAATTTTTTATTTTCTATAGGATATGTCTTACCTTAGAAACAAGGTGTTAATCCTTCTCTGCCCTATTATGGATCTTCAAGTGTGATAGATTCTTCACCACTAGGATCCTTTATATGTGGGATAACTTGCTGATTTATATATTTGGATTTACTATGTGAAATATTAGAGTTTGATGGCCCTTCAAAATATATTGGTGCTTCTTTGACTAGTGTATAACCACTACTTTTCCACTTAGGATTATCCATTATCTTTGCTGATTTCAAGATATCGTGCTCCATATTTTCATACTTGATGTATTCAACCTAATGGAGGATGATTTTGATCTTAATGCTTCTTCTTGATCAATTTTAGATATGTCTATAGATTCTATTGTGCTATGACCATGTGTGAAGATGTTAAGAGTCTAGGTGACTCTTGTTCCTTGGTAATGATATCAAGAGTATGAGACTCTTGTTTTGGATGAAGATCATCTACATTTACATTAGAAGTAAACATCTCATGGGTAGATGTATGTGTGCTTGGTATATGGATTTTTTCTTCTTTTGGAAAACCTTGGATGTCTTGGAAGATATCCACCAAGTCATTGTAGTATTTTAATGCTAGGGATTCTTGATTTTGACTTTTTGTGGTATTATATTTGATATGCTTTGGATCACATTCTTGACATGGATTAATTTCAAAAAAGGGATTGTCGGTAAAGGATCCTTGTATTTTCTCAAAATGTGGGCATATGGGTGATATCTCTTGGCTTATATTTTCTGCATTGGGTATAAGTGTTGGATTAAGAGTCTCTTGATCATCAATATGTACTTCCATGAGGTTGGAAGTTGTCGATATATCTTGAATTGGATCATTGCTAGACTTGGGTGATTGATTTTTTTCATGATTTGGATTAAATTCTTGATGTATGTCCTTTTGTTCACTAGATGATGTAGACACATTGTCAATGTAATCAGTAATAGATAGCTCTTGATCATTGTTTTCAACTTTTGAGTTTAAAATATTATCATTAATAGCTATTTCTCATTGATCAATAAGGTCTTGGATGAGATGTTTTAGTGTAGCACATATGTTCATTCAGTGACGCTTGATTTTGTGGAACTCACATTGTTCGTACTTGTTATACCAAGGAAGTTTAAAGTCTAGTTCACCATAAGTTGGAATGTTGTTGATTTTGATAAGTTCTTGTTGTACTAGTTTGAGCATGATTACCTCTTGTTGTCCTTCTTGTTTGGTAATTTTTCCTTTGTGCATTTTCTTGATTATTTTTCTCTTGATTTTGCAAAACTCCTTGATATTGTGTTTTAGGTACATTTTGATATTGCACTTGAGGTAAATTTTGATATTGTGATTGAGGTACATTTTGATATTGTACTTGAGGTACACCTTGGTGTTGCAGAACTTCTTGATACTATTGATATTGGAAGTGTTACTGATGTGGATATTGAGGTGTTTATGGAATGATGTCCATTTGTTGTGGATATGTAATGTTTTGACCTTGAATAAGTCATTTATGATACATTGTATTTTGATCTAGTTTAATTTCCTCAATCTTTTTATAAATTTTATCTAGGGAAATTTGATGTTCTGGACTTATTCCTTGATGGTGATTTTGAAACCCTTGATGTTGTTGCCCTATTTGATGTTGTGAACATTGATAAGAGTGATTTGGGTAATAGATCAACATGTTTTGGGGATGTTTCGATACTCAATACCCTATCATAAGGTCACTTGGTTTATATCCTCATGAGTCTCTTCCATTGTTTGTGGTGTTTGTTGGTGGGATGTTGGTGTTGTTTTTGTTCATTTCCATGTTCTTCCTATGTTGTTGTCTTGTATTTGTAATAAATAGTTGTCAAGCTTTTTGTGACTATTTTGTGACTCCTAGCTTCTGGAAAATACTTGGCCTATTGTTGCAAAGCATAGATAGAAAAATTCTAGTGCATTTTGGTGGATGAAATACCTTCTTTGGATGTACCCTTTTGCAAGAAAATTTCTAGGTTGGTTCTTTGAAAGTTGTAAAATGGATTTTCACCTAAGGATTTTTCTCTTGTCAGATCTAAGGATTTCTATCTTGTTGTAAAGAATGAGGGATGTATGTCTATTTCCATGCAAGTGGTTGTAACATGGGTTTTTCGGTTGCTATGTCCTCTTTATCTTCCTCTTCATCTAATATTTTTGCTACATTTATCGACTAGTTTGATGTTCATTCTTCTTAAATATGAAGGTTCTTAAACTGGTTATGATGTCAGTTTGTTCACCTTCAATGTGTGTGAGACTAGGTTGGAGGGTAGGTGCTACAAGGTTCAGTTTTTAAATTGGAGTAGTTGGTCGCTAGATGGTCATAAGGTGTAATGGTTTTTTGAGATGGTTGCTATGAAGCTCAAGAACCTAAGGTTTGAGTTCTATTTTGGAATGGTGCTAATTTTTAGAAATCAAAATGTTGAAGGACTAGCATCGATATTTCACTTCCTTGTCTAGAGGATATGTTACAGGAAAGCTTACTTGAACTACTATGAGTCCAAAGTAACTTTTGATCTTATAGACATCTAAGTGAAGGAATGATCCCAATGGATTTTTTAATTTTTATTTTTAACAAGTAGTATGGAAATAATGGATGAGGTACTATATGACTTATCTAGTTTTCCAAATTTTTTCATTCTAACAATGATCCTATAAACAACTTTGGTTTTTTTTCCCAATTGTCAGCAGGATAAAGCAAAAGCACTAGTTTCTGAGCAAGTGCACAAGATTGTGAGAGAAAGTGGCCAAATTTATCAATTGTGGTAAAAAATGTGTCAAGTGCTAGGATTTTAGAGAAGCAAGTGTGAGCTGGAAAGGAAAGTGCATCTTTTGTGTGTTTCTATCAGATGTAATAAATGCTCAGGAAAAAGAAAGATTCTTGGAAAATTGTGAGCATCTTAGTGCCAAGTGTGTTGGTTTCTCATAAGTAAATGCAAGGAAATAAAAGCAAGTGTGTGGATCCCATAGTAAGTGCTCAGTTTCTATCAAATGCAACTAATTTTCATCAATGAATTTTTGAGGATAGAGAGAAAATGCAATGATATTTTAGCAACTATTCCAAAAAAATGTAGCAACTGTGTTGGAATATTGTGCAAAGGTGGTCTTTGTGTGTTTTATTTCTAGTTTGAGCAATATTTCTCTATATTTTTGCAAGTTTGAGTTGATTTTTCTCCTAATTTCACTATGTTTGGAGTATGTGATACAACGCCACTTAGAATGACTCAAAAAGAATGGAATTGTGTGACCTTCATGTCTATAACTTTAGTTGTGAAATCACAACACCCAGGCCATAGTTCCCAAATGTTTACTTTGATCAATATAGCCTAAACTAAAAAACTTGAATATTTGAAAACCTCTAAGGAAAAATCCTATCAAGGAGTGCAAATATAGGGCTTCTTTTACACACATACACTAAGTCAAAGGGTTTGTGATTTTGATCATCATGTTTAGTGTTTGTTTGGATGTGTTCTTTTTAGATCAATCACATAATTTGATGTCTAATTTATTTTGAATGTATTTGGAAAGTTTAACATAAAAAGGCATTTACAACCCTAGTGGATAGAAACCATTCTTTTAGGTAGGCATGCTTCATGCCCCAAAGGGATGATTTTACATGTGAACTATGGTATGGGCCTGAATTCAGACTTGGAAAGTAACTTCTTAGAAGTAAATTCTGATGCACAACTTTGAAATAATATTTTTGGATAAAGGGGTAGCTTCTAAAAAAATTGGATCTTAGTAATGTTCTAGGGATATTATTTTTGGGCCCCTATACATGCAACATTTTGCTCAATTAACAAACCTCCTAGCCCTTATAGTTTTTTACGCATCACGAGGATACCAAGGGAGAATACATTGGCATAGGCCAGTAGCACCCGACGGGATGATGAACATCCCTCACACCCACAAATTATTTATATAGCAGTCCAAAATGAAAGTACCACTTGGGTCACCTATGAGTTTTCCAACATGGGATGTTTCTCATTAGGCAGGCCCTCTAAAAAGGTATGCTTTAAAATAAAAGGTGTAAAATTAAAGATGATTTCACTAACCCAAGATCACCAAAAGGTGCGAGGGGAGAAGACAACCATCTATCTTTCCAATCATTGAATGCACAAAATACACTTCATAGAAGTTTGATTCTTTTTAAGGACCTCGAGTGATGCTATCCCTAAAAATATATGAATAAAGCGGAACAAATTGTTCTTTTTAATTGCACCAATATGAAGCATTTGGGATATCATTCGCTTAGGATAGCAATGGTGCAAGATAGAAAGAATAATTTGTTCATTTTTAAGCCCAAATCTGAGTGTTTCTAATAAATCAATCCTAGTTTTTAACTTGGTCAACAAAAGGAAATAGTTATGTGTTTGTTCTTTTTATGCACCAAAATCAAAGTTCCTAATTGTGAAAACTTTGAAAGTGTTCATTTTTAGAGCACTTTAATTGAAATGTTTTGGGCTTTTTATACACCAAATGATAATTCCTAATTTAGAAAAACTTAAAAGGTTCATTTTTAAGAGCACGAAAATGAAATATTCATTTGTATCATTCCTTTTAAAGCACCAAATAATGGTTCATATTTTAGGAAAGATTGAAATAGTTCATTTTAAGAGTACCAAAAACAAAGCTTGTTCTTTTTATGGATCATTTAAACAAACATTTCTAAATCAACAAAAAATGTTTGTAGATTTAGAATGCTTTGATAGTGTTGGAACCATAATTTTCATAAAAATTCTAAGGATTTTATCAATTAAAATATGAAGTTCCCATTATCATTTTCATAAAAAGTCATATTATCACCATACATAAAGTCAATTTTTCCCTTTACCATGATACCACTACTATATTGGCCACCTCGCATAACCCTAACATCATACCTCTCTACCACAACTTAGTACCAAGAAATTCACAGTATGACAGTAAAAGGAGCCACTACTATACAATCTAACCTTCACCATTTACCGCTATACCTCAGGGGGTAAAGACATAGCTTGTGGTAGAGTAGTCTATTCAAGATATGTATTAAGGAGATACTATGGTACCACAGGAGAGCCAAAGGTGACATGCGGTAGAGTGGTACATTGAAGAAGGATACTGAAGACATACTGCAGTACAACAGGGGAATAAAAAGTGATATGAGGTAGTGCGGTAAATTAGACATTGGGTCATTTAAAGCACAACAATCACATCAATCAACATGAAAATACAAAATTGAGCTTGATACAAATATTTGAATTGTGTGAATTTATGAGTTGGGAGTAAATGCATTTTGGTGTTAAAATACACGAAATAAATTGAGATATTCAATTCATAACAATTGAAACCAAGTTGCAGACAAGCTCAAAGTGTCAGAGTAAAGGAAACTCTTTAAGGAAAATTATATCACTGGGTAAGATTTTCTCATCACTCTCTGTGAATTTCACAAAATGGCACCATGGAAGGCTGAAGTAGGAGTTAAAAAGGATGAGGCCAAAGCTAGTAAACCCTCCTTGCAGTCCCCATTACTTTTCCTGCTGGCTGGTTTAGAAGACAAAGGACCTAATTTTTTTTTTTATAGATTTAGCTCAAGGGTGTAGAGACCCCATTATTCCTCAGTCGGGTTGGAACCTTTATTAGTACTTCTATCAAAATAGGAATGACAAGATTTCCACATCAAACTCGTGGAACCTTGATGTGGCTAAACTGATTGTTCCCAATTTTTTCATTGATATTGATCAGGAGTAAAAGATGTTGAGAAGAACATATCAAAGTGATGAGTTCCACCTACACATGAAGAGGGGTGACAATAAAATAATAATCCCCATCCCTTCCTTTAAAATGGAGCATTTTTCAATTTTAGAATTTTAAGTTTATTTCAAAAACACTTACATGAATTGTGTCAAGTCTTGGGGATAGATGCAGAGCAACATATGTCAGTGGGATTAACAAGAATGGCCATGATAATAAAACATTCTAAGTCAAATGTAGAATTTAATTTCGCATCTATAATTGAGGAATAAATACATGAGGGTCTACTGCAAGTTAAAGAGGCTAAGGCCCTCATTGCCTTTAGGGAATATTCTTTGTTGTGTCATTTAATCCTATACTAGAATGAAATGAAGTGGACTAAAAGAATGAAGTTGTGTACACAAGAGAATGGAGTAAGACTCCCTATTCAGAACTAGTTTTACATCAGGGATAACAAATGAACAGGATGTGATTTTTTTTTAGACTGATAGCTATGCTTCGTTACCAAACACCAAGGTTACCTAAATCATTGATGAAAGTAATGTGGCATGTATAGTATAAGCCAGACCAAGGTTGTACCCATAATTAGGTTGATTGGTTCTTTATTCCACAACACACCATCATCAAATTACACAGATGAAACCAAGCACCACATTTCTTGCCCAAGTTTGTTCCTACAAGGGTATGTTATTTGGAATTCATGTGGCAGATGTTTTGGATGGAATATGATATGACGAAGAATTAGATGAAAGGAACATTTTTTCTTGACTTGATAGTATTTGAAGAATTGGACATTAGATCTGATATGCTAGAAGAATTGCAGAGGTTCATGAGGGTTAATTATCCTGTCAAATCTGGAAAGGAGAGAGTGTGTGACCCACAGGGTCATATAAATATGGTTAGAAGAACCTTGTTAACAAAGAGGGCCATATCACATGAATTTGACCCTAAGGAGGATGTTATAAGAAATTTTGTGTATTTTGCTAATGTATTGCAAACTAGAAAAGGGTGGATAACAGTCATGAAGTGGGAAAATCAGAAGAAGGAGAAGGATAGAGGTTTCAAAGGGTTTTTCACTGATTAACCTAACCTCCTAAAAGGGATGCAGATGATCCTTGATAAATTTCATGAGTTATACAAAATGGCCCAAGATGAGGGGTTGATTCCACTTCCCACACCTCACCAACCATCATATGAAGCATTCACATCATCGAAACCTCCCCCATCACCTGCACATCTATCCCATACATCTCCTACTCATGAACTAGAAGCTAAAAAATAGAAGATTGAGCCATTGGTTGAATATGACTCAAGTGATAAATAAGAAGAAGAAAAAGTCGTAGCTCTCACTAAAATGAAGGAGGTGGTAGAAAAACAAAGAAGTTAAGAGACTCATGATCCTAAAATCAGGCTTTTAGAGGAGGGAGCTGATGAAATTCAAGAAGATGAGAGGGTAGTAGCCTTTCTAAGGTTTATGGAAGATGATAGTTTTATCCATACCAATGAATTTAAGGACTTTTGGATTAATATGAAGATGAAACAATTTGATGAAAGATTGAAAATCAATCTTATAGGAGCTGATAAATCAAATCAGGATGAAATCCAAGCTCAAACATTTGTAGAGTTAAATTTTGATAGTATTAATGTCAACCCTGAGGAAGTGAGAGAAATGGTAGTGAAAAGAGCTATGCTAATTATACCAGGGATGGTGCTATCTAAAGTGTTTATTGTAGATCAGATCAGAGCATAGGATGGCTCCATGTTGGTAGCAGAGTTTGATTCAGAAGAGGATGTCTTAGGAACAGGGTATAATCCTACTACCCAAACAATTGCTCTGTGGACAAAATAGAAAAGCGCAAGGAAGCCTAAACTCTTATATGTAGTACAAGAATTGAGGGGGTCATCTATGGTAAGAACAATGAAAGACACAAGTCCCATAGAAGCAAAAACAATGACTATGCATTTTGTAATGTTCACTAACGATGTGGTAGAAAATGTGGAAAAAAAGATTAATGAATATGAAAAGAGATCAAAATTATCAAATGATGAGGTGAATTTTTTTTTTACTGAAAATATGAAGCTAAAACATCAGTTGCACCAAGACACCACAATAAGAGGGAATGAATTAACTATCTATCACCCAGCTATCTAGGTAGAGGATCCACATATACCACAAATGAGAGATGAAATTGATAAACTAAAGAAACATAACATGGATGATGTCAAGCATCATATCATGGAGATTCTCAGGAAGATATTAGAGCATAGAGTCAGGATATTGGAGAAGATAAAAGGATTACATGAAAGCTTCAACAATTTGACTAAAGCTTTGGAGTAGATAAATGCTAACTTCCCTATCCTTGAAGAGCTTCAAAAAAAATGGCAACCCACCTATCACATACTGACTATTATATGCAAATCTACAAACAAGGATCTAGATGCCCCATCATGGCTCATACCTACACAAGAAATGGTGAAAGGTGTGATTGATGAGTATAAGTATTTGGTGGACATAAGGAAGAAAGTGGAAAGTAGGAGGGGTACATTTGACTCCATTAAATACATCTTCAACCCATTAATATTTAAAGATGACAATCAGATAAAAGGTATGGATGAATGGAGAGAATAATTTGATTAGATGATTCCTAAATGCTTGACACATATATAGGATGATGGGGAGATCAATCTAAAAAAATTCCATACTTTACTTGATGGGATCGTCATGTTGGATAGTGAATACACAAACTTTGTGGTGGATGTCAGAAACCTCCTCAAAAATAGATAGAAAAGTCATCTTACAAATTTCACAACTCCACAAGAATTCAAATGGCCGAGTAATCTGACAATCAATAAGTGGTAGGAAAAATAATTGGGCTATGATGAAGATTGATTATGTGCATCATGAAGAGGAAATATCATACAATAAAAGCTTTGAACAAGTCTTAGGTGACCATGAGATTTTACAATAAGATTAACTGATTGATTCATATTTTTATGATTAATTTTCTTTAGTTATGTTTAATTTCAAAATTATGTTTTGTTATCAAAAGACATGTCCTTTGGTCTGAAGCTTGTTTCCTATCGTATAAATAAGAGAGACCAAGACCAAAAGAAATTATTAGATTAGAGATAGGAGAATGGAATAGGAAAATAAGGACATATATAATGCTTACATTTCAGAAGACCATGATGCATGTATAAATTTTGATGAAGTCAATGAAAGATATTTGATTTTGCAGCCTAATCTTGGTATCAACTATTTGTTGGAATTATTCAATTATTTGTTTGTCTCCATTTTAATGCTTCTTTGTTATTTAAATTGGTATATCAAGTATGTATTCCATTTATCAATGCACATTTTTTGTACTTGTGTGATGTGATTAATTGGTTTCTCCAAAGGAAGTAAAATCCTTCTAGTTAGTCATAGTAATCTAGAAGTATTATTTGGATCAGTAGGGAGAACCATATAGTTGGGGTTGAAAATCTATCTCCAATTTGGTGTCATTTGTGTTCTTGTATAATTTACTCAATTGGTTCTTTCAAGTAAAGATTAAATCCTTATGATAAATTATAAGTAAACTGGTTGTGCTAGTTGGATCTATAAGTAGAGTTTGTCAATCCTTTACCTGCATGTTTATACAAGTTATAAACCAATATTAGTGTTCCAAATAGTTTGAGTTATTGCTAATATAGGTCACATATTCTAGATCTTTATTTGACTTCATGCACCCAACAAGGCACTGGTCTTATTCATTTCATTTTTTAGTTTTATCAAAAAAAATTTCAACCCTACATCTGTCAATTGAACATATTCATAAATTTCACCTTGATATTGCTTATACAATTTATACTAGATTAGGTTTGTATCTCTCCACTTCCAATTGCCATTGTGGATAGATTGGTCAAGTAGGAAATACACCGTTTAATTTTGCTTCATTTGCATAGGTATACCCACCTAAGTTTGGTAAAGCCTAAAGAGTAGAAGGTTCACATACACCATTGGGCCTTGTACATTAGCCTAAAATGTACCAAGAGCTTGGAAACCTCTTGTGGTTTATTAACCAACATTTTTGAGAACTAATAGATTGTTCCTCTTCCCTACATAAAATGTGTTAGTGTTTCTCAAACCCTACATACAAACATGTTAGCACCTATGACACATTCAAAAACGTGCATCTGTTAGAAAAAAAATTAGTTACAAATGAGCAGATCTCAGGAATAAGTTTGTCAGAGAAAATGCTTTGAAATTAAAGTCAAGTGGTTCCTTGTCAGAGAGAAAATGTGTAATTGTAGAGAAAGTGTTCCCCTGTCAATAATAAAATGCTTAGGTTTAGAGCAAGTGTGCCCTTGTTAGCAATCAAATGCTCTGAAAAAATAAAAATGCACAGTTCTTTATGTCATATGTGTATTTTTTTGTTCCAAGTGCGTGGTTTTCTTGACAAGAAATTGTGAACTTTTCTGGGACAATGCATGAAAACATCTCTAAATGTGATTCAAGAACACACAACTTCAAAAATGGTTCATAGAAGCATTAGTGTAGGGAACAAGGGTCCCATCAGGTGTGCTAGAATGTGTGAGGGGGAAAGCCATAGATGCAAACAAGACAAATGAAAATTAAATCAAAATCTAATCTAAGATCAAGAACATAAATCTAGATTTAATCCTACAGTTACAAAATAAAAAATTAAGATTACTAAATTCAAGAACATGTGAATTCACTACATAAACAACTAAATTCAACAACAAAATCATTACCCATATTGTATCAGAGTGTGATCACCTAATGTTGGATTGTTCATATTAGTTTGAATCCTCCATAATTCATGTGCAAAAGCTTGAATAACAATGTTGATGTTAGTTGATCGAAGAAATATTGGAGCTCTAATGGTGGTTGTGAATTTTTGCAGTACTTGGTTGTGTAAATGACATTGACTCTTTGATACTTTCTTGTGAAGAAAGAGGTTTGTTTTATAGAAAATGAGATTTGAAACAGATAATCAGGATCAAACAATGTTGAGTCAAGATCAAAAGTCGAAAGGGGTTGAGAGGATTTATACATGAGTAGATTGTGCAAAGTTGATTACACAATTTTTGTGATTGTGGAATAGGTTGGTTAGTCATAATTTATATTGATTAGTTAGGATTTAGATTGATCAGTAAAGATTTAGATGGTTTAGTCTGCAAAGTAGATTGATCAATTAGAAAATTAGATTTATCAATCAACAAATTAGATTGATCAGTTAGCAATCATAACTTTCTCAATCAGAAAGTGGGTGAGTAAAATTGATTAATTGATTTAGTAATTAATCCCTTTTTGGACTTGAACGCGCAAATCAAGTTTTACTTTAGCAAAAAAAATTGCATTAGTTTGGTTTGATGAATGATGAATGATTTGAATAGTTTGATTTAATTATTTAAATTTTCGAGGGAATGTGTCGTAATAAAATTATTATGATTTAATAATTCAATTAACTTAGGGGAATAAGGTGATTCAATGATGTAATTAAATATTTGGTGCTATTTAATCAATTAGGATGAACTAAAGTGGGATTTATACTTCATTAAATAAATGTAATTTATTTAATTAGTTGAAATGATAGAAACATGAATTAATTAAATAATGTCGTTTTATTCAATTAATAGAGGAATAGGGTTTTCAGGACTTTATTAAATAAATGAAATTTATTTAATTTTTTGAAAATGATGAAAAAGTGAATTAATTAAATAATGTTGTATTATTCAATTAATAGAGGAAATCAATGTTTTGGATGCTATTTGATGTTGTTTGATGTTGTTCGATGTCATTTGATGTTGTTCGATGTTGTTTGTAGTGATATTTGATGATAATGATGTTGATGTTGTGAGAATGTCATTTAGGGTGTGTGATAGGTGTTAGGTCAATTTCACATGTCTGTAAATTGGTTGTTCCTAATGTGTGACCTTATATGGACCTTGTAAAGGCCATAGCAGCTAAATATGACCCTATTGTGTGGGTTCTAAGGACATGTTCAAGTGTGGAAATGGTTGATATCACCAAGGCATGGTTTGTTGATGTTTTTAAACTGAATTCTATGGCCAAGGAACCAATTGACCTAAAAGAATTCAAAGCAGAGTATGAGAAGATAATACTAACTTTCAATGTCACACATTTGACTAACTTCATTAGAAGGGGAAAGAACAAGGTAAAAATTAAACTGAATCCATCAGACAAGGAGCTATTCCCAATTGAGAAATTTGAATTCTACTTTGAGAGAACTTTCTTTTCCCTGTGTCAGATTCTAGGGTTGGACCCTCCTACATGGATGGTAGTTTCCTTCATTTATATGGAAGCCAACATCCAACACCCAATGGTCAATCGGTTGTATGATTTTGCAACATACTTATTAGATGAAATCCACAAGGGATTGACAACTCTCAAAGCTGGTGAGTCTGGTGTTATCTTTTGGTGGTATTCACTTTTAATTCATATTTTTTTGTATAAGGGAGATAAGAATTTTGGAGAAGACATGAAGTTAGAAAGAAAGGATCAGAAGGGTGAGGACCTCCCTGTACAAGCATGGACTCATCTTCTAGATATGGATGATCCTAACTCTAGTTTTGTGGTCTTTTCAAATGGTTTTAGTTCAAAGTTGAGATGATTTTTGGTGATGGATCCACCTAGGATCCCTTAGGATTTTTATTAATTTTGAGAGCCAAAGAAAAGAGGATTTAGAAAGGAATTAAAGACAACATGGGTAATATTATTCCCTATCCCAATTGCACAATCCTTAGAGTTTATGGCACCAATGTCACACCTCATGTCTTCCCAAAGGATGTGCCACTGAGGATTGGTTTCCTTGAGATCATGTGCCAATTAGGCAATGTTGAACATACCCACCTAGTTGGGATGAAAAGGGAAACACATTTCCCCCACTTATACTATCTTCTCCAAAAATTTTATGGTTAAATATAGATTGAAGAAGATTGTTTCTAAAATTAATCCTCTTGTAATGAAGTGTTGCAAACACATACATCATGATCTAGAGGGTTATACAGTGTGGCTAAAGGATAAAATTAGGGAAGGACAATTTTGGTATAAATTCTATTTCCAAAAGGATGTAATTAGAGTTTTTTTGATCTACCATTTCAAGAAGAGAGAAAAATGAATTGGTTAGCCATTCTCAAATTGGACAAAGAAAAATAAGATAGATATCCCAAGTTTAGGGGGACATATGCTAATATTGATCATTGTGTGATGAGAATGGAAATAATATTTTAGAACTTTAATAGGGTGATAGGAAAGCTCAAGGAAGGAAGATAGGTGCAAGATATAGTAAAATCACCCATGGTTGAGGAAGGGCCATGTCATTCCATCCACCTCCAAAGCAATTTGTGTTATCAAGGAGAAATGTTTTTGTAAGAAAGGAGCATATTGCTCCCACTCCCACTCATTCTAAAGAATCCAAAGCTTTATGTCCTCCACCTATGAGAATACCTTCCCCAAAATACATTGAGCTTGACTCACCTCTAATGGAGTCATCACCAAAAGGAAATAAATTGGAGCCATCAAGTACTGTTACAATGCCTATACTAGTTGATTATCCTGTTGACTTGGATGATGAAGTCATTATTACTACCAAGGAAACGATTTAGGGTATGCCTTCACCCCCAAGTGAGGTGAAACTAAAAATTCAAAGGATTAGGTTGAGCAAATTTGATCCTACTAGAGTCAACAATACCAATGATGTTAGAGAAAAAAGCATATAATGACTTTGATGGAGCTTCAAATTTTTGCTCCTTGTTTTTTACTCATTCCCTGCCTTATGTCACTAGTCTTGCATGGTGTTGGAAAATTTCTAGGGGTTGGTATTTTAGCTTTTTCTTTAGGTAAAACCATTGTGTTATTTTACGCCTTGGTTAGGATCTATCTCACTGTTACTTTTAGAGAGATTTGAAAACATCCTATGTCCTATCGGTTCATCTAGGCCTGGTCCCTTTGGTCTTAATATTTTATTTCCTCTGTAGGCTTTCTTTTCCTAAGTCCTGGTTGGCCCTGTGTTTCACGGTTTTAAAAAAACTTATGTCATTGTTTTCCATCCGCCTAGTGATGTCCCCTTGTCCTTTAATGAATTTTTTATTTTGTAGAGGGATGAAATTTGTGCTACCGTTAATCATTCTCCTTCGGATATCAATGGTTTCCCACCATCTTGTGATTAGGAATTGTAAGATCATGATATCATGGGTGAGCGCCACATGTCCTATCTAGGGGATCAAACTTGCACCACCACTGAGCAATTACCATTTGATCTCAACCATTCCCTGCCATCCTGCGATCACCCCACCACAGTACTTTGGTCGATTGTGATATCGCAGGCAGGTGCCACGTGGATTTCCTTAGTGAGGCTGATGGAGATAAGTTTGTATGTTGTCAATCAATTATTGTTAGATATCAACGGTTGCCCGCCATCCTATGATCCAAAATTGCTAGATCGCGATATCATGGGTAGGCGCCATGTGTCTCATCTGATGAAGCCAAAAGAATGAAGGAAATACTATCCGGGATTAATACATTAAAAGGCGGGTTACTAAGGTGCTCTTAATATGCACATGTTTCAAATCAACGGGTATGTTATAATCTTGATGGAAAAGCTACTTGAGGGTTAACGATAAGGCTAGTGATTGTGTTGAAGGAACGAGATCATCGATGCTCAAGATCAATGGTTTCCCGCCATCGCGCGATTAGAAGTTGTAGGATTGTGATATCGTGAGTGACCACCACATGGACTTCCTTCACAACATATGGTATGGTGGGCCCCCTATTTCCATGTTGGTGATTATGTCATCCTATTTTGAAGGTGGCCATCGATGATTTGATCTAACTGAAGGATTGATGGCTCAAATTTAAATTTGCATCAAATATGGTTGGAGTCATTCGTGCAACATGAAATTGAGCTTTAATGGGGGACGAGATACTTGCTGGCATGATTTGATTGACATAAAATCAATTTTCCTGCTTTGTTTGTATCACAAAGCATTCAACTATTTTGCGGAGCAATTTTAGAGATGAAGGTGGAATTGCGAGTTTCTGCAACTAGAATTTGGGATTTCTCCAAACAAATTCATGAGTTTATTTTCTATGCCTCCCAGTCATTCTGCACTTGAATTTGGGAAAGGATCAGCTATGTTTGTCAGTGAGTTTTTTCATAAATGTGTTAGGGCTATAGTTTAATTATAGATTGTGAGAAATTGCAGTATTTTTTTCTGTAATTTCCTATCTTTGGTTAGCCTAGCTACTTGAAGTGTAACGTTATAAAGAAGCCCTAGTTTGTCCAAGATGGAACCACCAAAGCAACATTCTAGCCAAGTTGATTATTTAAAAGGAAACCTATATGATGACTTCCTGGATCAATTGCCCTTGTCAATGAATGATAGGAGGAAGGGATTGATTCTAATGCGAGGGAAAATCCTGGGGGAAGGTTTAATATAAAATTGCCCCAACATCGCCGATGCTAGGGTTCCCCTCACAGGTTTGGAAATGTTCAGATTGTGGTACAGATACAAGAATTTGCCTCACCCTTTTTCAAATGGATGGATGTATGATATGGGGAAGCTGGTGGTACCAAATGTATTCCCTGATGTAGACCTTCTTAGGGTAGTTGCTGCAAGATATGACCCTATCACACGGATAATTAGGGATAATGATGGAAAGGTTCTATTGAGCATTAACAGAGAAGAGGTCCAACAGATTTTTGACTTGAGTGAACGGAGTGAAGACTTGGTTCCTATCAATCTTGAGGAAATGAAGCAGGAGTATGCAAAGTTGAAATCTCTTTTTAGAGCTAAGTTGCTTCCACCTCATCTAGCTAAGGCAGGAGGTTCAAAATTTCATATCAGCCCCAGTGACCAAGAACCTTTCAGATTAAATTGTTTTACAAACCATTTCCTGGCCACTTTCTATTCATTGTGTAATATTTTGGGTTTAAGTCCCGGTGCAGTAATTCCCATTGCATACATGTTCATGGGGGTGCAAATACAACACCCTAACTTCTCTGTGACCTATGACTTCGCTTCTTTCTTAGCTGAGAGGATACATGATGAGATGTCAAAGCTACATAAAAATGATACCGAAACTCAATTATTTTGGCATTCTATGCTGATGCATATGTTCTTGTTTAAGAATGCTAACTTCTTCTCTGAGAAGATGAAATTAAGGAAATTGGTTGAAGGAGAAAGATTTCTAGAACACATATGGGCTGCAAATTTATCTTTTAATAAGGAAAGAACTAGTTATGTGCAATTTGATAATTACTTTTCTTCCAAATTGAGGGCTAGATTGATGGTGAATGTACCTAGGATCCCTGAGGAATTACATGATTTCCTTAGGGAAAAGGGGAGGAAGCAAAAATTGAAGGTTTACTATAACTGGGGTGACATTATCCCATACCCAGTCAGTACTGTCTTGAGAGTATATGGCTTTCAGGGAGCCCCTCATATACTTCCCTACAATGTGCCACCAAGAGTGGGGTTTACAGAAGTTATGTGGCCGATAGGTTGTATTCTTGAGGACAACCTCACTGGAAGGGGTAAGGGAACATTTTTCCCATATTATACAGTGGTGTCTGATTTTGCATTTTCAAAGGGAGGCTGGACACATTTTGATAATTTTTTGATGATTACCATTTGAGATGTGGTCCAAAGTGGCAACATGATCCTGAGGCTTTCTTTGCTCTTTTCAGACAAATAATAAAATATAGAAAGTTTGTGCATGATTTCAACTTTCCTGAGGACCTGATTAGAAATGAATTTGATTTGAATAGACAAGAGTTGAACAAGGAGAAATGGATAACTTATAGTAAGCTACTAGATTTTGTGCACAAAATGGATCTGAAATATGATCCACTGTTGGATTTCAGTCCCCACCATAAAAAAATTGATTTTCTGATGGATAACTTCAAAGAGATTATGGGCACTTTGAGAAAAAAAAAGGTAAATTTAGAATTGAGTCCAGGTGTACAAGAAAAAGGTGCCAAACCAATTGAAACAAGGCCAGCATATTAGCCTATAGAAAGGTGGCCCATTTATAGGAGGAAAAAGGATAGCAACAGTGATGAGGAAGAAGTGGACAAAAAAGGAAAGCAAATTATGGAGGTGCCTCCACAACCAGGTCCAAAATTCAAAGTGCCTGGGGAAATCAAAATTATTGATTTAGAATCATCACCAGAAGATAGTCCCCCATCACCACCATCTGAGCCAAGCCCTAAAGGGAAAATAATTGATCAATCATAGGAGGATCTGATGGATAAAATCATTGTTACTGATCAAGACATGCAAGTTAGTATGCCTTCTCCTCCTAGGCCAGCTAAATTGGTTTTATCTAATTTAGATATGAAAGAAAAAAGTGTACAAGATGCAAGAATGGAAGCATGCAAGGAATTTCTAGATGACAATACATTTTTAAAAACTCATGTATTCTTACAATTGGTATGGAGGATGAAGTTTGAAGAATATCAAGATAAATGTAGGCAGAGAAGAGAACTAAGGCCTAATAGGTCAAACTAGGAGAATGATGAAGAGGTAAAAGCTGACTTAATGGAAGAATTCAAGAACATCACTCCTGAAGAAGGAAGAAAACTGGTGAGTCAGGATGGTGTATTGATTCTTCCTAAATGGGACATTGTAGATGCATTAGCCTTTAATGCTATTATGAAGTTGAAGAATCCCTTTCAAGACTCTGAAGAAGAAGTCAAGGCAACATTGCAAAACTCTGCCTTCAGTGGGGAATATGAAACTTTGGCAATTTGGGCATTGGCCCCACAAGAGAGAAAACTAGATGTTTATGATATTAATACAAATTTTAGAGGAGGATTAATAATAAATAGAGCTTCAGAGACCTCAACCACTGAGGCCACTAATTTGACTATGAATGTGGCCAAATTGGCCCAAAAGACTACTGAAAGGGAGGAGGTTGAAAAGAAAAGCCTAATGGAGAAGTATAACCTTTTGATTGAAGAATACAACAAGATGCAACAAAGGAATGTTGAGTTGCAAATTGAGTTGGAAAGGTTTAGGTATAGATAGATTGGGGAGACATCAAGTGCTCTAGGGACCAGTACATTACCTTCCATAGCCAGGTCAGTGCCTCCTGCTTCTCCAATTGTTTCCACACCAAGGTATCCCAGTTAGAATCCTACCCTCACCCCTTCTTTAGAGGAAATTGAAGAAGAAACATAGTGCTCTGTTGATCCTACAAAGAAACAACTCTTGTAAAAAATTGATGAATTGCAGGCATCATTAAAGGTAAATGAGGAGGGGTCTCTTTTAAAGCAAAAAGAGATTGTTACTACTATTTTGAGGCATTTCAATGAAAGGGTTGATAGTAAATTACTATCTATACATTCTTTATATTCTTTTCTATTAGATGCAATAGAGAATATTGATAGGGATCAGGAGGTAGTGATACCAATAATTGAAAATTGGATCCCTAGGACCAGTGATCTAGATATCATGTATAAGGCCTCAAGGTTTGATATAAATAATAGGCCCCAATCATTAAAGCCTACTTATTCATTAGTAAAATCATTGCAAGGTTTTCAGACCTTACCAGATGACTTGAGTAGGAAGATTATGGAGTTGGTAAAAAATTTCAATGATTGGGGTAACACATTGTTACCTCATATAATTGATGAGCAGGGGAAAATTAGGTCACTCCAACAATGGTAGGATCAAGCAAGTGAGGTCATCAATGATCAAATTAATTCAATTTGTGATGACTCAGAAAGTAATTTTTTGGTGAGTTGTATGGATAAAATCATTAGTACCAGCTCATTTTTGGAATCTTTTGAAAGGGATGCAAATAAGGTAGCAATAAAATACACACCTTATAATGCCAAGGTGGATGAGGTAATTAATTTTGATTGGCAAACTAATGAAGAGTAACAGAAATGGGTAACTAAATATTTGACTGAGGAGGAGTAAAAAGAGTGAACTACTAATAGGTGGCAAATCAGATGCTACGGTTGCAACGATTCCAGTTTTGTGTTGATGGCATTCTCGGTGTAGGTTTCTTGTGGTTTTTTGTTGTTACATAAACTTTTCTCAGCTGATATGATGAACGAGAATATTCTCCAAGGTGATGGTTGTTGTAACAAATTTTGGAATATCACCAAGTGCTCCAATTGGCTGGTGACATGTGTACTTTTTGGCCCGATGCTTGTTTGCTCCTTCATTCTCTATAAGAAGGATTTCAAGGCCAGAAGTACGGGTTAGAAAGTTAGATAATTTTTGGTCGAGTCTAGGTGAAGTTACAAAGCAAATTGTAAAGTCCGATGGTTTTAGAGAAATGCACTTTAGGTTTCGAGTCATTCTGTAACAGGTTTTGAGTTCATGGGGATTTAATGTTGTATGATAGTACTAGCATTTGAGTTGAAATGATAAATTCAAGCTCATGTCTCTCCATTGTACATGCACATCTAAACTTTGAATGAAATAACTAAGGTTTGTTTTATCCATCTCACTGTTGTGGTGTGTATGATTTTATTTTAGCTTTAATTCAAGGAATTAATTAAAATGCTTGAATGGGATTATAGATGGATATGTTCTGTATAAGGATTTGATAAGTAGTATTGAGTTAGAATGCTTACTGATGAAATTGTAATGAAATATTATCAGGATCTTATATGTCATGTATTAAATCTGTTGTCAACCTCTAGATGCTTATGAATTTGACTCCTGCAATGGATTTATGGAACTGATCTAAGTTGTACTTATTTGTGTAGTTCAGTATTTGTTTGTCTTTGCCTAGAGCTTGCTACAAATTACAAATCAATGATTATCTTAAACAATTGATTGTGTTTAGTTATCTCATGCTCTAGATAGTTGATATTGTCTATGAACAGTCAATTCTAGTGGATATTATCTTATCGTGTTGAGCTATTAAGTGAGATTATCTACTATTTTTAACGTTGTTTATAATAATGGTGTAGAGGTTGTAAAAAAATTAAGGGATCACCCTCCCAGGTCTTGCAAAGCCTGAAGTGTAGGAGGCTTTTAAATTCCTCGTCAATTGTTCCAAGTCCTTCGAGCTGCCTTTGATTGAAATTGGCAATCCCATAGGTAGATTAGAAGACAAACCTGGTTACATTGTAAAAAGAACCAACAAACTTAATGGATGATGAATCTTTTGTCAAAACTAGTGCTTTCTAGGAATTTGTTTGGATAGCAAGAAAAGAAGAATATGGTTAAAGTGTAAACATAGGGATGATTCAAAACCTAAAGCTGCCAAGGAAAGCTATTGAAGATAAGGTACTTACATACATGAAAGAGAAGTACAAAGAACTAACACCTACAAAAGGTAGGAAGCTTGTTAGAGCTAGTGGGGTGCTACTTCTACTTGAGAGGGATATGCCATCTTCCATAGACTTTTGATATAGTGAGGAGACACAATAATCCTATTTTTGCAACTAAGAAGAACACAATAATAGCTTTACATGGATTAGATTTTAGTCTATAGTGGAAAACACTAGCCATTTATGTACTAGATCCTAACATGAATAAACCAAAAACTACAGAGCCATCAACTGATTTCAGATGATAGATAATTATAAAGAGAGTTTCTGACACTTTACTAATAGAGGTAGCCACATTGGGTATGAATGTAGCCTAGTTCACTAAGGATACTATGGAATCACTATAGCAGGAATGTGATGCAAATAACAAGCAATACAATGACTTGGTGATTGCATATAATAAAAATGAGTAGAAAATTGTAGAATTGTAGTTGGAAGTTGCAATGCTGAAGGATTAATTGCAATCACAGTAGCCCACAACTCTAGCACAAGTCAATGTTCCTCTCTCTCCTCAATCTCCTCCAACTCAATCATCACCTCGTATTCATTCTTACCCTCTAGCTTCTATAGAATTGGTTGTATACAATCCAAAAAATGTACCTATTGCATACCTTACTCTAGGTACATAAGCTGCAACATAACCAAGGCAGAGGACCAATAGAGCGGAGTTGATCAAACAACTTGGGGTTTATGAGGAATTTCTCCAACATGTTCATAAGACATTGTATATGAATAATATACATATTATAACTATAGTATTGGAGCACTTGAATAAGAATATAGAGAGGAAGATTAATAGTATTCATTCTAATTATTCTTCATTGTTAGATGCAATAAAAGGGTTTGAAAGGGAAAGAGAAGTTTCCATCCCATTGATGGAGAAATGGATTCCCAGATTGGAAGCATTAAAGAATATGGTTATTCAATCAACACATGCTACTAATAAACCACTCCATATTGACCTAACCCATAAAATTGTGAAGGGAATTGTGGAATATTAGGGGTTGGTGGATCCAATGGAGAAGAAAATTAGGGACCTAATACAAAATTTTAAAGAAAGTGATTTTGGCTTCTTACCTAGTATTTTAAATGATGATGTTAATGTCAAGCCTATTCAAAAATGGATGGATCAAATGAATGGTTTGGTTTCCACACAAGTAGCACTCATTTTTGAGAGAGTGGATATTAAAATGATAAAAGATATGGATATGCTATCTTTCACAAGTAGCTTCCTTAAGGATTTTGATAAAGAAACTAATCAAATAGTTATCAAATATGGCCCACGCAAAACCAAATTGGATGAATTTATTTCATACACATGGCCATTTGATGATGACTTTGATATCTAGAAGAGAAATTACATTCAATTTCCTAAGATGGGTGATCCCACAATAGTGGTTTACAATTTTTGGCCAAACTAGACACTGAAATTATTATTTTTAACTAAATCTTCACATTTGGGCACCTATAGTGTCTAAATCATGAGGAATTTGAAGATGATAAAAATAGAGTCTCGTCACATTTTGTCTATGGATTCTAAAAATATATTTTTTAAAAATATTTGGAATCAAATTGCACTTCTTTTTCCATCTCCCACAAAAATTGGTTTTTTTCAGAAAACAACATTTTTTAAAAAGTGACGCACATCATATAATGCATAACTTTTTTTCCATGAAGGATAAAATTCTAATTATTTTGAATTTAGATTTGTAACTCCGATATCTAGTGCTTCCACTTGGTTAGATAATTTTTTATTGAATATTTTTTCTTTAATCAAGTTTTGAAGTCAAACCAATTACAATTCAGACATAGAGCAACCGTATAACGTGTAACTTTTTTTGTATATATCAAAATTCAAAACAAAATTGTTGGATCAAGGACTTCAATATCTGGTGCACTCATATTTTTCTTTTTTTTTTATAATATGCTATTTTTCCACACGTCTAGAACATATACCTTCATTTTCGATGAAAAACCTATTTTTAATAAAACTAAAAAAAAATACATAATAAAACCAAAACATATTAAAATTATATTCGTTGGATAGCTCATTTTGAGGACTACCTGATTCTAGTTGGGTTTGTGAAGACTCCTCAATTTTCATCCTCAACCCAAGCTTCGAAGCATAAAAATTTAGGTTTTTTTTGTGTTTCAGGGGGAGAATGAGGAATAAGGGGGGGTTCGCTTGAACTAGGGTTCGCTGAAACCTTGGTTTGAGTGAACCACCCTCAATATGCATTTACTTTTGTTATTTTGGGTAGGAAATTTGGTCCCAGTAATTAATGGGTTTGCTCAAACCCTAGTTCTGGTGAACCCCTTTTGGGTTCAGTCGAACTAGTAGGTTCATTTGAACCCCTAAAACCAATTTTTTTACCATGGGGTCATTTTTTCTCAATTTTCCTTCCTCCATAAAATTGTAAACCACTATTTTGGCTTCACCCACGTGTGAGTTATTTTTAGGATGAGGTGGCAATGAATTTTGATTTTTGTACACTCAACAAATAAAAGTCTTCAATAGGAATGGAGATAAAGGTTTTACACTTTGTACAAATGCAGTTTCATCTTCACATGCTAGTTCAAGCTCCTTAGACATCCTTCAAAGATAAATGAAGAAAGGAGTGGCAGATCACCTCAAAGGGACAAAGAATTGAAAATGTAAATATATATTTTTTTTCCTTAGAATATTCCCATATTTTGAAATGTAATAGTGATTTTCAAATAAAAATGTGATAAGTGTACATTGGCCCAAATCTTATTTTTCTCCCTTGATTCTATAAAAAGGAAATCAAGACCAATTACACAGGTTGTTGATTGATCTCTAGAGGAAATTTTTTAATAGACGGTACAAAGAATAGGAGTTGAGTCTACATCTAGGATTTTGAGTCTTTGCTTTCTACAAGTTTCATGTTGTAACAACAATACTAGTATCTGAATAGATAAATGACATGATTCTCAATCCATTTCTCTCCTTGTGTATTTCTTATATGAGTTATTAGTGGAAATGATCAAAGGTATTTTCAATGATCTTCATTATGTTCCAATGAATGTATGATTTTATCTTTGTTCTATTTCAAGGAATTAGTTAAATCACTTTGATAGAATCATAGATTTATGTAATTTTAGTACGGAGATATGATAATGAGTTTTGGTTTTGGATATTTGAGTATGATGTTGTAATGCAATGTTGTAGTAGCTTTGTGATGCTAAGTTTTGATATGTTATTATTCATCATGGTTTGTATTGAATTGTAATTCATACCCTAGGTTAAGGCACTAATTTAGGATCTACACTTACATTTATTATTCATGATCTTTCACAAAAACTACATTAAAAATCATTAAATATTTAATTTATTTTAGAAATGTATGTCAAGTTGAAGTCTACCATGCTCTATTGCTTATGAAATGTTTAATGGGTAAAGTATTTTCCAAATATTTTTATTTATTGAATTATCAAACAAATATGTGTAGATCTTATCTATTATTTACAATCTACAAGGTTGATTTGTATAGAGGATCTTAATTACAATGTGTGGGATCACCCTTCCGAGTTTTGCAGAGCCCAAAGTGTAGGATGAAAGTTATCTACAACTTTCACTCATTCATTGGCTAATCCCTCCAATCAGATAACAATTAGAAGATGGTGATTACATAGGCTATTTTTTAGATCCATTTGGTATTTAGAAAACACCAACACTGTACAAAGAAAACTTGATGAAGAATCACACACGAAACTCCACCTCCACAATCCTATTAAAAAAAATAGCATACTACATGAAGAATAGCATTCAAATTGGTCTAAACCTCATGCCACAATCTTGGAATTATCACATTCAGCTCATAATGACCTCTTATAGATGCTCTTATAGCTGTCATAAGTCATCTCTCATGCATGGGTGCCTAGGGACCAATATAGCAAATATTTTGTGATAGATGTTGTCATAGTTATCATAAAATCTTATGGAAGGTGTCATATCTATCATAGATTCTCTTACAACTTATAATGGGTGTCATAACATTTCATAATGAAATATTCCCAAGGTGAACACTTAGAATTTCTTGTTTTACCATTTTACCATCACTATGACATCTATCGAGTAAAAGTAACACAGTAACTCACCACTAGTAAAATGATAATTATTGGGGCTAGTAGAAAACTAATTACCACTATTGAAGTGAAACCTTACATCACTTATGAGTGAATTACAATCAATATTAGAAGTAATTAAACTGCATGATATTTACAAGGTTGATGGCACCTTTATCCAAATTTTTTTTTGAAAACCCTAGAGGTCATGAAAAGGAAGAAACACAAGAAGATAAGATGGATAAGGTGATGAATGCACTGAAGGATTTGAATTACAAGATTTATAAGCATGAAAAGGGTTTGGAAAGTGAGAAGCCAATTTTTCAAATAAATGAGTGGCTACAAAGATTGCATAATCATACCCACACTACCAATTGGAAAAATGGTAAGCCTATCTTTAATAATAATAAAAACTGTAGAGTAAGGATCCTCCTAATCCATTGAAGAAGAATTTTGAAATTTTTGTGTATGATACTCCATGGTGTGTAGCATGATAGCTACCCCATTCACCACATGAGTGTGTAGTAGCACAATCTTTGGAAGAATACTAGAATACTTGTGGCAATTTTCACTTGCCTCATGAACAAGATAGGAAAATTAATATTTTTCTTGCTAATGGATAATGTTCATCTAATGATAATCAAAGACACATAGCAAGTGCGTATCACCAAAAAATTATTTATGAGGAAGATGATGAAGAGAATTATGTCAAATACTCTTGAAATTAAAGAGACTAATGTGACATTGAGAAGACCATTAGATAAAGAGATTGATATTTGTAGCAGTTGCTCAAGATAGGAGCACTTACCACTTGAAGAATAGGATTGTGAATGATGATTAGGGTGGAGCTAGAATTTTATGTTCATCAAGGAACAAAGAAAATATAAAAGGAGAGTCAAAAAATCATAGGTCTAGTGGAGTACATATTGATGAACCAATAGCTTCCTCATAAACTCATGCCAAGTCTCAAAAAATGAAGGATGATGAGGAGAAGGCAAAGAATAAGATTAAAAAGGAAAAACCATTTGATACAAATAAAGGTCAATCTAATGAGAATCTTGTTTTGACATATAATGTACCAAGTATACCCTAGATGATATGTTCCAATTGTTATCAAAAGTAAAAGTTATTAGTTCCAATTATTGAGATAATGAGTATTGAATAGCATGTAAATAAGACAATGGAATTTATTAATGGTGTTGCTACAAATTCCAATGAGAAAAGGGTGGGTTGTCATCCTGAAGTAAGTAAAGTGATGATAAAAGAAGAAGAAGTTGAGGGAAACAAAAATAATGACCCTTAAGTGTTCTTGGGTGACACACTTAGAGAATTCCCAAATTAAGTGGACCCTTTCTATATAACTTTGATTATTGATCACAAAGTGTTAAAAAAATGTATGATTGATTTAGGGTTTCATTCAATATAATGTTGAATTGTATATTCTTGGCACCAATGCACTTCTCTAGCTCTTCTAGCGATTTCCACCTAAAAGGAAAGAGGAAGTGCCAAAAATGCTAGGGGGTTCATTCAAATTATGCTATGCGTGATGTTATATGAACTAAATGTGATGTCACAAATTCAATTAAGTGATCTATTTGACTGATTGTGAATGCAAAACCTATGATTTATGCTATGTTTGAAAACATAGTGTTGTTTGCAAAAAGCTAAAAACAATGAACAAAAATGCAAATAAAACTAAACAGAATGCTATTTTTCAGAATGTGTTCACCTGGGAAATAGAAGAAGACTGAAAAAAAAATTGGAAGATTGATAAAGTCTAAATTTGAGCTGACTGGGACTCATTCACCACCCTGGGCGAATCAATCCTAGGTTAGGGATTTTCTGCATAGAAACTATTTTCTGTCAACTGGGAACCTAGATCTGCATCTCACTCAAATCTACACCTTAGGAGGGACTCATTTTCCATGCATGGTGAATCAGTCCACTTTTAGATTTCTGCAACTTCAAATTTATGTTCTATACCTTGACACCTGCACAACAATTTTTCACAGAAACCCAACTCGAGATCTCAAAAAATTCCTACAAAATAGCTTAAAATTGTTTGTCTAATGGGGGGTTTTCCTTGGTCAAACCCCTAGTTGGGTAATTAAACCTTGAATGAAGAAAAAATGCATAAACCCTAGCCTTAGATGTGTTAAAGACTAGGGAGATCTGAAAACATGACAAAAGTTCTATTGTATTGTTCTAGAATAAGAAATGCAAAGATGATTTGTTTGATGCAAGATATCAACCCTAGAAACCTTACAACACATACAAAATGGAAATGAAAAGATATGCAACAAACAAAATGCAAACCTTAATCTGAAGATAGAGTGAAAATGGAAGATGGAATCAATATGAAACCAAGTCCTTAGGTGTGATTTGGTGGCTAGTTGCACCTCTTCACCCTAGATTTCTTCATGATTCGCCATAGGAATCCATTATCAACCCTTTGTAATGTTGGATCTTGACAAGAAGAGTGAGCTTCAAGGCCTGTAAAAACCCTAGTTTGTTGCCCTAAAACTTTAACTTTTTATTAATGAGACTTGTTGTGGAAGACTTGAATTTTAAAATTGCTCTTGAAGAATGACAAAAAGATGTCTGAAAATGACTTGAGATGAGTATTTATAACCAATAACACCTTATTTTCCCATTATTTATACCTAAGAGGTTGAAATTCACTAGAAATTTATGTTAAATTAATCAAATTCTTACTCAAAATTGAAATTTCACTCAAAAGGGACTCATTCGCTCAAGGTGGCGAATGGGTCCCACTACTAATTTTTTAAGGTGGGTTTTTAGGATATGAGATAATTAAGAGATGTTTGTCAAGTTTTATGTAATTTCTTAGGTTAAACGGGCCTATAGATCAAAAATAATGGGTCTTAGGGGCCTATAAATGTTGTTGTAAATAATAAATGATGCAAAGGGACTCAAAATGGGTCAAATTACACATGAAATTGTTTCTTTTCTCAAGAGGGTCCAAATTTATATAGTGCATTTAGCCCCCACTTTAGTACCCATATGACTCTATGTGCATATGTAAGGTAAAGCACTCTAAATGATGCACTCTATTACATAAAAGGACACTCATTCAAAAGGTGAAATAATGAAGCCCCTAGTGTAGTTTTCTACAAAACCACAACATTTGAAATTGCATCTTGCAACACACATTTGTTAATTTTCCAAGAATTCTTTTATCTAACTCCTAGGAATGAAATTTGAGGGTAGATGTATGTGGCCCCTTGATTTCACTTGCTTTACAGAGGTGGAATCAAGGTAGAAATCTAGCCACATCGAACAAGAAAAATAATATCGTAGGGAATTTCCAAGTACCATGCCACATAACAATAGACAGATGATGATGTCGGGTGCGGAATCATGATTTGAACGTATGAAACAATGGCAAAAACAAATTACCCTAGCTCCCATTATGTTGATTTGGAGATTTTCGTTATGAGGTCTTGAAAAGATAATAACCTTATGTTAATACATAAAAGTAAAAAGAGATAAAAAGGGAGTAAAAGAAGGAGAAGAAAGTAAATTTTCACTTACTATTTATTTTACCTTCTTGTAGCTTGAGAGTGACGAGTGAGAGAAGAACATGACGAGCAGATGAGATTACATACCTTTGCAACTAGATGATCTCCATGAGCAAGTGGCATGTAGTGAACTGTATCATGAGGTAAGTCGATTATGCAACTTTCGCCTTGTGATTTTTGTAATGATTTAATGATTGTAATGCATGGATAGGTTAATTTAGGGTCTTGGAAAAAAATGTTCGCAAAATGTCCCCTACTTTCAAAAAGTGTCCCATTTGTTTGTAGAGTGTCCCTTTTGTTCACAAAGTGTCTCATTTCTTCGCGAAGTGTCCAAGAAGGGTTCTAAAGAATCTAGGGCCATTATAAAAGCATACTAGATTGACTTTAGCACACTTTCCTAATGAAATATGTGAAATTGAAGAAATTAGATGAAATTTAGAGAATTTTGTGATGATTTTTATAGGTCCCTACACAGTCGTAACAATGGATAGGGGGAAGAAAACTCACATTTCTGAGAGATAATGCGGTAGCAATATGGGCATTAGAGATAGAGCATTTATAGTCAGTGGTATCTATTGGGCGTACCTTATGCCACCTATGAGATACCATGATGCCATGCTAATAGATTTTTGTGAGAGTTGGGATGCTGATACTTGTACCTTTCATCTTCCCACCAGGGAAATGACTATCACTCTCGAGGACATACACCACATTCTCTGAGTTCCCATTCGCAAAGAGCAGGTATATTTCTAGGATGATCGATCATTTAGGGAGAAGAAGAGAGATATGCAGTATTGTTTAGGTGGACCTATACATGATGAAAGGGTTAGAGCATGGATCAAGCTTCCCATGTTGTTGTATTCGCTATCTCCAATGGTCAAATGGATTATGATGCACACAGTGGCACTGGTTCTCAATCCAGATGGATGAGTGGCACACTCGGATGGAGGATTGGTACACTTGATACGAGGGATGTATGAGCAGAGGATAGTCTATGCTTGGGGCCGCTACATTTTAGCACACTTGTATTATGATCTTGGTCATTTTTTGTTTCAAGAGATCGACAATATGGTCCATTGTATGCTTCTATAGGTGTGGTGCCTTGAGCATATCACATGTACTAGGCCTATCATATTAACTTGTGCTATAGCTATAGGATATCCATGAGCATTCAACCATCCTTTGTGATGCTTGTGGTAGTATGGGGATTTACACTTTTGGAGGGTGAGATTTGACTAGCTAGAGGAGGACGAGATCCTATGGAGACTTTATCTACTCACTCTATAGTGGCCAGATCCCACAGGATAGTTGCAGAGGATACAGATGGATAGGTATCTAGCTAGGAGGCATGACTATGTTGTAAAACCTTTCTATTATGGGCGAGTCCCGTGATAGTTTGGACAGGTACAAACACCATCGAGGTTGTGCCCCTTCATTAGATGATCAGTGTGCCATCCTCAAAGGCTAGGTGATACTATTTGGCTGACTATAGATCATGTTCGTGAGAGTGATTCTAATGATTCAGATCACAACCAACCACCAACATCTGACATTGATGATGTCAACAGTAGAGACAAGCATGAGAAGTGGTGGTCATATGCACGACCAACTCCTATGTTCCCCATGGATTTCCCTATAGGTGATGCAGAGCTAGCACCAGATGAGGGTGATGAGGCGAAGGAGAGAGTAGAGGAGGTACGGTATAGGCCAGTAGATATTTTTATAGATGTTATCGATGAGGAGTACTAGTCTGAGGCTGATCCTGATTATGAGGACCATGATGGAGGATAGGAGGAGGAGGAGGATTATGAGGAATATGATTCTTACGAGGAGGAGCCATCCCTGAGTGAGGGTGATGAGGTAGCTATTAAGGATCGGTATGAGCATGGAGAGTCCTCACATACTTACAAGACCAGATCACAGGTAGTAGCTACAACAAACATCATCACCCAAAGTCAAAGAGAGGCTAGCACATCCTCCATACCCCCCAAAGAGGATGAGGTTGACATTGCTCAGCCGACTGGAGACATAGGTGATGACATTTAATATTACACATGTCCTTTTAGTGATTTATCTTTATATTTAGATATATATATATATATCATTATGATGTGTTACTAATTGTGTACATTGTGTATCTTGTAGGAGTGATGAGAGACTATTGAGAGTTCTATCGTCAAGCTACCACAAAGATAGCACCTGCATCCATCGATGAGAAGGAGATGGATCCTGACTACGTGCCCCCACCGATCATGGAGGAGGAGCCAAAGTCACTGAGACCTTTTGTGAGGTTACAGGAAGTGTACAAGAGTGTGAGGAGACAACTCCATCGAGTTGAGAGTGTACTACAGTCAAGACAAACCTTAGTAGAGATAGAGAGAGTGTATGCAGAGCTATCATAGACACGAGCGAAGAGGGATTAGATGGTAGAGGAGCAACTTGTAGTTGTTGGTCGAGTATAGGGTCTAGAGTATGCACTTAGACTTGGAAATCCATGATCACAGTCACCCACGACCATCTCATGGCATCTGGGGATTGGATCACGAGTGCCATATCCTAAGGGGTCTAGCTCTCACATACCACTATGACTTTGTATAGGATATTAAGATGTATATAAAACTTTGATATATATATACATGCATATTTGGTGTTATTATGATGTGTCTCTTTGTGTGGATGATAAATTCTATGTGATTAATTAAATGACTTATGGTAAAATTATTTAATTAATGTCAACATGATTTAATAGGATTAATGTGATATAGTGTAAAACATATTGCAGTTTCACTTTAGATACAACATTGTTAATGAGAAAAGAATATGTGAAAATAACTACACTCGTAAGGATCTAACTTAACATAACATGAAGGTGAATAGTATGAAGCCTAAAGCAATTATAAAACGAACTTAAATAATTACCTTAATGTTCAAGACAAACACAAAATTAGTTGTCAAGAACAAAGCAATGTGAAAGTTATTTATAAAAACATCAAATAACTTTAAACAACCCTATTTTATCAATCATACTATTGAAAGGGGTCAAAGATAATACCAATGCAAATGTGTAGCATTAATAGGTTCCTTAAGGGGTGTTCCATCAAGCTACATTAAGAGATAAGCACCAGACCCGTAATTGGTATCAACCTTGTAAGGCCTAACCAATTAGGGCTGAATTTATCTTTATCTTCATTATCAGGACTAGTAATGCATTGATTTTCAATAAGAACAAAATCTCCCTTAGAAAACGATGAAGGTATTACTTGTGTGTTTTGTATTTGTTGTAATTGTTTTATGTGAGCATGGAGATGTTCGAGAGTGCTAATACATTGTTCGTTGAGCATCTCAAGTTGATGTAATCATTGATCTTTATAAGTTTCATCATTGATAAGGTCTTGGAGAGAAACTCACATGGTAGGAATTTCTAACTCCAAGGGAATGATCGCATCAATTCCATAAAAAAGGTTATAAGGTGTAGTTCCTGTGGATGATCTAACACTTGTTTGATAGGCCCAAAGTACATAATATAATTGCATATGCCAATATTTATGATGTTTGTTGACAATTTTCTTGAGGATTTGTTGTAGAATCCAATTAGTATTTTCAGCTTGTCCATTGGATTGTGGATAATATGGTGTTGAAAAATGATGTTGAATATGGAATGTTTCAAGAAATTTCTTGACTTCATTGTTCTTAAACGAAGTTCCATTATCAAAAATGATTGCAGAAGGAAGCCCAAAGTGAGCAATTATGTGTTCCAATATGAAACAAGAAATTGCTTCAGTAGTTGTAGAATGGAGAGGGACAACCTCCACCCTTTTCATGAAATAGTCTATTGTAGTTATGATAAACGTATGGCCAACAAAAGAGGGAGGTGAAATTTTACCAATAATATCCAATCCCCAAATTGAAAATGGGCAAATGGGAACTTGGGCACATAATTCAGCAGGAGGAGCATGGATCAAATGGCTATGTTCTTGACATTTACGACATTTTTTTATGTAAGTGAAGCAATATTTCTCCATATGTTTCCAATAATAACCCATACAAATAAGTTTTTGCACTAACGATCGACCTCCAAAGTGACCTCCACAAGCACTAGCATTGGTTTCTTCAAGTGCTATGGGGATTTTAGAATTCTTAAGACATTGTAATAAGAGACCATTGAAAGATCTTCTATACAATGCATTTGCAAGAATCACATATTTGGCTACTAGTTTGCATAGAAAAATTTTAGTATTTGTTGTGGTGGACTCAGGAATGGTACCATCTTTTAAATAATTATATATAGTATCATACCATTCGCATGAGGCATCTTGAGTTATTGCCAAAATGTCATTTAGCGAAGCATCAATTGAAGGTTTCATGATGGGATGGATAACAAAGGTGAAATTTGTGCTAGGATAATGTGGGGATATAAGAGAAGTTGCACTTGCCATTGCAACCACATGCCTATTGTCTTTTCATAGGATGTTATCAATGGTGAATGAGTCAAAGTTTTCTAATAGTTTCATTATAAGATCCTTGTATCTTAATAATTTGTCATATTTAGTTTGATATGTACCATTGATTTGTTTGATGAACAATTGCAAATCACCAAAGATCTTGATATGTTTAGCATGCATTGTTAAAGCAACTCGTAAATCTATGATCAACGCCTCATACTCAGTTGTATTATTTGTGCATAGAAAATTTAATCGATAGGATACGAGAATAGGTTTTCCATCAGGTGGAATTAGTACCACTCCAACACCGAAACCTGTTTTACACTTAGACCCATCAAAAAATAATTCACATGGTTTAATGCCAATTGTTATGACATGATCATTAGGAAAGGAATCATGAGTAGGTAAAGCAAAAGGAAAAGGAGTGTTAGCTAAGTGGTCGATTAAGGCTTGGTCTTTGATTGCTTTTTGTGAAACAAATTTAAGGCCAAACTTAGTTAACAACATTACCCACTTAGCTAAGCATCCTAAAAGATCAGTTTTGTTGAAAAGGTGTTTAAGAGGATCAAATTTTATGATAACCTATATTTCAACATTTAGTAAATAATGTCGTAACTTACTAGTAGCGAATACAAGAGCCAAAAATTGGTTTTTAATTATTGATTATGTAGTTTCATAATCAATTAAGGTCTGACTTATGTAATAAAAGAGATACTCTTTACCTTGATCGTCATGTTGAGCCAACAATGTTGCTAGAGCACAAGAAAATGCGGCGATGTACAAGATAAATGGTCTATTTGGCACATCAGGTTGTAAAATAGGTGGAGTAGCTAGGTATTCTTTTAGACTCTGAAAATCCTAATTACAATCATCATCCCAATCAAAAGGGACACCCTTTAAAAGGAGACGCATCAAAGGTAATGTACGATCAACTAAAGATGGAACAAAATGACTGATAGCTTGAATTCAACCTTGTAACATGCACAACTAAGAAATATTCCTAGGAGGCATGTTAATGATTACATCAATTTTCTTTGTTTCCACTTCAATTCCTCTATGAGATATGACAAACCCCAAAATTTTGCCACTATCTATGACAAAGACACATGTTTTTGGATTCAATCGCATATTGTATTTTCATATTCGTTCAAATTTTTTTGAAGGACATTTACATTGTCTTGATGTGTTAATGATTTAGCTAGGATATCATTGATATAATCTTCCAAAATTTTGTGAATATAATCATGAAATATTAATGTCATTGCTTGTTGATAAGTTGTGCCAGTATTCTTTAGACCGAAGGGCATCAAAACCCAACAAAATGTTACCCAAACTATTGTAAAGGAAGTTTTGTATTCATCTTAAGGGTTAATAAGGATTTGATTATAACCAAAAAATCTATCCATGAATGACAAAAAAGCATGTCAAAACAATTGAATCCACGATCATGTCTAAGTTAGGAAGTGAAAAATCATCTTTTAAAGAGGCTTTATTCAATTCTTAAAAATCCTTACATATCCTAATGTGATTATCAGGTTTTACAACTGTGAAAATGCTTGATATTCAAGGAGAATAATCAATAGGTCTAATAAATCCCACATCAAGGAGTTTTTCAAGCTCCGCTTTAACATGCAAAGCTATGATAGGGTGCATTTTTCTTATCTTTTGATGAACAAATTTAGCATTTTTAGCAAGGACAATGTTATGCATCACAATTTTTGGTTCAATTCCTGGCATATTAGAATATTTCCAAGAATTTTTTTTAGGAAAATCATGAAGTAAAGCAATAGTGTCTTCTTGTTCTTCATTGTCAAGGAACTTCCCAATCTTAATAACTTTATCTTTATCATTAATATCCATTGGCACATCAATTGTATCTCCTAAAGGGAGCGCATTGGATTTAGGGCCTTCAGATTCATAGAATTCTTTAGTGATATCACTTGCTTCTTGCTTGGTAGTAGTCATGGCATGAGGAATGTTTTTCATGGAAGTAAGTGAGGATGTGTTATCATAAAAGCCTAACATTTTTTTTCATAGCTTCATCGCTATCGACATACTTGCATGAAGATGGTAAGTTTATATCAAGCAATTCAGGATGTTTGATTGTGAGTTTGTGTTTTGGTTGACGTGTTATGGTGTTAATGTACAAAGATGGTCGTTGAGTAGCTTTTGAAATTTTAGAAAAAGAATATCCCAATCCAATTTTTGTCTCTTGCGTATTAGGTTCAATAGGGACATGAATACCTTGCTCATGTTTTCCACACCCTTTTCTAGTATAGCCTAATTGTTTTACAAGTTCATAGCCTTTTCCAGAAACTTTTTTCAGTTCTCGCCGGTTAGGTGGAGATTGTTAATCTATCTCATCAAAATTTGTTGTGTATGTTGCATTGTCATCCAAATTATAAGCTATAGATGTTTGAGATGATTGTTTAGAATTTTGAGTTGACATGATTATTGGTTGGTCTTGTTTATCATCTCTCTTTTGTATGAGTATGTATTCGCCCATAAACAAGGGTGTGAATTTTAAGGATCCCCAATCATCTCCAAATTATTTAGATACTGATTCCTCATTATTTTGTTCAATTTCAAAAGAATCTATGTTAGATGTTGGAATTAATGTTTTCAAAGGACTTGGGACTCCTTTTCAAGGTGCAAGAAAATTTTAGGCTTGCGGTCTATTTCAACTTGATAAATATGATTGTTATAGATGTATTTCATGATGTGATGAAGGGTCAAAGGCACTTCATTCATCTCATGAATCCATGGTTGGCCTAGAAAAATATTATATGACATATCATAAGGCATGACATGGATAGGAGTCTGCAAACTAGCCACCCCAACTGTAATAGGAAAAGTAATTATCCCAAGCAGTTGCTTAGTTGTGTTGTCAAATCCTAGAATGGAGATGGAATCAGATATTATTTGTGACCTTTCAACATCTAATCGATCAAGGAGAGTCACACTACACACATTAAGGGAAAAACCATTATCAATGAGAGTTCATTTAATACCGATGCGATTGAATTGAGAAATTATCATAAAGGAATGGTTTTGTTTATGAAACTCTAAAGGAGGGAGATCATGTTGATGGAAAGTAATGTCAAGATTTGATTTTTGGATGAGAGCTGCCACATCATTCTGAGTGGTACCAAGAGGAATTGTGATTTTTTTTAAAGTTGTTTGAAGATTGTTGTGATAATTTGGTGAGTTTTGAAGCAAATCCCAAAGGGAATTCTTGGCAGGAGTATTCTTTAATTTTTCAATAGGATCATACTCCTTTGTGTGTGGGCTATAGTGAGGAGCACTAGATGGATTAGGTAAAGGTAAGGAGGATGGGGTTGGTTGTGGTGGTTATGGGTTGTTTCGGGTGTTATACATATGAGCAACAATATCATTACTAGATTGTTGCAACACATTGGCTTTATGGGGGTAGAGGGTGTACTGAGGTCAGTTAGTGGGGTGAAGTTTATGTGAGGGTGGGTAAAGGATAAGTTGAGGTTGGTTTACATTAAAATCCTTGGTTTTAGATGTCTCACAACAAACCAAATTAGATGATTTGGGTGAGATGAAGTCCTAAAGGGACTCATCTATCAAGTGAAAATCATCATGACTAAAAGGTTTGAGGCCCGTAAATTATCGTCAATTGGTTTAAGGTGTTCAAGAGAAGCATTAGAGGTGTTAACGTTCGGTATCGTGATTTGGTCACAACAAACCATAGTGGATGATTTATGCAAGATGAATTCTTGGAGGGATTCATCTAAAGAATCAAAGTCATCACAAGCAAAAGGTTTGAGAGGGACTTTATCATGAAGGGATTTAGGTTTCTCATTGCAAGCATTAGAGGATGAAGTGAGTGAGAGAAAGTCCTGAAGAACTTCATCTAACTTGTCAATATCATCACTACTAAGAGGCTTGGATGAGATGTTGTTTCTAGTTTGAATCATTTGTTTGAAGGGATGGTTTGATGTTTATGTTTTGGAGTCTTTATACGTCGATGAATCTGATCTAAAAGAACTAGGAACAAATATGGAAAAGGAGATTTTCAAAGATCTAAAACTATCCATGAATGTCATGAAAAGAAATAAAATTTATTCTAAAAAAAATAAAATAACTAAATTGTAACAGAAAGGTAATTGCAGAAAACAAAAAGATGCAATGCAAGAAAATGAAATATGGAAATGCTGAGGCAGAAACTGTAGTGGGATTGATTTTCCCTAAGTGACGAATGAGTCCTACAAGATAATTTTTTTAAGTTTTTTTTAATTTTTATGTCTTTTTAGGATATTTTACCGTATGTACAATGCAAAGACAAAATTAAAATGTAGCATGTTTGGATAATGTAATGAAATGCAATGCAATAACGAAGTCTAAATAATGCTTTCACTAATGCAATGTTTAAGAAATCCTAAGATGCAAAACAATGCAAAATGATGAAACTATAATGAAGTCGTAAGATGCAAATAGAAATGTAATCAGAATGATATTAGGTTCAATATGAAGGTTCACCAAAATGAACGATAGATTTTTGGCACCAATGCACTTCTCTAGCTCTTCTAGGGTTTTTCACCTAAAAGGAGAGAGGTAGGGCCAAAAATGCTAGGAGGTTCATTCAAATTATGCTATGTGTGATGTTATATGAACTAAATGAGATGTCCCAAATTCAATTAAGTGATCTATTTGACTGATTGTGAATGTAAAACCTATGATTTATGCTATGTTTGAAAACATACTGTTGTTTCCAAAAAGCTAAAAAGAATGAACAAAAATGCAAATTAAGCTAAACAAAAAGTTTTTTTTTAGAATGTGTGAACCTAGGAAATAGAAGAGGAATGGAAAACAATCCGGAAGATTGATAAAGTCTAAATTTGAGCTGATTGGGACTCATTCGCCACCCTAGGCGAATCAGTCCCAAGTCAAGGCTTTTTTGCACATAAATTGTTTTCTGCCAACCAGGAACTTGGATCTACATCTGACTCAAATCTAAACCTTACGAGGGACTCATTCCCCATGCATGGTGAATTAGTCCATTTTTAGATTTATGCAACTTCATATTTTTGTTTTGAACCTTGACACCTTCACAATAATTGTGATGGAAACCCAACTCGAGATCTCAGAAAATTCTTGCAAAACAACTTAAAATTGTTTGTCTAATGGGGGGTTTTCCTTGGTCAAACCCCTAGTTGGTTAATTAAACCTTGAATGAAGAAAAATATAGATAAACCCTAGCCTTAGATGTGTTAAAGACTAGCGAGATCTAAAAACATGACAAAAGTCCTATTCTATTGTTTTGGAATAAGAAATGAAAAGATGATTTGTATGATGCAAGATATCAACCCTAAAAACCTTACAACACATGAAAAATGGAAATGAAATGACATGCAACAAACAAAATGCAAACCTTAATCTAAAGATAGAGTGAAACTGGAAGATGGAATCAATATGAAACCAAGTCCTTAGGTGTGATTTGGTGGCTAGTTGTACCTCTTCACCCTAGATTTCTTCATGATTCACCATAGGAATCCATTATCAAGCCTTTTCAATGTTGGACCTTGACAAGAAGAGTGAGGTTCAAGACCCACAAAAACCCTAGTTTACTGCCCTAAAACTTCAACTTTTTGCTAATGAGACTTGTTGTGGAAGACTTGAATTTTGAAATTTCTCTTGAAAAAAGAAAAAAATATGTGTGAAAATGACTTGAGATGAGTATTTATAAGCAATAACACCTTATTTCCCTGTTATTTAGACCTAAGAGGCTGACATTCACCAAAAAATTAAGTTAAATTAATCAAATTCCCCCTCAAAATTAAAATTTCCCTCAAAAGGGACTCATTTGCCACCCTTGGAAAATGGGTCCCACTAGAGGGGACTCATTCGACCAAGGTGGTGAATGGGTCCCACTACTGATTTTTGAAGGTTACTTTTTAGGATATGAGATAATTAAGTGTTGTTTGTTGGGTTTTATGTGGTTTCTTAGGTAAAACGGGCCTCTAGATAAAAAAAATGGGTCTTAGGGGCTTATAAATGTTGTTTTAAAGATTAAATGATGCAAAGGGACTCAAAATTGGGTCAAATTACATGTGCAATTGTCTCTTTTCTCAAGAGGTTCTAATTTTCTACAGTTCACATGGCAGTAAAAATTGTGCAATAATTAGGATTGAAGATCACTAGAACTTATGGAAATTGTTATAAAGTGGATTCAAGAGAGGTATCTATCATAGGGATCATAAAAGGAAGTACCTTATAGATTGGAATCATATCCAAATCAGGGTTTTTTGATGATTATAACTATGGTGGTTATTCATCCCACCTATGGAATTCTTTTGTCTAGAAAGTGGTCTATTGCCATTGGAGTAATTATGAAATGTGACATATCCTTTCCTATAATACCTATTGATGGAAAATATATCAAACTCTTTAGAGAGCCATGGGATCCATATATAATTGAGGAGACAAAACTTGAAGAACATATTCACTTTTTTGATGTATACATTCATAACTTTAGGGTTGAAGAATTTCATGAAGAAGAGGAAGACAAGAAACCTACACCAATGGAAAGAGATGTAATGAAACAAGAAGATAAATATGAACCAAAAACAATGTAGTTTTGTGGTAATTTTTCTAAGGGTGGGTTTGTTCCAGGTGTTATTTTAATTTCACCCAATTGTAAAACTTTTAAGTTCTTATTTTTCATTAATGTTTGTTTGCACAAACAATATTGTTGATTATGAAGCCTTATTTCCTAGGTTGAAATTAGCAAACAAAAATGTAATTACAAGGCTAAGAGTCTTAGATGACTTAGAATTAATTGTGTCTCAAGTAAGGTTGAAGTTTATAGCTAAGAATAATAGGTTGAAGTAGTACAAATATGCAATTTGAGACACAGTATAACTTTTTGATGCTTTCAACATTAACTAGATAAGAATAAATAAGAATGCTATTGTAGATCTGCTAGCAAACATAGCATTAAGGCCAGATGATATAAATTTTGCTAGTATCTCAAATGTTAAGGTACAAACAAGTCCTATCCCTAAAACCATTTAGAATTAGCATGTGTTTAATGATGATGAGGATATATTAAAACTAATGGAATATATAGATCAATATGAAATTTAGGAGATAGATTTTGGAGTGTTTGTAGAGGTCATTGATGGAAAAGAGAAAGTGTTTGGAAATAAGATAATCCAACTTAATACTAATAAAATCCCCAAAGGTCTTGTTGCTTTGGAAAGGGGTTTTTATGGCCATGATAAAAGTGTTAAGAAAAATTCAGCAGATCAAGATGACCTAGAATAAATAAATTTGGGAACTAAAAATGCAGCAAAAAAAGTGTATGTGGAGAAGAAAATAAAACCCCAAATTAAAGCAATGCTAATTACTTTATTGGGAAAATATAAACATGTATTTTCCTAATCTTATGATGATTTCAAGGAATATAAAGAATATTTTCTTTAGCATAAGATACCAATCAATCCATATGCAAGGCCCTTTAGTAAAAAACAAGGACCAATAAACCCAACATTGGCACCTAAAATGTAGGAAGAACTAATGAAGTTAAGGGGTGGTGTGATTATAAAGCCTATCAGGCATTCTAATTGGGTGTCCAATCTTGTACCTATCAAAAAGAATAATGGTGATATTGGACTATGTGTAGATTTTAGAAACCTCAACATATCATCATTAAAAGACAACTATCCATTGCCAAACATGGAGGAAATGCTATAAAAATTCACTAGTTGTGAGTTACTATCAATGATGGATGTGTTTTCAGGATACAACCAAGTGAAAGCAAGGAATCTAAGTAATACAAAATAACATTCACCATTCCTTGGGGTAGTTGTGTTTATTTCAAGAAGCTGTTTGGCTTGACCAATGTTGGTGCTATCTTTTAGAGGGCCATGGATGTAGCCTTTTTTACTTTATTAATATTTTTATGGTAGTATATCAAGATGACCTTACTAGATACTCCAAGTAAAAAGGGGAACATTGTATGCACTTACAAAAGAGAGGTTGAAAAGGAAGGGAAAATAGCACACTACTTTCCTTTCGTAAAAGGAAGGTGTGTTTAGAATTGGGTGGGACAGCCACAGAGGTTTAAAACTGATGAATAAAAAACTCACTATCTGAGGACAATAGCATGGGAACCAAACTCCAACATGGAGCATTGGCATTTCAAGGATGCACTGGTGTCCTGTACAAATAGAGTATTTGAAAATAGACAAAAAATGTAAAGGGCCTACTTAAGACCTGACTAACAAAGTTTTCATAGTTTTATAGAGAAAGTACATGAAAAACAACGTACAATAAGAAGAATAGTAGAAACTATTCTGATGTGAAAATTATAAAAGAAAGAGTAGAAAAATATACCTTCCACATGTAATCCAGTCTTCTAGCTGATTCCAAATAAAGGGCCTGCACCTACACACAAAAGAACAAGAAAATTTTGGGCTTGTGTTTTGAGATCTACCTCAGTCAAACCCCAATTTTGGTGTTCCCACCTCCACAAATGGATAGATATGCAACAAGATTGATAAATATACAAAGAAGAGAAAGGAAAAGGCATTATCAAATAGAGTACAAAGATAAGGCTTGAATGCTACTTTATAAGATACAATGATGCAAACAAAAATAACAAGAAAAATATCACCTCTTCCTCATCCTAGCGATCAAGGATGGGAGGAGAAGATGACACCATGTCGAGAGAAAGGAGATTCATCAACCCACAAAGATGGTGGAATTGCAACAAGAAAGTGTTGGAGAAGCCAAGTAGAGAGAAATAATCACCAAGAGGAGAGTATGAGTGATCTTAAGAGAATGAGAGAGTGAGAGAATAAACAAGAAGTTACAATTCAATGAGATATGTTACATGAAGGAGTTAAGAAGTGATAGGATGAGTTTAAATTTCTAAAATGGAGGTAAATGGCTAATTTTCATCAGTCAAGGGAGGATAGAAGATGTTACCTTCACATCCAATTGAAGACATTCAAGGGGTGAGAATCATGTTAGGATGCTAGTGTGGCATGTAGTAATCCACATCGTGTGCATGTGTCCCCAATGGAGATTCCTCCTTTGATGCAAAAATAGAAGGCCATGATGAAGGAAAAAGTTGATGGCAGCAGAGTTTGCATCATTGAACTTATAGTTTCTAAAGTAAAGGTAAAATAAATGCAGAATTTTCCTAAGGTGCAAATGTGTGCCATTACAACATGCTTTATTAGTGTTGTAGAATTAATAACCTGGTTCTAGTTCCAATGAAAAGGGTATGGGCTTAAAGGCTCATGGATTTTAAATTTTTTTTTCTTACCACTAAGAAATAACAACTAAGACACTAGCCACCAGTGACTATAGCATTTCCCAATTGACAACACCCACATTTGGATGCTACTATACTAGTGGTAGGAGCAAGGAATTTTTTCAAATCCCTGTTGATCCCAATGGTCACATAGGCCATTAGTGTCGAACACCTAAGAGGCTAGGTTTTTTCCACTAATGCCCTAATTAGGAAACATTTTTTTGGATCCATAACTTTTTCACTATGTTGTTAAAATATTGTACACAAGATATTTATGGAAAGATGGTTCTAGGCAATATCCAATGGTGTAGTTATTTTTCTTAGATGTTGTTGCTAGTGCATTTTATATCTTGTTGAAATCAAATATATATTTTCATCCCCTGAACTCATGAATTTTGCATAGTTCCTCCAATTGTAGTGATTATTACATAGTGTTGGAAAGATCTTTTAGATATCTTTAGATCTAACCATAAATTAATTCATTTTCTCCCCTTCAACACTTTAGTTGATTAATTGGATATTTTAACTCCTAGAAACCTTATATTTATGTGGGATGGCTTCATTTGGGTTTTTTTATATGTATTTTTATAATTTTTTTCCTTTGTAAGCATTTTGAGCATCTTTTGTAAGAAATTTCTTGTTTATAGACACATTGAGATAAAGTGTTACACTATTTTACATTATTTTGGATATTTTCCACATCTTGTTATGCCATATTTTGTACTCACACTATATTATACTACCATGGAGGTTGTGTAGTTCCTTAGTTATATTTCATTAAACTTTTATCAAGTGAGTTTTCCTTCATGATAACAATGAATCTAAGTAATTCTTGCCTCATCCATGTGTGACTTATTTTGGCATACTCTTTTCTAGTTGTAGTTATTCTCTTGTGCACTTTAGATGTTATTTCTTATCCCTCATACACTACATGGTGATATATAGATTCAATGGATCTTAATGCCTCTACCTACTCAATAATATCAGGACTTATCATAGTGTTCATGCTAATTGTTTCATGTTTTAACTTTGTAGTGGGTTATGCATCTAGTATTCATTCCTATATTTACTATATAGATGCAGAGGATGGTTATCCATGCATTTAAAAGAGATTGAGAATTTACCACATGGACACTCTTGATTATTATTTTATGGATGAAATATTCCATCCTCAGTTGATTAGTGGGCTTTAGAAAAATGACACTTGTATTTTTAACTTGTATTGATTGAGTAGTTTCAATAAGATCACTCATATAGATTTATGTGCCATTTATATTTTAAAATAAAAAAAAATTCCCTTTTTTCTCTATCTAATAATTGTTCAAGTAATATTACTAAGATCACTCATGCAAATTATTTTCTTCTTTATCTTGATCATCATCTTGATTTCAGAAGAGGTTCTTCAATTTCAACATTATAGTAGTAATATTTTGATAGCTATATGCAACTTATTTGTGCTTCAATGATGTTCTTCTTGCTCCTTTTGTTTTAGATATTATTTTGGAGGCTTCTTAGTCCTTCATTCTTTTCTCTCTTTTGGAGAGGCATTTTTTCCAACAAGATTTTTCTCCTTTTCTCCCTTTGTGGGAGATTTTTTAAATAGATGCCTAACATGGCATCATATTCATGAAAAATCCATGAATCTTTCCATTATCTTGTTCCTCCCTAAGTTGAACTTAAGGGGGTGATAGTGTGAATAAGGTGTTCTATCTAACCAATTCACTTTGTATGTTCTATTCATATGTTTTTAATAGAGTAAGCTACATTTACAGGGTGCAATACCATGTACACACAAAGTGAAAAGGGAAAAAAAGCATCCAATACAAGAGTTCCAACATTAATCCCAGATTAGAAACAACAAAAGAAACCAAAAAACATGAAAATACAATGGACCAAAAGCAGAGAAAGATCCACCCACCCAAAACATAGACCCAACCTCTACTCATCTAGTCCCTCCAATTCTCAATTAGAAGATTCAAGACATCATCAACAACCCATTTTGTCCTTCACCCTCAATATTCTTCTCCACTTGCTCTTTGAGTACCTCAAAGAGAGTGACAACAAACTTGTGGATGATTTTTATCGATAAGCGCATCAATTGAGTAACCTTATGTTCAAGTTTTTCTACCTGAACCAACAGTTTGTTGAAATCCTCATGCTTTCCATTTTCCCCCTTAATCACATACTCCTCCCATTCCATGTGGTTCGAAGACTGAGTGGTAGAATCATCTTTTATCATTTTTTCAATTCCAAGAAGTGGCTGGGGCCTTCAACAAACTCCTCCAATTCCTCAATGGTAACCTACCGCTTACACATCCTTTTTCCATTGATCTACTCCGAGCTAATAGATATATTTTCAACAGTCACCTCTTTCTTGTTTTGATCCAACTTGTGACACCTTCTAACATAGGTTGGCTCTATCCCAATATCCACATTCACCTACACCTATCCCTTTTTGATCTTGAATGGTGAGCTTATAAATGTAAAGTAAACACTGAATTTTGAATGATTGTTTTAATGATTTAACCAAATATAATGACTCATATCAAAGCATAATATACATTTTTCATATTGTGCTGAATGAAAATTTTTTGATGCTTTATTTTGCACAGGACAACAAACTCACTTATGGAAAAATATTAACATTCACACAATGAACATGAGCAATTGAACTATGATCTTGAAGACAACTTGAAACTATGAAAAGTATCAGAGCATTGCATGAATAGTTTTTACAAATGACTGAAAGAAAGATTATGCAAGATAGGCACAAATCACATAAAAGAGAGACACAAAAATTTGTCAAGTGGAAAACCCTCTTGGGGTAGAAAAACCATTCCAAAATGCCTTACAGGCTTAATTCCAAAATTATTACAATTCTTTTCAGAGCACCAACTCAGTAACAATGTGGAGCACCAACTCCAATAGAAATGTGGAGCACCAACTCCAATAACAAACTGAAGCACCCACTTCAAGTTAGAAGCACTAACTTCTTTTTGAAATAAAATCTCATGATAATGCAACCTGTTGGGACATTATAACTACACTGATCATTTGTTGTCACAAAATCACAATAGGATACAAGAATAATATTTTCAATAATGCCCACTACAAAATGTATTTACATATGAAAATGTAAATACTCACTAAAAAACTCAATGTAATCTCTGTAATAGAACCACAAACGTAAACAACATAAACCCTCTTTTAACCTTTTTCAAATACAAAAGATATCACTATAATAAACCCTCTTTTCTCTTTTAAATACAAAAAGATATCACAGTAATAAACCCTCATCCATTTTTCAAAAATACTCTGTTTGGTTTTATATATCCTCTTCTCCTCTTCTCTTCTCTTCTCTTCTCTTCTCTTCTCAAGTCATGGCTTTGAGACATATATTTATGAACATAAAACAATTATCTTTCTCAAAAACTCATATCCACAATAACCAGGGTTTTGATAAACTGGTAAATAATGTAGTTAAATCATGATACCCATAATGAGTTTGAATAATAACCACAAAAATATCAATGAATGCCACTGAAATAACAAAATCCATGAGTATAAACTCGGGTTAATGAAAAATGAAATTAATCTTTAACAAATTTCTAATCTTCAACAAAAACTTAACCCATAAATTAGTTATGTTTAAAGCCAACACGATATTTTCCAAACTGAAAAAAAAAACCTATCATGGCAGCCAAAATATTACCTTCCGACCATGTAAAACCTTCATAATGGCCTCTCTAAAGCTCTTCCAACTTTCAACTCAAAGATCAGCTACATACTGTAGCTTCACAATCTTCATGGTGGCGCTGATACTTCTTCAGAATAAAACTAAACCAACAAAATGATTTTTCCCTAACTCCTTTCGACTACCTTTTCAACTGTTGATAAATTTTGGAGTCTGAACCATCATTAACCTAAACATAATGATCACTGACAATATTATTACAAAAATCAAATGATAGCTATCGACACAACCAAATGTTACTGCCATGACATTGAGAAGTCAATTGCCTTGTAATGAATAATGATGTGGCTAATACAAATAACATGGTAAGAACAATAGTGTAATGTATGCTTGGTGAAAAATAATAAACCCGATACATGAAGTATGCTTGGTGTAAAATGATGACCTTGATAAATGTGGTTAACAAGTAATATAAATCCCAATACTATGATCACCGATAGCCAATGATATGGCTTTTATTTTAAATACTAATAAAAGGCTGATATGAAATAAATCAAACATTATAATGACCATTGTGAGATATAGTAAAGCTCGGCTAGAAGATAGAATAATGTAAATCATATCACTTGTGAGAAGCCCAAATACTTTAAGTCAAAGCCATAAATGGCTTTAACTTAATACAACTAAATATAGCATGTATTTGCTATTTGAAATACAAACCACCAAACTGCATTTGATTGCTCCTTGTAAATTAATGTTACCATCTAAACTATTATAAAAAAAATGTTAAAGAATTGCCTTTGTGAAGGATACACAAAATATCATGCACCAAACCTGTAGCTGCCATTTTGTATTCTCATTACTAGCATTGTAAATGCAAAAGAAAACTTATACTGCAAATGGCATAGACTATCTATGTTGTCAAAAGATGATGCAATCATATAAACTGAGCACATAAAAGCTAAATAAAGTGAATGTGCAATACAAGTCTTCATGAAAACTGAAGCTTAACAAAATACCTTTAACTTGAGCAATGAAATGCTATCACCCGTATGTGTCTCAACGGAACCAAGTAGATACTAAGAATAAGCATGCCAATGTAGATAACAACTAGTAACATTGAATCAAACTGAGTGTCAACTGCACAAAAATCCAACATAATCAGTACCACAAAACTGAAGATAAACCATCAAATCACTGTCCATATATTAACCACCAAATATGCCAATGAATATGCCAAGTACTAAAACATGAATATCCAGATGCACCAATGAATATGCCAAAGCCATAATCAATCAGTTTTAACATCAAGGGAAAATAGCACAAAAGAGAAGTCAAAAAGTATCACCTTTAGAATCTCTATCCACATAGCTCCCTCCCTCATTTTTCATGATTGACATCTCCACATGACATAGGGTGTCCTTTTTTCCTTTGGTATTGTTTGTCAGTTTGTTGTCCTTCTTGGTGGGGGTATTTTTAAACTCACAGAGCTTGGCTACAACATTTGATTGGGATAAACCCACAACCCCCTTGTTCTTTTTGGCTAAGGGTTTGGGTTTAAGAACATTTTTTGGTTCATAGTCCTTAGGTGCGTTCTTCCTTTTTGGTCTGATAAAAGTAGTGGGGGAAGGTTTTTCAGGAGAGTGGTCGGATGGTTCCTACTCTTCAACATGGACAATAGAGATAGGCTTGGTGGGGAAAAGAGCTAAATTAAAATGTATAGCCAATGTATAAGGCCCTAGTGTAAAGGCAGAGGTGACAACTTTTCAAGGTTCAAAGTAGAAAATTCAAGGGTTTCCTTAATCAAGCTTTCTAGGGAGGAAAGTACAAAAAAGGAAAAATTATAAGCATTTTGTCCCTAAAATGGTTAAGTAATGGTAGATAGTAGAAATAAAAGACTTTAAATATCCCCTCTAAAGTAACACACTTCATGATAGCTAAGCAAACCTAATCCCATGGCTTTGGAAGAATCTCCATTTTAAAACTTGAATGTTTCTTAATAGGCTTCTCATCCCCCTTGAAGAAAGAATTGAGACTCTCTAAATCTTGCACCTTGGTGTGCTTCTTGATTTTTTGGCCAGTGCAGGATAGGCCCATCGACTTGGCAATAACTTCCTCATTAACTTCAAAGGATATTTTTCCAATAGTTACTCCCCTGTCACTCTAAGAACTAGTGAATTATGTCAATAGTGTCTCATCATGACCCACCAGGATCTCCATAAGGGGCACAATTCCTCCCTCTATGAAAATGTGCCAAACTATAGGGTCTCTACAAAATTCATCAAAAGAACTAGGCTTGATCCAAAACCTATCACCTCCCATCTCTTCACACTAAACAAAGAAACTTACCCAAGAAACAAGAGCTAACAAATTTTCAAATTGGGAATGTATAACCTTTACCACCCATTTATCACAATCACCAAAAAAATAAGGAGAATCATGCCTAATTAAGGAATCTAGAAAAAAACACAAGTTGGTGGCCATTTCCAAGAAAATTATGGCCACAAGGTTATAATAAAACTTTCTTACATACATAATGCTTAAATTAAAATCCATGATAACTTTGATCGGATAATTATTAGCCAAAAGTCTGGGGATAACTTTTACCATACACACATTCCTAAAAATTATGGCCATGGGTCCATAATAAATCATTTTTAGGTACACCAAACTTGAGCTAAAAGTCATCATAACCTTAATTGGGTAATAATTAGCCAAAAATTTGAAGATACACTTGGCCTTACACATGTTTCTAAGGACTTGATTTGAATTTTGGTACTTTTGACAAGACTCCCATAAATATTTTGAAGAGCTCAACCCTTCTCTACCATCATTTCAAAACACTACCCAACTTCCCACCTATTCCTTTCCATGTCATCCTACTTGTTCCACATCATCAAAGGCCCAAATGTATAGATCCATATGTACCCGCCCAAGTCAGCACAGTTGGCTACCATAATTAATGGTAATATTTTTATATTCATCAAGGATAAATCCTTATATATTCATAGGGATATCCCCGAGTCTTCGGCAACATTTGGATAGGATCCATGAAGAACCAAGGTTGGCTAGAGCATCCACCTCCTAGTTGTCCTCATGAAATGTGTGAGTTAAATACTTCCTTTCTAGTTTAGAAATCAAATAATTTATGTATAAGAGTATCTCTCTAATACTCCAACCATGAAAAAGACCATGATTAATAGAGTCAATCACCATGTTGGAGTCACCTTCGATATGTCATTTTTTAATACCAAGAGTGATGACAATTTCAATGTTCTTGAGCAATGCTCTAGCATCCACTGTCATAAAATTCTATATTCCAATACCACCACCATACACTACCACTAAATTTCCCTTAGAGTCCTTGATAATGCCTCTAATTCTAGCCATCCCCATGTTCCCTTTTACTGCCCCATCAAAATTAAGTTTGTGCCAACCAGTATCTGGGGGTTTCCAAAACATGTTTATTCTTTCTAGGGATTTAGAGTTATCATAGGAGTTGATCTCTAATTTTTTGTTCCGTGAGTTTTCCATGTTGATCTCCAATATTGTAGGTGCTTTATTTGGGGGTTTCTAGTCATATAAGGAGACATTCTCCACAACAAGCCTGAAACCAATGCCAAAGATCTCCTTAGGGATTTTTTCAATATCTCTAAAGATCTAATTGTTCCTCTCTTTCCATAAACACCAAATTTCACTAGGGAGAGGATGGTGGAAAGGGCCAGACCATCTTTCAATAGAACTATTAATATCACTATTCATGGTCCAATGAATCCCCAATTTACCAAAACCCAAAACCCAAACTTTGATAGCAAATGGGCAATGGAGTAACAGGTGACCAATCAACTCCTCATTATTCTTGCATAACATGCATCTATTTGGGATTTTAAATCCACTTTTCCTTAAGTTATCCTGGGTTAGAATCTTGTTGTGATAGGATGTCCACCATAAGAAGTTAATTTTTGGTGTTAAATTTATGTTTCAAACCTATTTCCATAATCTACTATGATTTCCTTGTTCCAATAGCAAACACTAAGCCAAATTAATAGATAGGTTTCCCTTGTGTTCCTTGACCCAATAGAAATAATTATCCATATTTGAGATGAGAATTCTGGTTATGGAGAGGATGTCCTATAGGGACCTATCCAAAATCCTTAATTCTCGGGAGAGGGGGCAACACAATTCTAACATTTTCCACTTCATAGAGTCGTGGAGACCGCATAGGTAGTCACCAACATTCCTACCAAAGTACAGCCTCGCTGGCCCCATCAAATTTAGAAAGGGGCATTTCAGTCAGCCAGGTGTCCTTCTAGAAACTAATGTTGTTGTCATCTCCTAACTACCATCTTAGACTAGATTGTAGCATTTTTTTCATCTTGCAAAGGTTATTCCAAACCAACAAACCACTGGGGTGTTCATTTAAGAGACACTTGATTAGGGAGTAGTTTCCAATGTACTTGGCATTCATAAGCCTAGACTAGTCCTTCTTGTTCCTTTGTTGATCCCATCCAACTTTAGTAAGAAAGGTTTTGTTGGTAGGTTGGATTTTCCTTATACCTAGACCCCCCCAGATTTAGGAAGGAAGAACTTGTCCCAACTAATTAGTGCCAACTTATTTTTCTCCTCTATACTAGACCAAAGGAAGTTCCTTGGGATTTTTCAAAATTTTTTGCTATGTATCTAGGAATTTTGAATATAGATACAAAATAAATCAGGATCTCGTAGAGGGCAGCAGTAAGGAGTTATAGCTTACTAGTGTGACTCAAGATTGATCCTTTCCACCTAGCCAGCTTCCTTTGAACTCTCTCAAGGATAGAATTCCATAAGGTGGGAGTAACTTATTTAACAAAAGAGGAAGACCCAACTACACCGAAGGAAGGGCCACACTCACATAGTCCAAAATAGTAGTCATCTTGTCCTACAAAATAGGAGTGTTGTTAAAGAAATAAATCGTGCTCTTATAATTTATGCACTGGCCCAAACAAGAAGCATAGTTGTTAAGGAAATTTTTCCATTTCCTTGCTTCCACAATCGAAGCTTTCCTGAATGAGATGGTATGATCAATAAATTTTTGTATGACAACCGATACTAGGGTGGTGGTAGGTTTAACTCCTTTGATAGAGCCCTTCAACAACATTTTAGCAACACTCCTACATAAAATATCAACAACCATTATCAGCAGGCATGGAGATAGAGGATCACCCTATCTTATACCTCTCATAGCCTACTTTAAACATCAACAACCATTATGAAAAGGTATTAAAGAACCCATGGGGAACCCCATTGATCAAAATAGAGTATTTCATAGTTTTAATGCATTCCAAAATGAGGTTAATCACAATTTGATTGAAACCAATTTTTGCTAAGACTTTGAGTTGAAAACTTCATAGGACTTTGTCGTATGCTTTTGAAATGTAAAGCTTAAAGACCATACTAGCATTGTTACATCTTTCCATGGAGGGAAAAATTTCATGAGTGGTAATAGAAGCATCCATGATATGAAGGCCTAAGACAAAACCTCTTTGGCTAAGACTAATCATTTTTTCTAGTTAAGGTTTTAGGAAATTCACTAGAATTTTGGAGATCTTATAAATGGTATTACATAGACTGATAGGCCGAAAGTCAACCATAGCCTGTCATTCATCATTTTTGGGAATGAGAGATAAAAAAAGGTGTGATTTAGTTGTTTGAGAAGTTTTCCAAACTTGAAAAAATCCTTGGCAATGAGAATTAAGTCCTCACCAACAATGTCCCAAAATACCTAGAAGAAAGTTGGTGGGTAACCATTAGGTCTCAAAGCCTTGTAGAAACCCATACTAAAGACAAAAAGCTTGAATTCCTCTATAATTACATCTCCAAAAATATTATCATTATCCTCACAAGATAGAGAGGAAAGAATGGGTTCCAACAAAAGGTCTTCCAAATTAGAATTTTGGGCCACAATAAGCCTAAATAAGGCATGTTGGAAATAACTAGAGGCCAATAGACCAATATAGGTAGGGGTAGTAACTTAAACTCCTAACTCATCCTTCAATTTTTTTATTTGATTTCTTTTCCAATGCTTGAGGGCTAAAACATGGAAAAAAGAAGTGTTCTTGTCACCCTCTTTCATCCATTAAAATTTGGTTTTTTGATTCCAGAATATTTCCTCTTTTTCAAAATTTTCCCATTCCATGCATTCATTTATTTCCTACTAGCAAGTCTAAAGAATAACATATCCCTCCTCCATCCTTTTTTGTGTTGTCCTAAGATTATCATAGATCACTCTTATCTAATCAAAAACATATCCACACACCCTCTTGTTCCATACTTTAACCATTTTTTGATGTACTTGAGTTTATGGAATACCCTAAACATGGGGGAGTCATGTAAAGGGGTATTCCACAAATCAACAACTCTATTCTTGAAGTTCGAGTGGGAATTCCACATGATTTCAAACTGAATGGGAAAATGACCAACAACAGAGTGTTCATTCATGACCACTAGTAGAGGGTTATGGTTCGAGATAGTTCAGGGAAAGCTAGTAGACTGGAGTTAGGTAAGGTTATCCATTGAGGAGAGAAAAATAATCTATCAAGTCTGACATGGATTAGACTATCTCCCATATGCCTATTAGTCCAAGTGAATTCCTAGCCATGTAAGTATATGTCCACTAGCTCAGTATTACTTAGAAAGTTAGCTAAGTCAATCATACACTTAGAATAGTTAGTCAGACCACCACTCTTTTATGAAGGGTATAAAGGAGAGTTTAAGTCTACTACCACTAACTAGTGGGGTCCACCCATTATTCTGTATCCAGCTAGTGAGATCCTACTAGAGGGATTTCCTCACATTCCTTATATTCTGAGCATAAATGTTAGTCAAAAACCAAGAACAACTAGTGTGAGAGAAATGGATACCCACACTATTCCTGCATTGAAATATTTTCAAAATATTAAGTCTTTTAGGATCCCACATCACTGACAGGCCACCCAAAGCTCCATCTACATCACTACAGGAATAATGAGCATTGAGCCAAATGTACCTAGCTATGTTTTCAAAGTTTGTTTTTTTCATTTTAATTTCTTGTACAGTAAAACATCTATCTTGTGTTCCCACATATAATTCTTTGGAGCTAGCTATTTGTGGGGGTTATCTAGCCCTCACACATTTTAGGATAGAACTTAAATCATTTAGACCCTTTCTTTGAGGAAACTTCTAATGTCCTCTATTTCCCAATAGCAATCCCTTTGGTTGTCTCCCTATTTCTGGTTTGTCTCTAGTTGTGTCTTCTAGGTTTGGAATCCCCCCTACATATGCTTTTTTTTTTACCTTTCTTCTTTGGAGTTGTCCAACTCTTATCTTCATTGCTTTGGCCTTGTTACAGGGAAGCAATATCTATTTATCCAGGTCCAAAGTCTTTCTTCTCAACCTCACTAAGTATTTCTCCCTCTTCAACATCCTTAATCAAACTTGGTTAGGGGACTAAAACCTTGCCATCTAGGTGATCCCACAATAGTGGTTTATAATTTTTGGCTGAACTAGACATTGAAATAATTTTTAATAACTAAATCTTCACTTTCAGGCACCTATAGTGGCTAAACCGTGAGGAATTTGAAGATGATGCAAACTAGAGTTTTGTGACATTTTGTCTATGGATTCTAAATATATTTTTTTCAAAATTTTTGGAATCATATTGCACTTCTTTTTCCATCTCCCTCAAAAACTATTTTTTTTTCAGAAAACAACATTTTTAAAAAGTGACGCTCACCGTATAACGCATAACCTTTTTTTCCATGAAGGATAAAATTATAATTCTTTTGAATTTAGATTTGTAGCTCTGATATCTAGTGCTTCCACTTGGTTAGATAGTTTTTATTGAATATTTTTTCTTTAATCAAGTTTTGAAGTCAAACCAATTACAATTCAGACATAGCACAACTGTATAACGTAACTTTTTTTGTATGTATCAAAATTCAATTTTATTTTTGTTGGATCAAGGACTTCAATATCTAGTGCACTCATATTTTCATTTATTTTTATAATCTGCTATTTTTCCACATGTGCAGAACAAAGAGCTTGATTTTAAGTGAAAAACCTACATTCACAAGAAATAAAAAATAAATATAATAATGAAATTAAATTTATTTAAAATTATACTTTTTGGGAAGCTTATAATAAGGACTGCATACTTACAAAAATTAAATTTTAAATGAATTTATTTGATCCCCAAAAGCTAAATCAAAAGTGGTTTTTTATCAGCATTTTGATAGGTGTAAGGGAGACTTCGTTATAGGTATGGTTTAAAACTAGCGGGCTTCTATCCAAGGGGGTTTGATCTAAGCTAGTTTGATCAAACCCTCTTAAATTGAAATGGTTTAAATGGAAATTTTTAAGACTTAAATCATTATATTTTCTAAAAATATGTGATTTTAGCAAAAAATAGAATCTCCCAAAAATTGTAAACTAGCTTTGTGGGATCACCCCATACCTACAGTGTCACCACTAGGGCCTCCAAGACACAATGATATATTGGAGAATAGTTATCCAAGGGAGCTTTTCTTGGAGAATACACACACAACACTAAATCATAGTCACCAAAAACACCCTCCACAATCGAAACCGCAATGACCACCTAAAAAGGCCTAGATTTGGTCAGAGAGTCAATTATATTAAGGAGATAAGACTTGAAAGGATAGTTGTCAGTGGGGTATGTGTAGGATCATGATGGGCCAAAAAGTGGCAATATGATGGGTATGTGACTGACGACTTTTTTTTAACGCAAAATTGATGAAACGCAAAGGGTTTTTAAAGGAGATTCTCAGCTTTCCACCAATATAAATTATTCTTTACTTTGAATTTAATAAGTAATTATTATTCATTTTCTATTCAAATTACGACTAAAGTCCTGATTGATAGGTTGATTGAAAAACATCTATAGCTTTCAAATGGTATCACATTTTTTGAATCCAAAACAAGTGTCACATTCTATGCTTTGCATACTATAGGATTAAAAAAAGAAAATTTGAATTTCATGAAGCTTTGGCCAAGTTAAGGTGGTTAGACATACAATTTTTTATATTTTCTTAAAGTTGTAATAAAAAATTCATAATTAATTATTTACTTGGAAACAAATTACAAAAATATGCATCACATCATTACATGAGTCCTTTACTTATATCTAAAATCTTATAAAAAAATATTATCATTTTATTATGGTTAGGGTGGTTAGATAGACACCTACTTCTTATTTTTTCCTTGAAATTTAAGTACTACTGCATTGAAATTTCAAATTTTCACCAAATAGATTTTTTTTCTTTTTAAAAAAACCTAGTAGTTTAGAAACTACATTAAATTTTCTATATATTCTATTCTTACATATTTTTGAAATAATATAGATAACTTATTCAAATTTTTATGTCAAGTTGCTTAACTCTGACTTTTCTAAATTTTTTGCCACTTAAGGGCCTATTTTTCCCATGATGATCTTGCACATACCCAATGAGGTCATCCACTAGGGGTTCACTAGGATTGGGGTTATGTTTTATCGTGGACTTATAGTACGAAATAATATTTCCAGGTTTAGCACATTTTTTGAAATAAACCAAAACATTTTCATAGCAAATTTGTTGATTCCAAGAACCAAATTTGGAACAAAGCATCACAAAGTTGGGTAAATACTTGTTAATATAAATATTAATATAGAATCAGGCAAACAAAAACCTGAATTCCAATTTGGTAATCATGTCTGATGCAATGAAGTGACCCATCAAATCACCAATGCTTTGGAACACAAAGTCATCCCAATATTTTAGAGGCAGTCCTAGCAAACGAACCCACAAAGGGGCCAATTTATTGAGATCAACAGTAGGGTCAAAGCTAGGTTTCTAGTAACACAGAGATAGTCCATGCTTCCCATAAACCTAAGGACCCGAAGAAAGAACGAATTCAAGATCTCCAGTCACCGTGAATTTGAATAGGAAAAATCCCACTAGCCATGGTGTAAACTTCCACACTACCCTTGAGGTGACATTTAGTATTTGAACATCTTCTCACCATATGCATAGTAGGGCGAAAAGAGAAAAATCTTCCCACCACTGCGTTCTCCATGGAAGAAACAATCCTATCACATATGGATTCAAGGATAGAAAATTTAGTTATGGAAGTGAAAATCACACCATTCAAGAGAGGATAATTTTTCTTTACTCTTGAAATCGAGTTAAGTAGAAAATTCTTCAAACCCTTCAAATTGAGAGTGACAAAGGTCATTGGCACATCTCCAGTAGTCAGAAATGGAATCACAGGTTCAAAAGCAACAGACAATACAGGAGGGTCCCCTTAGGGTGTCAAAGAAGCATGTGTTTGGGCAAGAATCCGATCAAAAGAGGACGATGGGGGACTATGGGGTACCCCCAAAGTGACATCTACCATGCACATAGACAATTCAAAATGGAGGAGTGGGAGAGAGGAGCAGGAGAATCATTCTTATTCATATGTTATGTTTACATAATTCATAGAAATATTTCTAGAAGTCTTAATTGTCTTGATAAGACCTTATCTTATCTTATTTGATTTAATATTTAATTCATGTACATTTTTGGTATTTATTAAAAAATATACATTTATCAAAATCGGAAAAAAATATATCCATGCCTAAAAGTTTCAAGTTATAAATACACATAACAAATTTGAAGGAAAAAATAAAATTTACTATATAAAGATTGACGTCTCATGTAACTTCATTTTTTAGCATTTTATCATTAATTAAATTATAGTGTCTTTTTTTAAAAAGCTATATTCAAATAACTTTTTAATTTATCAAATATATATATATATATATATATATATATATATATATAAAGCTAGCCTAAGCTAATAGGTAGCTTAAGCATCGAATAGCCTAAGCCAGACGTATTACGTTAGTAGATTAGGTTGTTTCCTCCCCTATTAGAGTTAGTGTTTGGTTATTCGCTCTCCTAAAATAATTATTACCAAGGGGGCAAGCCTAAATAGATTAGGTATTGTTATGTATACAATTTCTATCATTCTAATTATGTCCCCCACCCCTACCTTGATATTGGTGAGTTTGTGGGTGGTTAGCTCATAAGTACACAATTTTTAATCACTCTTAATATGGGCCACCTGATCACAAGAACAAGAATTATGTTTGGACGCAACTAGTACTCAGGTGGTGTGGAAATCATTACAATATTATAATCACAACATAAGAACCCACATGAATTATAGGGTCGGTGAAAAGTAAGCGGTTCACCTAGTCACAAACAAACAAAAAGGAGACATTCTTTCTATATGGAACACGTATCCCCTTGAGAGCTACTATAGAAGTATCCTATCACCATAGCATTTATGAGGGTAGGGATGGCTATACTAGAGACCATATATATATATATATATACTAAAAAATACACATTTTATAAGTTTAAATCATTTCAAAATTCAAAGCATATATGCCACTTTTTAGTGCTTCAATTTTAAAAGTTGGATCAGTGTTGATTGTTTCCTTTATAAAATTGTGACACAGATTTGTACTTTCAGCCTTAGCTATCTTGATAAGATCTTATATTATCTTATGTAATTTAATTATTTTTTCTTAGTTCATTTAATATTTGTTGAGCTATTTGTCACATGTTGTAGGATTAAGAAACTTTTCATGATCTTGTCTAATCTTATGTCTCACCTTGTCTTTATAAGCAAGGATCCTTTTGTACCTTGCAATGAATATATCAAAAGACATATTGTAACAATTGTTTTCTTATTTGATGCAATAGAATAAATTTTTGTTGCACATCTCTTATTTATGTTGCTATTTGGTGTTGCAGATTGATGTTCTTCGTTGCATCCTAGTTAGTCACTTTAACATTATATCAAATTGTGAGTGATTCTAAAATAGTATCGAAGCGTTGAATCTAGCATGCCCCTTCCTTGTTTAGATAGTTTCTACCATTTTATTTATTTATTTGAGTTTCTAGTATGATCATGTAAATTATCGCATTCTCTTCTTTTGCATAATTTCAATATGATTTAAATTATCAAAAATGATATGTAAGTATTTTTTATCCTATATTCCATTTTTTTTTTGTGAGGGCTTGTGATTATAGCTCTTTTAGCTATAGTGGTAGTATTTTTAGTTGGCCCATTCTGTCTAGGACTCTCAATAAAGCCAAATCTAGATTTTGTTTCATTTAGTTTTATCACTATTTGCAACATTAGCAAACAAGGGTTAGAAGCTCAAATCTAGTGAACATTTTTTATTGGATCATTTTCAGTCCAATCAAATCTTGTCATTGTTTCTAGGAGGTTGATTCAATAAATTTTGATATAAATATTCCTATTTTTGGCATCAAGTGTTTTTGAGATAAAAAAAATTGGCAAAAGGGTCATAGAACCCTGTCGATGCAAGTCAATATAATTATTCTAAAAAATTAAAAAAATTAAAATAATAGTTTTTGTGCTTGCTTAATGTTGTAGAGATAAGCACATGGTGCTAGTTCCAATGAAAAAATGCAAGGGCTTAAAGGCTCATGTATTTTAATCTATTGTTGTTTGCTTTCCACTAAGAAACAACAAGGGTTGCACAAAAGGAGCCCCTATCCTTTAAAGAAAAACTATAATTTATAGCAAATTTGTTAGGGTTAGAAAGAAAATATCTAACAGTTAAATGCAGATTTGATCAATAAAATAGAGAAATAAAATACATAGAAAATTATGGAAGAAACAAGACAACATAGAGAATTTAATGGGTTTCACCCAATCTGGGCTACATCCACAAAACTGCAACCATCCAATGATTTTATTATCCAATGTAAAAAATATTTCAATCTCGCTAATAATGCCCTACTGCAACCCCCATCCAAACCACTTATAACAAGCTTTTTAGAAGCTTCTAGAATTAGGGTTTTACAAAAAAAAAATTTCCTTTTTTGGTGACGATGCTTGGGGCCCGGCCCAGCCACGAACCCCGATGAGGATACATTATGGGTGTACAGTATAGCATGATCAGTCGCCACATACCACAACAATCTCCCACTTGGAGACTGATCCTGGATGACATCGTTGCACTTACAACTCGCATTGGAAATAATCACCTTGGCCCCTGTACTGCTTTGTTATACTTGAATTCAACCTTGACGGCCAAACAAAGCTAAAGAGGAGCTCAAATTCTCCCTTTTCATCACCTTCATAAACATATCTGCTGGATTGGCATTTGTATGTATCTTTTCCAGCTTGACCTGTCCATCCTCCAACACTGACTGAATGAAATGATATATCAACTGCATGTGTTTGGTTTTAGAGTGCATGGTAGAATTCTTTGCAAGATGTATAACACTCTGGCTATTTGTAAACAAGTAATTTTTAGCCTTATTTTTCCCAACTCTTCCATAAAAAGTTGTAGCCATATCATCTCCTTGTCGCCTTTGTTGCAACAACATACTCTGCCTCTATGGTGGATAAAGCAACCACCTTTTGTAACTGAGAAATCCAACTCACTATTGTCCCACAAACTGTAAATACATAACCTGTGGTACTCTGCCTGGTATCTACATCCCATGCCAAATCTAAGTCAACATAGGCTTTTAAACCAGTATTAGAGCCCCCAAAACATAAACATTTATTGGATGTACCTCTGAAGTACTTGAGAATCCATTTTATTGCATTCCAATGCTCAACACCGAGATGAATCATATACCTGCTAATAAATCCTATAGTATGTGGAATATCTGGTCTCTTGCATACCATGGTGTACATTAAACTACCTATAGTTGAAATATATGGTACCTTGGACATTTTTTCTTCCTCCTCTTGTGTCTTTGGACACATATCCTTAGTGAATTTAACATGACTAGGAAAAGGTGTGCCGATAGCTTTTGCATTCTCCATATGAAATCTCTACAACACCTTTTCAACATAATCATCTTGAGATAAAAACATTTTTTTCTATTTTTCTTATCTCTTGTAATCTTCATACCAAGGATTTTCTTTGCTGCCCCCAAATCCTTCATAGCAAATGAATTTGCTAACTGTTATTTTAACTCCCTTATGTGATCCATGTTCGACCCTGCTACAAGCATATCATCAACATATACACATAAGATAATGTAGCTATCATCATCTAACCTCTTAAAATAAACACAATGGTCTAAATTACACCAACTATAGCCTTACTCAGCCATAAAACTATAAAATTTAATATACCATTGTCGAGGTGCTTGCTTTAAGCCATATAGACATTTTCTTCAATCTGCAAACAAGTTTCTCCTCACCTTTGACCTCAAATCCTTGTGGTTGTTCCATATATATTTCCTCTTCCAAATCACCATGGAAAAAGGTTGTTTTAACATCAAGTTATTATAAATGAAAATTTACAGTAGCCACAATACTTAAAACAATATGAACAGAAGTCATTTTAACAACTCGAGAAAATATTTTATCAAAATCAATACCCTTTTTCTGGGCAAATCCCTTTACAGCTAATCTGGCTTTAAATATTTTCATACCTCCATTCTTTTCTTTTAGCCTATAAACCCATTTGTTTGGTAAAACCTTTTTACCTACAAGGAGTCCATTTCTTCTTCCATTCCATGCTCCAACTGAACCTTGGTATCCACTTGCATAGCTTCATCATAACATTCATGTTCACCAATATTAGTTAATAAAATAGAATACAAAGAGGGAGAAAATCTTTCTGGAGGTTTACTTATCCTTGAAGATCATCTAACATTCACTGAAGTTTATGGTATTTGTTGTTGTTGTTGTTGTTGCAAACCATGAGGAACCACTGGAACATTGTTTTTTGGTGTATCATCCATCACTACATAATCATTTTCTTTCTTCTCATGCTATTGCAACTGATATTTGTACAACACTTTCTCATTGAATATGACATCCCTGTTTCTCACAATTTTTTAATTTTTGAAATCCCAAAGCCTATAACCAAATTCATCAATGTCATATCCAACAAATATACATTTCTTTGATTTTGCATCAAGCTTGGTTCTATTTTTAGAATCTATATGTGCAAATTTTTGACAATCGAAGGTCTTCATAAAAGAATAACTCACCTTCTTACCTGTTCGTGTTTCCTTTAGAATACCACAACCCAAAGGATTAGAGGGACCTCTATTGATTAAATAAACATCAGTGTTTACAACCTCTTCCAACATGTTTAAAAGTATCCCAACATGCAATCTCATAGTTTGTGCACGCTCCATTATTGTTCTGTTCATGCGCTCAGCCACTCCATTTTCTTGTGGAGTCCTTGGAACCATTTTCTACCTATGAATACCATTAGAGGAATAATAATCTTCAAACTCTTTATTGCAATACTAACCACCATTATCAGATCTAAGACATTTTAACTTTTTACCTATCTCATTCTCAACCAAGTTCTTCCATTTCTTAAAAATTTCAAATACATCATATTTTTTCCTAAGGAAATAAATCCATACCTTCCTTTTTGTATCATCAATAAAAGTGACATAGTACTGAGAGCCACCAAGAGAAGATACTTGAGCTAGTCCCCATACATTTGTATGCACAATCTCTAATTTCTCATATTTCTTTTTCTTCCCATCCTTCAGAAAACTCTCTTTTATTTTCCATACACACAAATTTCACATAAATCCATATTAACACATTTCAAATCTATTAAAAAATTCTTTGAATGAAGTACTTTCTTACCTTTTGTACTCATAAGCCCAAGTCTGTTATGCCACATTGTTGATTAAGAATCCATATCAACTACCTGATTTTCTACCCGCTGAGCTATAGCAACTGTTCCTGAACATTAATTTTTATCTGCAATAGCTAAAGTAAAAGGAACAGTATGACCTGTACAAAGATATAAGGTGCCTACTTTCACACCTTTTGCTACCACTAAGACACCTTTTGTAACCTTCTAATTTTTATCACTAAATGTAACAATACAATCCTCGTCATCTAGTTGCCTTGCTGAAATTAATTTTTTTTTCAACTTTGGAATGTCTCTTTCCTCATGTAGTAGCCAATGATTCCCATTCTACAACTTAATCTTGATTCTTCTCTTTCCAATAATCTAACAAGGTTCATTATCTCCCAAATAAACTAGCCCAAAATCCCCTTGGAAATAACCAAGAAAATAACTTCTATGGGGTGTACCATGAAATGAAGCCCTTGAATTTAACACCGAAGAATCATCAAAATTATCAGGGAAAAGAATCAAAGCATTCTCATCAGATTTATTACTTACCACATTTTCCTCTTTATTTCCTTCCTTTTTGTCTCCTTTATTTTTCAAAGGCCAACAATCTTTCTTTAAATGACCTGGCTTACCACAGTACCAATAATCCCTCTTGTCTCCTTTTATTTTCCTCGTGACTTCCCATGACTTCCAGAATTGTTTCCTCTCTCCTTTTCTTTGCCCCTATTTTTTGCATTCAAAACACTACCTGATGTGGATGTTCCACTTGAGCTTTTCATATGAATTTAATTGCTCAAAATAACACCAACAACATCATCAAATTTCAATGTATTCAAACAAGAAATAGAATTGCTAATAGCCATTACCAAGCTATTCCAACTTTTGGGAAAATAACATAGAATCAAAAGATCCCTAACTTCTTCATCAAAGTTTACATTTACATAACTTAATTGACTAGTAACCATATTAAACTCATTTAAATGATCAACAACTGACCCACCTACCATTTTCATATTAAATAAACGCTTCATAAGAAATACCTTATTCGAAGAAGAAATATTTTCATATAACTTTGTCAGGGTTTCCATCAACTTTTGAGTTGTCTTTGTTGTTGTAATATTGAATGCCACTGATTGTTCCAAGCATAAACAAATAGCTCCCAGTGCCTTTCTGTCCAAAAGATTCTATTCCTCATCACTCATTGTCGTCGTTTCTTGGTGTTCCTTCTAACGGCCTCCATAAATCCTTCTGATGGAGATAGTCCTCCATCTACATCTTCCATAACTGATAGTTTTTCCCATTGAATTTATCTACCTTCAATTTTTCCTTGTTTGCATTGCTCCCACTTAACCGTGAGACTCCCACTCAACCGTGAGACTTTCCTATAGATGATAATTGAACACAACCCACTCTGATACCACTTGTTATGGTTAGAAAGCAGATATCTAATAGTTAAATATATATTTGATCAATAAAATAGAGAAATAAAACACAGAGAATTATGGTAGAAACAAGACAACACAATGAATTTAGCGTGGTTCACCCAATTCGGGATACATCACAAAACTGCAACCATCCAATGATTTTATTATTTAGTGTAAAACATATTACAATCTCGCTAATAATGCCCTATTGCAACTCCCATCCAAACCGCCTATAACAAGCTTTTTAAAAGCTTCTAGAATTAGGGTTTTACAAAGTCAATTTTTTTTCTTTTTTTGGTGACAATGTGAAAAAAATGGCAAGGATACATTTCAGGTGTATAGTATAACATGATCAGTCACCACATACCACAAAAAAATAAATGGAAAGCCATTAGTGGTCTTTTAAAGCTATTGGGAGACCAATAACTAGTTCGATCCCTAGCTGGTTCTCCCCTATGTTTTTTTTTTCTTTCTTTTTCTAGTCTTAGTGTAGCTACTTTTATTTTTCTTTATAAGTGTCTCATGTCTCATGAGTGCCCTTTTTTGGCCTCTATGGCTATTTTGTAAATGGGTGCATGCCTTTCCCAACTTTAATCTAATCAAAACTAAGTTGCTAGCCACTAGCAACCTTAGTGTTACCCAACTGAGAACACCCCACAACTTTTCTACTACTACACTAGTAGTGGAGAGCAAGGACATCTTCTAAAACCCTAGTGTGCCCCATGGTCACATGGGCGACTAGTGCCCAACCCCTAGGGGCCAAGATTTTTCCTCTATTTCCCTAGTTAGTATTTTTTTTTTGGGTCATAAGTTTTCTCTCAACTACCAAAATTTTGTAAATAATATATCTATGGAAGGTTAGATCCAACTAGCATCCAATGATGTAGTTAGCTTTTTTAGATTTTTTTGCTAGTGTATTTTATAGCATGATGAAGTTGGATATATATTTTCTGCTCCTAAACTCATAAATTTTCTCTAGTTCCCCCTTTTCTTATGATTCTTGTAGAATTTAAAAGGTCTTTTAGAGCTCTTTAGATCCACGTGTACACTTTTTCCAAGATTTTGACTAGGTATAATTAATTCACTTTTTTAATACTCCAACTAATTAATTGGATATTTTAGCCCCTATAAACCTTCTATTTGTGTGGGATGGCTTCATTAGGGTCATTTTCTATGTATTTATAGAATTTATTCCTTTGTAGGCATTTTGAGCATCTTTTGTAAGAACTTTCTTATTTACAAGCATATTGAGATAAAAGTGTCACATTATTAGACATGCTTTTGGACATTTTACACATCTTGATGTGCCATATCTTGTACTCACACTATACTATAAAGTTCCATGAGTGGTTGTGTAGTGTCTTATTTATATTCCATCACACATTTTTCATGTGAGTGTCCCTCCATGATAACAATGAATCTAAGTGATTCTTTCCTAATGCATGTGTTCCTTATTTTTGCATACTCTTTTCTATTTCTAGGTATTTTCTTGCTCAATTTAGATGTTTTTTCTTATCCTTCATGCATTACATAGTGATATATAGTTTCAATGGATCTTAATGCTTCTCCTTAGTCAATATAATAGGGGCTTATCATACTATTCATGTTAGTGCTCCCTAGGTTTCTCATTGGAGTGAGTTATGTATCTAGTGTTTATTCATATATACTATTTAAATGCAGACAATGGTTATCCTTGCATTTTAGAGAGATGGAGCATTTACCATATGAAAACTCTTGCATTCTTATTTTATGGAGGAAATTTTCCATCCTTAGTTGATTAGTGTTCTTCAAAATATTGAAACATATTTTCAACTTGAATTGGTTGAGTAGTTCCATTGAGGTCACTCATATAGATTCATGTTCCATCTATATCTTCAAATAACATATATTTTTCCTTTATTTTTCATTTAATCATTTTTCAATTAGTATCTTTAAGGTCACTCATGCATGTTATTTTCTTCTTAATCTTGATCATCATCTTGATTTAAAAAGAGGTTCTTCAATTTCATCACTATATTAGTCATTTTTGATAGATGTTCACAACTTCTTTGTGCTTTAGTGATGTTCTTGTTTTTATTCTTTTTGAGACATTATTTTGGAGGATTCGTAGTCCTTCATTCTTTTCTCTCTTTTGGAGAGGAGTTTTTTCCAACAAGTTTTTTTTTCTTCCATCCCTTTGTATTGGTTTGGTCCTCCCTAAGTTGCACTTAATATAGGAATTAATGTGAATAAGGTGTTCTATCTAACTAGTTCACCTAGTATGTCCTATTCACATGCAATGTTTGCATAGTTTATATGAATCTTTCTAGATGTCTTAGTTGTCTTGCTAAGATCTTATCTTATCATATTTTATTTAATATTTGTTGAGTTAGTTGTCTCATGTTATAGGATTAGGACACTTGTTATTATATTGTTTAATCCTATCCCTCACCTTACCTTTATAGGAGAGTCTCCTCTTGCATCTTGCAAGGAATATATTAAAAAGAATCTAGTAAATCATCTTGTAACAATTGTATTCTTGTTTGCTCAAATAATATCCTTTTTTGTTAATTGTGTCTTGTATGTGTGGAGATTATTTGGTGTTGCAAATCGGTGATCCTAGTTGCATCCTAATTGCTCACTTCAACATGGTATCAAAGTGTGAGTGATTGCAATAGACAAGAGAGAAATTTCTCTACATGATTCTAAAGATGTATGGTAAAAAAATTGCATAGAAATGGTACAAATGATAACACAATAATCTTTAGCCAATTGACAAATTGTATATGAATGCCTGAATATTTATTTTGAACCATTTAGTATATTGTCAAACCATCATATAAACCTTAAATGCCTCTTTTATAAGAAATGGAAAATATCATATTACACACGTAACAAAGATATCAAACGAGTTTATATTCTCTTAGATGAATCCATTTAGAACTTACTTTATATGCAACCCAAAAATTAACACAGTGAATGTTATAAAATATGAGTTCTCAAAATATTTAGCATTGATTAAATGTAAACTACACAAAGATCACAAAAGAAAATATTTTAATAAAAGATAAGAAGCATATAATGTCTATCATCAAATAGGATGACTTTCATGTCTTTATTTTAATTTTAAAACGAAGCATTTACAGATATATTCCTTAATGATAAATCAAGTTTGAATATAAAAGATATGATATTATGAAGTAAAGAAACGAGTCCCGGATTTTAAGATTCCTATATATATAGATAGATAGTTTTCCGTATTAGTTTGGTCCCACCATACTGTGAATTATTGATCCCCTGTATTTATTGAGCTTTTGTTTTGCGGTTTTGTTTCAGTTTTCTTTGAGCTATATTCCGTATATGAACCGAGTGTCATCTCCTACGTTGCAAATTAATCTAACTGAAAAGAACATTTACAGAAGATACTGATATTTTCAGTCACGTTGCAAACTCGAATGTATATGTTTGAGTTACCCTCACTAGCGTGAATATTTCGTTCCTCTGACCACGCTTTTACAAATTTGTGCCGACATGAACATTTCTTGGTCACAAAATGTCGTGTCTCTTCGGAAGCCTACTTACCCTGAATTATTGGCTACTTTACCTTAAACTTTGAATGGCTTCCTATCACTTGAATCCGAGCCTGCTGTTGCAATGTTATTTAATGTATATGCCAAATCTAGCTTGGCTAAATCTTTAGGTCTTTCTGTTTGTAATCCGAACTCTATCTTGTTCTAACCCAAGCTCAACAATTGATCCCTGTTAAACAAATGGCAAGGTTCCTCTGGGGTTCATTATGCTGTAACAAGTTCTGTGCCCTCGGTTTTCAATAGCGAATGTGAATATAAAATTCAGAAGTACCTCAATAAAATCTGGAGTCTACGCTTTTATAAGTTTGTAATATGCATTTTACATCGAATCTTCCAGTAAATGATTTCCTAGACTATTAGAATTGTTGAATAGGTAAGGCTGATGGTCTACATGAATCTAATTGACCAAGAAAACATTATCATCCAGTCTCTTGATAGGCCTAAACATTTCTGTAACTACGGTAAGCTACTTATTGAAACTTGATAAAGAATATTGAAGTTACATATCATTAAATCGTGAATATCGAAAGGCAAGTTTCCTCTAGGGCCCAATACGCAGCAATAAGTTCTATGCCTCAGGCATTCAACAATGGGAACAAAAAAACAGAAGTAACCTTATGAAATAATTTACTTGGGCTTTAATAGTTTCTAATATGCATTGCATCCAATCGCCCTGCTAATTGGTTTTCAAGATTATTTCAACTCTTGAATCAGACTACATGAATCTAACTGACCATGAAAACCATATCATCCAGTCTGTTAACCAACCTAGACTTTTCAGAAAATATGAGAAGCTACACTTTATTAAAACCTGAAACAATACTGAAGATAAATGCTATCGAAACCTGATAAACAAATGGCAAGCTTCGTCTGAGGCTGGTTATGTACCAATAAGTTATATGCTTTAGGTATTCAATGGTAAAAACAAATATCAGAATTTTTTCTATGGAATCGACACCCTCGGCATTTTATAATTTGTAATATGCATTGCACCAAATATCCCTGCTAAATGATTTTAGACTGGTTGAGCTGTTGACTGGGTAACCCAGATGGTCCGACTCTAACTGCCGCAGAAAACAAAAACCTACTGGACTTTTGATAAATACTGAAAACTACATGTTATTGGAACCTAATAAGCAAATGGAAAGATTGTTCTAGAGTTGTTTAAAGAGCAATATGTTCTTTGCCTCAGGTATTCAATGGTGGAAACAAATATCAGAGTTACTTCAATGAAATCAACCGCTTGGTTTTTATAATCTCTCTGCCAAATGATTTTAAACTATTTGAACTTTTGATTGGGTAACTCGGATAGTTGAATCTGATTGACAAAGGAAACGATATCGTCCAGTCTGTTTATCAACCTGGACTTATCAAAAAATACGGGAAGCTACACCTTATTGAAACCAAATAAACGATATTAAAGATACTTGTTATTTAATTCTGATAAACAAATGGCAATGTTCTTCTAGAGGGGTTTATGCGGCACCCAGTTCTATATCTCAGGTTTGCAGTGGTACAGACAAATATTGGAAGTTCCTCTGTGAAATCATCAGGCTTTTACTGTTAGTAATATGTACTGTATCGAATCTTCCTGACAACTGTGTTTTAGAATGCACCCAGTTCTATATCTCAGGTTTGCAGTGATGCAGACAAATATTGGAAGTTCCTCTGTGAAATCTTCAGGATTTTACAGTTAGTAATATGGACTGTATCGAATCTACCTGTCAAGTGTATTTTAGAATATTCGAACTGTTGACTGAGTAACCCAGATGGTTTAGTGACTCTAAATGACTAAGAAAACAACATCATCCAGTCTGTTAATCAAAATTGATTTTTCTGAATAAATGGGAAGCTACACGTTATTGAAACCTAATAAACAAATATTGAAGCTACATGTTATTGGAACCTAATAATCAAACGACAAGGTCCTTCTGGGGCTCCTTATGCAGCAATAAGTTCTATGCCTCAGGCATTTAATGATGGAAGTGCAAACAGATATCAAAAGTACCTCTATGGAATCTACAGCTTCAGCTTTTATATTGTAATATGCATTGTATGGAATCTATCCGCTAAATTGTTTTAGCTTCAGCTTTTATATTGTAATATGCATTGTATAGAATCCATCTGCTAAATTGTTTTAGACCATCTGAACTGTTGACTGGGTAACCCAGGTGGCCTACTTGACTATGAAAACAATATCATTCAATCTGTTAATCAGATTGCACTCTTTGAAATATGCGAAGTTGAACGTTTTTGAAACTTTACAAACAATATTGAGGCTAGATGTTATTCAAACCTAATAAACAAACAGCAGGCTTCCTCTAGGACTCTTTACACAGCAACAAGTTCTACGGCTCAAGTATTCAATGGTCGAAGACAATATCCGAAGTACCTCCATGAAATCGACAGCATTTGCTTTTATAGTATATACCACACATTATATATAATTTCCCTGCCAAATGGTTTAAAACTGTTTACTGTTGACTGGGTAACGCAGATCGTCTACATGAATCTAAATAACTTGGAGAAAAATAAGAACCAGTCTGTTAGTCAACCTTCACTTTTCTAAAAATGTTAGAAGTTCAGGTTATTGAAACCTGAAAAACAATATTGAAGCTGTATGTTGTTGGAACCTAATAATCAAATGACAGGGTTTCTCTAGTGCTCTTTGTGCAGCAATATGTTCTATGCCTCACGTGTTGAATGGTGGAAACAAATAGCAGAAGTACCTCTCTTAAACCACAAGTGCCGACCATAAAAGTGTTATATATATCTCACTAATAATGTAATCTGAAATTTGAATGGATATTAACAGATGGATGAATCCCAAAGATAGATATTTTATGCAAAACTTATGCCCAGTAATATTTATTAACCATTTGGAAGCTGGTAGTACCGAGTAACGATGGTCTGATTACAATGGCTATGTAAGAGAGCTCAGCTTCTACTTCTAAGAAGGGAAAATGCTAAAGCATGGAGGTCTCCTCCATGCTCTGGGCAGGTTTCCAATGGATTTATATCATCATGAGAACCACTTTTCTGTTGGGTTGCAGATAGGGGATTGTTGCAGTAATCCTGCATTTGCATAAGGAAATTTGAACTCTTATCTTGACGGCAAAACCCAGTATTTTCAGAGGTACTTCGATCGTTTGACTGTAGTTCATTTGATAAAATATAACGTCCAAGAGAACTGTTAGCCGATGAAGTTGATGTTTCACAGTATTGATTTTGATGTTGGGGACTCAATAATGTCCTTCCTGAGTTACCAGCCAGCCTAGCGTGGGCAAAGCTTAGTTCAGCCTGTAAATGTGCAACCTGCAGAGTCACAAAACATTTAATCTAGGTAAGTAACTTCATATATAGAGATATAATTTTTAATATTAGTAAATGTGTACGATTTTTACATACAGGAAATAACTAATTAGCACCATTATCAGCCCTAGAAGAATGTATTTGGACCTAGATCTTTCGCAGTTCTGCATACATTTGGAAAATATTAATTTTAAGAGGATCACAGGTAAAGCTGTTTTACTGTCTCTCTTTTTGTAATCATCTTGCCTTTTTAAGAGTTGTACTAGAATCAACGTTGGTTAGAGACTTCTTATTTGTAAAAAATGGTCATCAGAACATATTTTAAAAGAATATCCACATATATCCTTCAATGTTTTCAGAGAACATGACATTTTATTAAAATTTATAAACACTTTATATGTATTCTCAAGTTTTCAGAGATTATCTTTGGATTGGACGTTTATGTTTAGAAGCTTTCTACATTTAGATCGTTTGTGTGAAATGTAAATTTTCTGTTACATAAAAATTTAAATTTGTAGATGTTAGTCAAGTTCTAAATCGACATCTTCATCTGACTCAAAATGACGGGTAATCCATAAGATCAACTCCTCGAAAAATAATTAATCCATATTGAAATTGCACTCTAATTGGTTAAACCAAACTCTGCACTATTCCATTCTCTTCACCTGATTAATCGATGTTGGGAATGAAAATTGAATCAGTTAATCATTAAAAATCTACGTATACCTTCAAAATCTATGTAACTTACCAGCTGCACGCATAACCATTTACCTCTTATCGTAATTACTATCAGCTTATATTTGAGACTTCATTGATATATTGTTAGCCTTAATCAGATTCTTCTGTTGCAAGAGGAACATGAGCATTAGCAGATCAACTTACCCAGCATCATTTGAAATTAAATCTACAATGGCAAGACCAATGACCTATATTTGAGATTTGGTGCTTACTTGAGGTTGTTTTCTAAGTTAGGGAATGTCCGTACTTGTTTTCTTAAAACTAGAAGGATCTGCAATTTAGAATCAGCAAAGAGAAGCTCATTCCTCATAATATTTGATAATAATTTACCAATTACTGTCATGGAATAAATGGATATTAAATAAGGAGACAATCTGTTCCAGCAATTCTTAGCCAGTTGTATTGGATCGAATAAACTTCACCCACATGACTTTCCAAGTGAATAATGTTGATTTGGAGGCTATTTCTTTTATATCACACTTAATGATCCACCATTATCATAACAATTTTGAACTTCTTTTAAATCACACTATTCACCACACTATTCATCATTAGAATGAACATATGAAACCCTAACTATTAATATTTTATATGGACGTTCTCTATAAACATATAATTAGATTCATAGTTCACATGTTGCTTCTTGCGGGGAAGTAATGTAACGAAATTAGCATAGTCTTTCCATTTGTAGATTAGCTTAGGGTGTGTTAGATCTTTGTCTCCATATGGCAGAGCCCTTGACATCATATAATTTGTAATGCTAGCAAAATTTAATCTTATAGAACAGATAAACCTAAAGAATGGGAAACCTTATGATAGAAACAGTTGTATTTGAATAAGTAAAAACCGTATTAAGATTCTAAATAGGGAAATATATATAAACCTGGTGTTGAAGAGCAAAGATGTGTGAGACACAGCCATAAATGGGATCCTGAAGGCGAGCCTGGGCCTCATACGATATGCTAACTACTGCATCGAATCGTTCTTCTTCTGATTGAATATGCTGGAGCAACTTGGAAAAATTACTTGCACCGAAGATCTTATGTATGGCAGCAAAATGAGCTGCACCCAATTCCTCTGTAGAAAAATAAGGGGCAAAAACACACCCTTTCACGCACTTTCTTCTCAGAAACTTGCAAGCTCCGCAAGGTGCTCCGTCTCCTCCCGCCATATTATAATTTATACTCCTCAACCTAATCACCGGATAGGACTTCCTTTTGTACGAATCCAGGGCTTTTATGTTTCCCTTTTTGTATTCTGTTCTGTTAGAACGGCTTCGGCTTCTTTAAAACACCGTTTCTGCTGGCTGTAATGAGGAAAACTAAAATAACGAAAGGGGGACAGAAAGAAAAAGGGAAAAAAACACAAAGAGGGGGAAGGAGGGTAGGCAGAACCAGGGAGAAAACCCTTTAAGTAGCCCCATGAGCTCCGTTGCAAAGGTGGAGAGGTCAAATCCTCAACAGTAAACAAAATTGATTGATTATTGCGTTCCGCAGTTCATTCGTTACCTTGTTTCGGTAGTTGTTTGTTCATAGGGCGACATAACAACTGGCCTCCATACCCAAAAAAATTTAAAACTAAAAGAAAGACTATCACGATAGATTTCAGATTCAAAGCCCAAAATAAAAAAATAACTCGTAATTGAGAACCGCAAGTACAGATTTGTCGTGCCATGTAATCATCGTATAAAACCTGCAAAGTATCTGTGAATTTAGAAAATCTATAAACTTGGCTAGATTACATTTTTAATTGCACATTATTGGAGTTGGAGACAGTCTGTGCTCGGGATCTGCTCCCTCGTGAAGAGTTGTGACCGCAGCAAACATTCGTTGGGATGCGGGTTTTCTTCATTAATTATAGAGGAGAAGCATTCAAACGTTTGTGTGGTTTGGAAAGCCGTGCGGTTTTGATTAAATCAATTGTTTTCTAAGATATCAAGTTGGGCGGTTGTATTAATTTTCTTTTTAGTGGTGTAAGATAATTAATAGGGCAGCTTTCGCAATGGTGGTGGGAAAGAGAAAGGTTAGTCACCGACAGGTTAGTTCACTATTGTCCACCACTGCCTGCCACCTTCCCTTAAAGGCCACCACATTTCTAGAATATTTATAGCTTTGTCTATAATAGAACCTATTCAGCGTTCTTGACCAAAAGAGAAAAAAATGTTTAAATATTTTCATTGGTATTTTTTGGTGGGGTTGTCCTCCCACTTTGAAGAGGACAAAAACAATCTCTAGAGGTTAATCAATCAAATAATCAAGCAATCAAACATATTAATTAATAATTGAGTTGAATTTAGATGTGTATTAAAATTTTGAATTGAAATTGATATGTTAATTGAATTAAATATATATTTAAGATTTAAAGAGGGGGAGATTGATTTGATTATGAGATAAATCTAATATTGTAACTCAAGAAATGAAAATGGAATGACTAAATTATGATGACTATATATTGTGAAATATGATTTAGGTGTGTGAAAATGAGATCAACATAGGGGCGGCCTTGAATCTATTGAGATTGGCTCTAATGTTGAATTGCGGCCTTAACTTTTGTGGGTGAGCTTCACAATTAACAAAATAGGGTTTTGGTACCTATGTGGGTTATTTTTCCAATGTTTATATGAGTAAATAGAAAATTTAGCTTGGACAAGCACCCTTGGAACTTGATTGATAGTTGATAATTTTGAGACTTCCTGAATTTTATTAAAACCTTGTCACAAAATTCAATGTTATGATAAATTTGAAGACATATCAAGCAATGGATGAGTAACTAAAAATGATGTGGTACAATGATAATGAGTGCCCGAGACTTTTCTAACCAATATATTGTAGTGAATTCCTAACTAGTAGATGAAGTGAAATAATTAGGGTTCCTAATGTTGATGATGTAAGAGCTAATATAATTGGTATCACTAATGCCAAGAAAAAGTTATGATTGATGTTTCTATTCATTCTACATAGTTTAGTGCATGATAAGGAGTGATGATTAGTTATCTCTTAGGATGGAAATGATTTTTAGGAGTGATGTCTTTGTGTCCAAGTCTTATGCACCACATTTAAACTTTAGGTTGAGTTGACTTGAGGCTATAATAAAATCTATGTTTCAATTTATATGGCTAAGATTGCCCAAGTGGCTTTAAATTGGGTCAAGGTCACCTAGGTGGTCTTGACATGAGTAGAGATAGTATTTACCTAAGATTAGGGATTGATCTAAGTATTTTAGAATGGAATTTTGAAGTGATAAATCAAATCTAAGGTCAATGAGTATCAAGTTCAAAAAATCATGTTGCCGCATTATGCAGTTAGGAGACCAACATAAAGTGTCACTTAATAAGAAGAAAAAGTTAATGGATGCACTTTTCATCACTATATTTTTCTCATTTTGTTTATGCATGTGAATCTTCTTCAATATGTATACCAAAGTAAAAAAGGAAAGAAATAAGCCCATCTACAAGTAAAACACATTAAGTAGTAGAAAAATTCAACTTATAGTTTCACATAGATTAATTATAATTAGTTATAGTATATAACTCAAGATTTGAGTAATTATCTTTAATCTCTACTCTTAAACTTGGTAGAATTGAGAATGCAAGTTTCCTAAATATTGTCTTGGTTACCCATCTAGTTCAAGCATTATGTTGTAGGCCAAAGAAGCATGGACAATTTTAGTAGATCCAAGTTATATAACTAAGATTCTTGTGCCCTTCTAGTTATTAAAAAATCTATATTATATTGATGTATGCTAGAAATATTGTTGCATGTGGTTTCCAAACTCTATATCTACTTATTGAGTATTTTATGGATATTCCTTCATTTTATTTTTTTACCTATTTTTTTCTTTTGTTTTTCTCTCTTTCTCTCAATTCCCTACTCCTAATCAGAACCTCTAGATTTCCAATTCATTTTTTTTGAATCCTATAATGATACATAAATATAATTTGTGGCTATTAATATTTAATGGATTTTAATACCTTCTCCATAAGTTGCTCCACTCTTAATTTTTTGCATATATTCATAATAAGCACTACTCCTAAATACTTCACTTATATGCATATATTGAATCAATCTTATTTGAGTCAAATCAACTTGTTTCCTTGTACAATTATTATATGAATGTAATAATATCCCCATCTTAAACTAATTATAAAAATGAATACACTAAGAAATAAAGAAGTTGACTAAATAAGCTAACTATTGACCTTTAAATACAACTTTTTAAATCTAGTATTAATTTTCTATATTCACAAATTAGGATAATAAATATTTCTCCTAATATTTTTTTGTGAAACCATCAAAATTCATATTTAAAAATATTAAAACTAAATATATTTTAACATTAGGAACCTTATCTTATATAATTTATACAAATAAATGTTAATAATTTAAAGGATTGAGTTTCACATTCTACAAAATAGTAAGACTACTCTATTAATAATATTTTTTGAATTCTAGAAATATAATCTATCTACCATATATAATCAGAGAGAACATAATATGAGGGATTCACCTCCAACCATATAATAGGTGGTCTCCCACTCATCTTGCTACTATAAATGGCCCAACCCTTCATTAAGGGTGGAAGATAGTCATGTAATTATTCTTTGTACCAAAAGAGGATAGGGTAATACATTGAAAAATCATACTATAAGTAGTGATAGATTGCCCAAAAAGATAGAGTAATGGATCCTACTTAAGGTAGTGCAATTTAACCCTTATTTTTAAGGGAAATAACTCTTTGGAGTTATCCATACAAAAGATGATAGAATTTAATGTCACGCTCCATGATGAAATTCCCTCGAGACATAATTTTATATTAGTTCATGATTAAAAAATTCCTATGAATAAGAGCCCCAAGTCTAGTACGGTAAACTCAAACTTTATAATTCTAGTGAGCAAGCATTAACAACCACCTCAAATTCCTCAATTTGAACACTCTCAAAATTCCCCCTTAGCAAGTAAAATGTTTGGAACATGATGGTAGTATGATTAAAATGTAAGATTACAAATTTTTGCGCTCTTATGGGGCCAAACAATTTCTAAATCTATAGCTCAAGTACAATATGGGATGAAAGAGAGTGAAACAATGCATAAAACATAGAAAATCATGCACTATATAAAATATAGGACCCAAAAAGGACTCCATA